>CM061134.1:40471759-40962479 GCA_030789695.1 Scilla litardierei
GAGGAGAAGCCCCGTCGCCGTCGCTGAGTTGATCACCGGAGCAACCATTGAAGTCGGAGACCGTTGCATTAAAACGTCGCTGACGTGGGCGGAGAGAAATCAACGGTGGGGATTTTACGTGGGCCGCTTGATCACGTGAGGAGAGAACGAATCGCAGAATTGCATGCTGACGTGGCAGGGGGTTTTCTAAGTGAATTGCTGTGCGAACCGACCTCTGATCATTTACGTTTGAACTAGATTACCTTGCACACTGACTGCCAATTTATTAATGATTGCTGAGCGCACAGACAGCTGATTATTAAAGGATTGAACTGCAATTGCTTTACGCACAGACCAGTGTGCTATTTGAGATCCAGGAGTCGGATCGAGTCACCGTTTGCGTCAGATTGGAGCTGACAACGTGCTGATTGACAGAGACGCATAAACAGATACAAACTGAGCATTTCTAAACCCTAAACTCCTTTATTTGTGTCTTAGTGTAACGTTCTCTGTAGGGGAAACTTTACCTATATTTTTCTGTGACTATTTTGGGACTTGTTTAGTTGGGACTAGACAAGTGGGACCCAGCTAGTTTGGGACTAGCTGGTAGAAAGCGTTACTAGGATTGATAGTAAGAGATAACACAGTGTGTGGGGGTACTGAGAGCCTGGCGAGTGTAGAAACGTAGAGGGTGCTCTGAGCGTGCTCTAACTTGTGGTTTTGTACCTGTTGCGCTATTCAATACTAGTTCTGCTTTGGGGGCTGGAGTAAGTCGTTGGGACGACCGAACCAGGGTAAATCTGCTGTGTACTCTGTGTCTGCATTTTATTTACCATGTTGCTGCTATAACTGCGTGTGCTTATTCGTGGGTTGCACGAATTATTTTTTTATTAGCCTATTCACCCCCCCTCTAGGATAGGATCCAGATCCAACAAGTGGTATCAGAGCCAGTTTAGTAGATCTAGCCTAGTTTGACCATGGACCACATTGATAGTGCTTTTGCCGAGGGTCAGTCTATTTCCCGTCCACCTAGATTTAATGGAGTAGACTATGCTTATTGGAAAAATCGTATGAGAATCTACTTGATTTCTATTGATTATAAAGCTTGGCAAATTGTTGAAAAAGGCTATAAATCACCTGTTATTAAAATTGAAAACACTGAGATGCTTAAACCTGATGATAAATGGGATGATAATGATTGGAAGCTTTATTCTCTTAATGCTAAAGCTATGAATGCTCTCATTTGTGCATTAGATAAATCTGAATTCAATCGTATCTCACATTGTTTAACTGCGCAGGAAATATGGCATACTTTGGAGGTGACGCACGAGGGAACGTCACAGGTGAAGGAGTCTAGACTTGCACTTCTGAGCACGGAATACGAGTGATTTCGCATGCTACCATCAGAGACCATATCAGAAATGTTTGCGAGGTTCACCAACATTGTCTACAAGTCTAGTTCGCTCGGTAAGCCATATTCTAGCCTTGAGCAGGTGAGAAATATATTAAGAGCACTGCCAACCTCTTTCAGGCCTAAAGTTACTGCCATCCAAGAAGCGAAGGATCTATCGCAGATGAAGGTGGAGGACTTGATAGGTAATCTAATGTCCCACGAGCTTGAATTGCAAAACGTGGATAAAAGGGAGAAACCTGAGGAAAAAGAAAAAGCTACCAAGCCACTTGCTCTGAAAGCTGACGAAAGTGAAGATGATGATGATGACATAGCGCTAATGGTCAAAAATTTCAGAAAGTATGTCCAGACCAAGCAAGGAAGAACAGAAATGGAACCCAGGTTTAATCGCTCTAACTTTTTTCAGTCTTCTAAGCAAACTTATGATCAGAATGCTACTAATAGAATGACTTGTTTTAAATGCAAGAAAAGAGGACATCGAATGAGGGATTTCCCACATGAGACAACTCAGGTAGCCAAAGAAAAGGGAAAATCCAAGGTGCTAACTTGGGATATGGATAGCGAAGCTGAGAGTGAGGAGGAGGAACACGAAGCCCACTCATGCATGGCATTGATGGGAATACACGATGAGGTAATTTCTGGTAGTAAAACTGAACTCCTTACTCTTTGTAAAGAAATGCAAGATAAAATAGTAGAGCTTGAATCCACAATAGATGATTATCAAAATGAGAATTTTGAAATGCAACAATCTGAATATGAAATGTCTAAAGGGATTGAAAAACTCAAAATTGATATTGTTGCTTGTGACTCTACTATTGACACTTTGAAAAAGGAAAAGTCCAGTTTTAATGATGAAGCACCTTGTCTCTCTTGCCCTTCCTTGATGAATAATATTAGCATGCTTAAACTTGATTTGATTAAGCTCGAAACTTAAAAAGACTATGTGATTAGAGAGTTTAATGATAAATTCTGCATGTTGGATAATGATTTTAAAAGGAAAATGATTGAATTTGGAAAGAAGGAAGAGGAAAACAAGAGAACTTTTATAAGTAAATGCACATTGCTTGTGGAAGAAAATAAATTGTTGAAATCCAAAGTCTCTAATCTTGAATTGGCCATTAAGAAATTCTCTATGGGAAAACAATCGTTGGATACTATTTTAGAGAATCAACTATATGGCAATAATAGAATAGGACTTGGATTCGGTTTGAAAAACGTTGAAAAGTCAAAATTCAAGAAATTCCACAATGCACCTTCTATTGCAAAGAACTTATATGCAAAGTGCTTTACTTGTGATAGTGTAGGCCACACTTCATATTATTGCAAATTTAGGAACACTAATATCAAGTTTAAACAAGTGTGGATTCCTAAAACAATATTGGCTAACACTAGTGGACCTTGTTGGATTCCAATGTCACACTTAACACCTTTCATGTAGGTGTGATGGAGTTTTGGCGAGGAGCGATAAATTCAATGTCTCATTCTTTTAGCTCCTTCGTCAAAAAGCGACGAGAATGTATAATTTTTATCCCTCTTTGCATTTCATTGCATACCTTCATAGTTTTTTTTGTGTGTGCTTGTTTTTATTTTGTTTTGTGTGCTTGCATGCATGATTTTTTAAATGTTTTTATTTTTGAAAAAAAAATCAAAAAATGTGCTTATTGATTATCCTCTTATGAATCTCTTAAGTGGTATTGTATGAAAGATAAAATCTATCCCTTATAGAAGTTAATTCATTATTGTTGTAGCTACATGAACATGTTGTACTCTTTTTAGTAGCCATGCCATGTCTCATAAATTTCAAATTTGACTTCTACACCTACATTTGCACGTTCACGATATTTGACTTCATAGTACTTTTGGAGATTCTTTTGAAGAATAATGGAAAGTGAATGTAGGAATGATTAATTTCTGAATTTTCTAAGGGATATGAGGTGTTTAGCCATGAATTAAAATTGAGCACAAACGAATCGCAAAAAAAAATGCTCCGTATGAAAAATGGATACACTTCATGGCTAATACACAACACACGAGTATCCAACTTGTGCTAAATGGGTAATCATTAGCGTTGGTGTATATAATTCGTCAAGCAATGCAACCCCACATTTAAAAGTCCTTTTAGGCTATGTTTTGGGGTTCGGTAACTTGAACTCATCTTTGATGAGGTGGGAAAATTCAATCCTCGCGATATTCATGAAAAATTGGAAAATGCGGGTTGATTTAGTTGATTTTCTAAAATTGAATCTCCTCATGTACTTTATTGTCTATATCACTACACTTACACAAAGGTGGGAAGTCGTGTTATGAAATTCTATGAGCTTGAATTGTCTATTCTTTGGAAAACTCATGCAAATTGCCCGCTACTTTTAATAATGGTTTATTTTTGCATGGAATATTTTTGTGACTTCATTAATCCACTTTTGGTGATTACAAAGGGGGAGAAAGAGAATGAAAGATTTGTGAAAGATTTGTGTGTTATTTGTTGTCGGTATTATTTGTTGAAGGGGGAGCTTAGGAAAAATACTTGAATAAATGTTGTAGGGGGAGCTTGAGAGAAGGGGGAGCATGCTTTTATATCTCCTAATTGTTGTGCATGCTTTGTAATGTTTGAATGAATCATCCATACATCATATATCATTACACCCTTCAACACATTTCACACACACATACTTATTGCTCAAATCTTTTATGGGATTGTCATCACCAAAAGGGGGAGATTGTTGGAAGCAACGATATAGGCTATTGGTTTGATGATGACAAACGTGTCGTTATATCTAACGTGTGTGCTTAGTATGTTTTAGGCTTGGCGAAACAATATATCTTCACTATTTGGCGGAATTGCTATTCGTATAGCATATTGGGAGAAAGGGAGTGTGTGTGCACAAAGAAGTTTGACTTGGTCAATGGAGAGTAAAGTTGGACTTGGTCAAATTGGAGATTGGATCAATTCAACTCTTTTTAAATTACACATCAAATCCCAAGTTGGTTGATTCAACCCAATCCCTAGCCAATTACAAACTTTCTAGTTGTTAGTGTCCTCATCCTAGCCAAACTTCATCCTAGCCCAATTCCAAAAAAAATATACCATATCCATTACCCAACTACTAGTTTCAAAAACCCTAGTCCTTCTATATATATATATATATATATATATATAGGGCATCATCCTAGGGTTAAAGTTGGGGGGAAATAAAATAGTATTTGAGAGGGGCTACATCAAGTCATACGGCTAAACAAAAAGGATTTAATAGGGCAACAAAATTTTGTGTGCGGCAAACCAAAAAGGAAGAGAGCCGGCCATATCAAAACCCCTAAGGAAGAAAAGTGCAGCACATCTCCCCTACCTAAAGCCTAACGCATCAAATACAACTCCTACCCATTGACGCAAGAAAAAGCAAAAACCTTGATCTCTCCTATATTCAAAGGCCAAGAGTTCACATACCCTTCATCTTCAATCAAAGCACCGCCGAGAGATCAGCTTGCCGGAGTCGAAGTCGACGAAGTCCTTGTCGTGAACCGAGCCATCATCGTCATCTCTAGAGTCGAAGACAACTCGACATCGGAGAAGCTCGCTGCATGAACTGTCGCATCACCGAACGAGTCGTGAAGAAGTCATCGGTGTTGCCATCTCGAAGCTGCCGCTGCACTCGAGTTCCTATCGCCGTGATCTGTCAGCCTTCGTCACTGCACGTCGAAGCGACTGCTGCCATTGTCGTGAGATTGCTGCTGCCATCAAGAAAGCCGCTGTCAACGGAGCTGCTCACCGTCGACGGAGAGCCGTTGTGCCATCGTCGCTGAGTCGAGGAAGCCGAAGTAGTCACAGTCGATCATCTCGAAGCTCTGCCGCCGCCGCTGAACATCGTCGCTCTGAGTTGCTTCTCGGAGTAGCTGCTAGCCGTTGTCAAAGTGGGCGTCGACGGTGCCGAAGAAGTCGCCCGGAGGAGACCGCCTCTACACGACGAGATAGCCACCGACGTCATTGTCCGCTACCATTGAACTCCTCACCGTGGCTGAAGTTGCTGAGGTTGCTGCGAAGACGAAGAAGAAGTCGAAGAACGAAGCCCACGCTGTCAAAGATCAAAGCTGACGAAGGAGAGCCGTCATCTGCACGGAGGAGAAGCCCCGTCGCCGTCGCTGAGTTGATCACCGGAGCAACCATTGAAGTCGGAGACCGCTGCATTAAAACGCCGCTGACGTGGGTGGAGAGAAATCAACGGTGGGGATTTTACGTGGGCCGCTTGATCACGTGAGGAGAGAACGAATCGCAGAATTGCATGCTGGCGTGGCAGGGGGTTTTCTAAGTGAATTGATGTGCGAACCGACCTCTGATCATTTACGTTTGAACTGGATTACCTTGCGCACCGACTGCCAATTTATTAAGGATTGCTGAGCGCACAGACAGCTGATTATTAAAGGATTGAACTGCAATTGCTTTACGCACAGACCAGTGTGCTATTTGAGATCCAGGAGTCGGATCGAGACACCGTTTGCGTCAGATTGGAGCTGACAACGTGCTGATTGACAAAGACGCATACACAGACACAAACTGAGCATTTCTAAACCCTAAACTCCTTTATTTGTGTCTTAGTGTAACGTTCTCTGTAGGGGAAACTTTATCTATATTTTTCTGTGACTATTTTGGGACTTGTCTAGTTGGGACTAGACAAGTGGGACCCAGCTAGTTTGGGACTAGCTGGTAGAAAGCGTTAATAGGATTGATAGTGAGACAAAATACAGTGTGTGGGGGTACTGAGAGCCTGGCGAGTGTAGAGACGTAGAGGGTGCTCTGAGCATGCTCTAACTTGTGGTTTTGTACCTATTGCGATATTCAATACTAGTTCTGCTTTGGGGGCTGGAGTATGTCGTTGGGATGACCGAACCAGGGTAAATCTGCTGTGTACTCTGTGTCTGTATTTTATTTACCCTGTTGCTGCTATAACTGCGTGTGCTTATTCGTGGGTTGCACGAATTATTTTTTATTAGCCTATTCACCCCCCAGGCTAGGATCCAGATCCAACATAGGAGAGCTTGGAGGAGGAGCAAGAAAGGGAAAAACTTGGGTTTCTAGGGCTTCTATTGGTGATCTCTTCCCTCTCTTGTAACTATTGGTTCTAATGCTTTGTAATTAAATATTTGATTGATTGTTGAATGAGAGTGAGACCCATTTGATAATCTTTTGATTAATATCGTGTAATGAAGATTGGTGTGTTCATTTTGAATGATTATTATCTTGTTTTCATTATGAAGGCCTAGAGCCAATGGTGTGTGGAAAAGGGATTAACTAGGGTTACGTGGTTGATTGGTAATTATTCATCTCTTGCATTTAATTGGTCTAGCATGCCTTGAAATGGATGCTAGTAGTGTTGATTGACGGGTTGTGCCCTAGGTTTTATTGAGTCGTGCACTACTCTTGGCGGGACCGTAGAACGGTGGTGTACCTTAAGGATCATACATACGTGCACCATCCTTGCATTCTATTGACACAGATGCAAGAATTGACTCACAAGCTTAAGTTAGGGATTTCCAACCCACTAATCAACACTCGAGTCGTGCATTACCCTTGGTGGGGCCACAGAACGGCGGTGTGCCTTAAGGGCATTACATATGTGCACCACCCCAAATACCTTGAAATGGATGTGAGGGTTGATTCATTTGGGATGAACTTATTGCAAATCAACTCACAATCCTAATGACACCCCATTCCACACACTCTTCCTTGCTTGCCTAACACCACGCTTTGGTCTCCACCCTACCCACCTTGGATTTGGCTCGATTGTATCACCCCACACTTCCACTCACCGCACTTGTTAGTTTAGTTGGTTGTACCAACGCCTTTAGCATTCCTTAACCAATTGAGATTGTGAATGTGAAACGAATTGTCTCTGTGAATTCGATCCCGTACTCACGGGTTTATTTTGCATCTGACACTCCTACCCTTGGGAGGCGAACATGTGCATCCTACTTAGATTGTGGACGCCTTGCAGTCAATCAAGTGGCTATAGTGTAGATCTCCAAAGAAAGATGAAGTTGAAAGCATTTGTGAGATATAAAGATTTGGCCAAGAAAAATGTTGAAAACATTTGTAGAACTTTGGCCAGGGAATTTTGAGGGATTTTTAAAAAGAGCTTAACAATACTTGAAAACTTGGATTTTTTGCTCAAAAATGTCATACTAAAACCCTCATCAGTCCCAACATATATATGTGTGTGTGTGAAAAACCATTAAAAATAGTTTCCAGAAGCACCCCTCCAATGGATAAATCAACAACTTTTCATAAATGGCGGAGCTATGTCAAATCTGCCCATTGGGCAACAGTAGTCGACTCCTATACAAATGGTAGTCAACTCCCCAAACAACTATAGTTGACTCCTAATCCTACTGTAGTTGACGACTTCAGGAACTGAGCATACCAAATAATTCTCAATAGAAAGTAGTCGACTCTTATTCAAAGAGTAGTCGATTCCTATTCAAAGAGTAGTCGACTCCTTTACAGATACCTTGGTATTTGCTCTAAAAACTTAGGAAAACATTTTCAAAACATTTTATACCTATTCCTAAGTGTGTTGTGTGTGTGTGTGTGTGTTTAGAAATGTCTTAACATTCTAAGACAAAGAAAAAAATACATCAAATAAATTATTACAATAAAGATCGTTTGATTCATTCTTGACTCCTCAAGTTCTTTGTCTTACTTCAATTGTTCCATGGCCTTGTTGAGCTCATCACTAATTCATTTAGTGCCTTTTAATTTACCATAAGCTCTTATACTTGCACTCAAAGATATTAAATTATTCGTTTGCTCATCATCAAAACATACGAGGTGTGACTCAATATCAGAACATTTTCCCCCTTGTTAATGATGACAAACATGTATGCATAATATTGAAAAACATATATACCAAACCTGTAATACATCATATTAGCATGCTCTAGATACCAAGTGTTCTTAATACCAAGCGTTGCATATGATATAGGATTATGCGTAGGCCATCTAATATCTCTCCCCCTTTTGTTATCATTAAAAAGAATATTCAATTAAGTGTACTCTACCTATTTTGAAAATCAAATAAGCTTTTGAAAACATTCTCTCCCATATGCATATATTTCTCCTAAAATATATGCAAGATGAGTAAAAGTGACTCAGCTTTTCATAAAGAGAGTGCATGATAATATAAGTGTTTAAATAAAATATCGCATGTGTTAAGTATGAAAAATTACCACAAACAAGTAATCATAACGTTAAATTTTATCGCTTTGCAAGTTATCATAATTCTTAAGAAATTTTCAAAGGTTGCTCCAACATTACTTCTTCATGTTAAGCCTCATGCGACAATGCTTAAGGACCTTGAATACTTTCCATGTCTTTGATATGATTTGCTTCTTTAGTAGACTTTACCAGTATGTTGTCGATGTAGGCTTCTGTTGGGATCCTGAGATGGCAAGGAGAAACATTAGAGGTGTGAGAATAGTGTTTAAAAAATAAACAAATTTCACTAGAAAATTCTCTCTAAGATCAAAATTAGTATTACGTAATTTTATCTTAATCAAATAACTTACTTGCAATAATGAGATAAGCAGTAGAATGTAAAGAGTAAGTAAGAAACAAGTAAGAAAGATCACAAACACAAACACAAGTATTTTATCTTGGTTCATCCCTCAGAGGCTAATCCAGTCCTTAAATCTCTTTTGGGCCTTAATCCACTATTTCAACAAATAGTTACAACCACCTCACCTCCAATGAGCATTTACCCTTGCCTCCCTACAAGAGGGCTTTTAGAAACACCTTGCCTCCAACAAGGATTTTTCCTCACAAACACAAGTTAGAATACTTACAATGCTTTTGTAGATACAATTACATAAATCCTTAGAATGGAAACTCTTCTATAAAAGTGTAGCCATAAGAAGGATCTTGATCTCCAAAGAGATCACACCGAAAAGAGGGCGTATCTATGGCAAACAAATATATAAATTAAAACAAACTTATCTATGACAAAATAGACTAGGCCGTACCGAAGAGAACAGACTTGACAAGTCACATAAAAAGAGGGCTCTTGACCTCTCGTATTATGAGTCGAAAGACACTTGTGAGTCTTGTCTCAAAGGTATGATGGCCAATTTCTTTTGTAAGATAGTGGGAGAATGAGTTGAAGAACTCGAGGTGTCGTACAAACGGATGTATCCGGACTCAGGTCAAAATTAGCCAGGATATGATATTCTTATTTTATTACGACATGTGTTCTTGATGAAATACAAGTCTGATAAAATAGAGAACGAAATGGTAGAAGTATTTGAACTGATTCGATTAGATCGAAGAGGCAACTACTTAGCTGTGTACTTCTTGCGAAATTAAAAAGAAAATGAGATTTTCTCTTAGGTCAAGTCTCTTAACATATCGGTGTGTTAGAGAGCATGAATCGCACTCTGATAGACATGATGCGATACATGGCAAGTGACTCTGAGTTATAATCCTCCTTCTGGGTTAAGCCCCAAATAATAATGCCCAGGTTCTTAATAAGGTTCTGTGAGTAAGATATTCCTCAAATCAATCGTTAGAAAGTCATAGGATTACTTGAGCCTCGTGAGACGAAGGAGTCGGGTAAAACATCATAGTTGATGATGGCCTAGACAACTTCCAAGATGCCATTCGGAGTAGTGACTCTAAGAAATGGCTTGATGCAATCCGAAAATGGTCATTGCATGTAAATAAGGTATGAACCTTAGTTGACGTGCCCAAGGGAAGTGTTCCCTTGTGGTTGCAAGTGAATCTTGAAGATAGGAGATTAGTGCAGATGGAAAATAGTGAAGTACAGAATTGCTGGTTGAGAATAGTTATCATCAGAACTACTATAAATGGATTGTGATGTAACTTTCTCACCAATAGCCGTGTATAGATCTATTCAGATCGGACTAGATGTCAATGCTCAGGATGACTATGAAAACTGGAGCATGCATGTAAGTCTGTTTTTTAAATATAATTTAGAAGAACAAACGTATATGAATCAGCCAGAGAGTTTTCAAGGTCAGTGGGAGTGAATAAAAGGCATGCGAGGCATCAGGGAGCTGGAACATATGTTTTGACAAAGTGGTCAAAGAGTTTGACACTTTATCAGAAACGATTATGAACCGTGCGGATGACCAGTAACTATTTTGGAGCATTCTCGTAAAGTACGTAAAGGATATTGTTTTAGGTCTCTAGTGAGAACGAAGAGCTGTATGAGATCCAGGCAAGACAAATGGATTCCTAAAGACCAATGTAATTATTTGGATGAGATTCAGATGTGTGGTCTAGCATAAACATAGAAACTCATTAAGTCAATCCTAAAGATGGTTTAGCAGATTCACTTACGAAGGCTCTACCACATGAAGTCTGGAGAGACTTATGTGTAAATGCGATATGAGATACCAAGATAAATGGGCCTGAGTGCAAGTGGGATATGTTGAGAGATGTGTATGCCCTCGAGAAAATTTATCCTTGTGTATATGTACAAACGTCTTGTTCAAAATAACAGTAAGTTGTTTGGTAAGAATTTACCTTAGTTAATAATATTGTAGTATACATTAGAACTTAGCTAAAGTCCTAAGACTTGATGCGAGGTCAAATAAGTTTCGAGATGAGGATCTCGATCATGGTGAATTGCTTGACCTTTTGTAGCATTAGTCTAAAATCGTTCGTGGTAGTAGATGTTTCGAGAAAAGGATATCTATCCATCTGATAGGCCATTGTGCCTTTGTCATCCCCTGGAGTGGTGACGATGATCTCATGGTCGTTCAACTTGGCGAAGTCGGAGACGAGACACAGGTGCTCATTGGAGAATGAGTTCACTGAACGACCCTACGGGAGTTATCATATGGTTAAACATTTACTAATCTATCTATGTTAACTCTGAGTGATGATAGGTAAGTTGGTCCATAGACTTGAGGTCATTGTACGAACTTATACGTGAACGGTGTTACTTAGATCTCTGACCTAGTTTCAAGGTACGGACAGTCGAAAGGTTTTTGGTTGGGTGACACTTGAAGCGTGCGAGGATAGTATGACTAAGAAAGGATTCGTCTCTCCCGTTTATAAAGAGTTAGTGTCGACTGTGTTAGTTCGGTCTTTAGTAAAAACTCTGGCCAGAGTATGTTGGAAGAAGTCCAACATTATTTGACTAAAGATCGATGGAGACTAACTGGTTTCGAGCTATTGGGATTGACAGTTGACCAGACCCTAGGCTTGACTAAGCGACATAGTTATGACGAGGGGACTAAAACTCTGGTATTCATCACAGACACAGTCAGAGTGATCCCAACGGCTATTTAGTCAATGGGTCAATCACGTAATTATGATGCCAAAATAAGGACGACACATGCAGCTCGTGGTCACTGTCGTCTAAAGGTTTCGAGCCCCAACCTGTAGTAGGGTCAGGCTGTAGGGTTTCACTCCGAGTAGGATTTGTGTCTTAGTAATAGGTAGAATTAAGGATGAGTGCACTCGGTTGCACGGTAATAATTAGTGTCACAAAGGGTTTGGATAATACAGTCTAAAATAATACATCGGATGTATGTAATTAATTATGTCGCAAAAGATTTGTGATATAGCATAAAAGATATTAATGATGTGGGATTATTGCATATGATGCGAATAAATTAAATATGTCACAAAAGGTTTGCAAACATATTTTATATCGTATAAGATGCTGTACACACAAACGCATAGATAGAATCGATTCGATAAAACGTGGGTCGAGGAATGTTTTGGACCGGCTGCACAAGCTTGGGTCTGGTGCAGCCCATTAAGAAATGTGGGACCCGCTTAGCTATGGCTTACCCTAGTCAAAAACGGCTGGAAATTTCCGGATTCGGTTTTTGGAAAGGGGTCAACTTTAACGACGCATTTGAGGGGACAAATGACCTCGAAATTGTACAAAGTTTTTTTCTATGCGTTCATTATGTAAAGCGCTTCGAAATGACATATGGTATGCATTTGGGGGATCACTGTTGAGGGAAAAACAATTTCTCAAAGAAAGAATGAATCTGGACTCAGATCTGTCCAGATTCAGCTTTCTGCAGTTTTTGGGCCAACTTTGAAACAATATTTGAGGGGGCAAACGATGTCGGAATTGAGCCTCTAGTTTCTATGTGTTCATTGTTCAGTGCTCTTCGATTTGATATATGATATCACTTACGAAGCTCATCGGTGAGGGAGGAATAGTTCCCTAAAGTTTGGCCTTCGTGGAAGGAAAACTTGAAATTGTTTTTTTTTCATTCATTAACTTTAGTCCCACATTGCTCATAAGATGAGGAAGGGGGCCCGGCTCCCTATACAAATAGAGGCTAACCCCCCTTGAAAACTTGCACCAATTCTTCGCTTTGAGTAGCTCCAAAAAGTTTTGAGCACGCTCAAAGTAAGACTTAAAATTTATTCCCTCCTCCTAAAATTCGTCTGTTCCTCTGTTCGAGTCCTAGCAAGATGAAGAGGATGTTTTGATCGGATCTAAAGTCTTTGACGCCGGTCCTGCTCAAATGAAACTTTCTTCGGCAAGTGGTTGACTCGGAGGCACGGTGTTGGCTCGCCTTGGGATGCAGTTCAGCTCGGGACACGGTTCGGCTCGGGAGAAGCAGCTCAGCCCCAACGCGGGGCATCGCTTCGGAGGTCAAAGAAAGGTTGCTGAAAACGACGCCTCGTATTCTGCGGAAACGAAGTTTCGCGTATGTTTTCTTTTACTATGATTTCATATATGTTGCAGTAGTTTAGATTTTTCTTTGGGGGTTGGTCAGATCCTCCCCAAATATAGCAGATTTTCATGTCTAAGGTTCATATGCTTCATGAAACTCTTTGGGCTGACATTAAATAGTTTAATGTATTTTATTCCACTGCCTTTTATGCTTCTATCATCCGTCCGATGTAGGACGTGCATAGATTTATGTCCTAAGGGTCTATCAAAACCCAACACCCAGAACTTAGTAGTCGACTCATAACTAGTAATCGACTACTATTATGATACACAAATTTGTATTAGATCTCTAGGATACACTATTCTATTTAATTTAAAACGTTTTAAAGTGTATTCCTAAGTGTGTGTGTGGGAGCTTCAACTAAGGCTTTAACAAGCTAAGACAAGGAAAAAAATACACCAAAAATATATTATTACATTGAAGAGTACCCTTGATGTATTCTTTATGCTCCAAGCTCATTGTCTAGCCCTATTTGATCCATGGCCTTGTTGAACCCACCAATCATTTGAGTGCTTCTTTGATCTGCTTCATATTCATGCACTCATGTGTTAGATGATATGTTTGCATATCATCAAAACTATATTGGGTGATTCAATATCCAACAGCTTGAATATTCTTTCTTGTCTAGTTTCAAAAGATTTTTATGCATCATGCATAAAGAAGTGGACCCTATATATTATTTAAGCTGAATAGTATAACTTGATAAGAAACCATACCTTCATTAATGATGGAGGCTATCTTCTCCGTGTCACTTGAGCACATCAAAATCTGGTTATAATTAGAGAACACATCTATAAATCTCAAGAGCCGATATCCTAGCTAGTCATTGTTAACTAGCTAATCTATAAACAAGACGTCATATGAGCTTCATGTATCAATGAGAAATCTCCTAAAATCTGCAACCTTATTATTCATTGTGACAATAATAATCCCTTCCCTAGCCTAACCTTGTCACACATCACATAAATAATCTTGGTAAGGTCTGCTTCGATGACATAATTCCTTCTGACCAATCCTGCTAGCAAGGTTGAGTCTAAGACCCAGTCTCATCTCTAATAACAAATTGTGACAGTTACCCTTTCTTGATCATGGCAGTGATATCCAGATAAAGCTATGGTACACATAAGACTTGGCCATGGCATGCTTCCCGATTATCCTTGAACCTTGGCTGACACATTTATTAAGGTTGTGGCTCATCTTGTGTGGCAATTATTTGATAGGGCATTGGCCTCGTCTGACCCTTTTCTAAGGCCTTACTTGCCTCATTTTCAAGCATTTTATCTTTAGCATTTTCCATCTCCTTAATATTAATCTTCCATCATGATTAAGGAGCAATGTTTTATCTGCATTTATAAAGCTCTAATTTTGCGTCATCATTGCCTCAACTATAGTGTGTTTGTCACAGAGCAACTCCCTACTCAGACTACTGTAATGCATATGGCATTAGAGAAATGCTATCTGCACCCCTACTCATAGGGATAGGGGTGCATTGACTTCTCTCTTCCAAAATTAGAAAATATTTAAACTAAATTTTCAAATCAACCCAATCCTATTCCGTTTTAAGTTAATTTTGGCACTAAAGTTTATATGCACCCATATTCATAGGGGTGTAGATAGCAAATGCCATGGCAATATTTACTGTACTATTTCTTCAGTCACATCGATGATAATTGATGATCTCTTTGAGTTCTGATGCATACACTGAAGAGTTGAAAATTGCTATTTTTAGCAAACAAATGATTTCAAAATGTCCCATCAACACAATTTCATGTGACTTTTTTTTTTCTAAAAAGAGGAAAAATACTAGGCTCGGTGTATTTAACCGTTATCTATATTATTTGTTGAAATGCATATGGCATTGTCCATTGCACTGTTTCTTTAGTCACATCGAATGATGATATCAATCTTTTATTTGTTAAACTGCAAGAGAAAGGCACTACATTATTGGTTCCTTTCCTGCTTCACAACCAGCGGTACCATCAGGGTTTTCTTGATTCTTTGACTTGCCGAGAAGTTATGCACGAGTTTTTGATCCAGGCCGGAGTTATTAATGGTGCCCACTCATTCATGCTACACTTGAGAATTGCATGAAAGATTCAGCAGAGATAAACATCAGAGGTATCAAAAAGCTGCATCACTTTCATGAAATATACGATCCCCAGACCCCCCTCACATCGTAAGTTGTCCATCATCGTGGTTATGCACGCAACAGTTTTGAGGGTTCCAGTAATGTGATTTTAAAAACATAGTACGAAATGGAATTTATGGAAACATGATCCAATATTATTAAATTTGAGCAGAATTTACGAATCACACCCATGAATATAACTTCGAACATGACACTAGGGTCAAACTGATTCTTACGATCAAGAATCCACACACACACAGAGCAATTAAACATATAATAAAAACGTAACTAATCATAAACTTTCGCACTTAATTAAAATTAAGCGCACTTGTATCCCTCCGGGACTTTCTTGCCGCAGTAGTTAAGGAGAAGGCTGAGGTCAACCGGAACGTTGAGGTTGATCCCCAAGATATTGGCTTTAATGGCCGTGCAGAGGCAGACGGCGGCCTCGAGGTCCGCCAGGTTTCCGATCAGCGAGCAGCAAGGCTTCTTTGGGACCTTGCCGATGTTGAGGTTGATGAGGCCATTGAGCACGTTGGCGCACACGCCGAGCTTTAGGGTGTCCATGGGGCACTTGCCCTTTGACGGGCTGGGGCTGGGGCTGGGCTTCGGGGGCTTGGGCTTGGGCGGGGCCGGAGTCGGGCAGCTGCCGCAGGCGCTGGCGAAGGCGAAGAAGAGGAGGTTGAGGGCAAGGCAGAGGGCAAGTGATGCTGCTTTGTTGGAGGCCATGGCTTATTAGGCTGTAATTAGCACTATGATTAGGCTAATGACACTTGAGTGAGTTTAGAGGTTGGTGTTGATTGGGTATTTGTAGGCAGCGAGTTGGCTTTGATTCAGCAGGGGATTCAGAATGTAGACAAAATGGATAGCATGTGAATTAGTTGGCAGAAAAGGTGGCAATTAGGGTTTTGGATTTGGAAGCTAGTAATATTTCTGTGGGTATTGATTGAAGCTTTATAAGAGTCGGTCGCTGGTTTTCTTTTCCTCTATCATGATAGACTTTTTTTTTTTTAATTTATCTGGCCCCCAAGGGGATTTTGATACTTATAGCCACAGTGCATGCAATGGAGACATGATGCATGGGGTTCGTTTCTAGGTCAGTAAAAATTGTGCTGCGGAGTCTCGCACTACAGTTGTAGACTATTAACCCTATTAAAGAACGAGAGATGCCTGGCTCCAACTAATACAAAATTGATGTAACAGGATGATTCTTATGAGCTCAATAAGAGGGTTCGACACATAAAGAGGATAGCCTACTCATAATATAATACCAGAGTACAGGGAATATGCTTTGGGTTCGAATTCCGAAAGACGCAAACACACATGTATATATTAATTCTGTATAAAGAAAGGTAAACCAACGAGATCAGATAGACAACTTCGTATATTAATATACAATAGTGTTGACGAGCACAACTATCCTCGAATGCCAGCTCATGAGATCATGCACTCCTCTTAATATTTGCACCCCACACCCGAAAATTGGGTATGATGATATCAGGATGCCACCCATAAATTTCACAATATAACTAATTATATAGCATGAAACAACATATCAAGTCTCATAAAATAAGAGGGTTTATAAAACAAAGACCCATGAACGCATCTGTTAATGCAAGCCAATCACTAGCCATCTTTACCCCATGTATTTCTAGTGAAACTCCTTTTTTAAATATCTGGGTCATCTTCAATGTGCCATACGTACGTTTCATTCTAAATAGAACTGAAGCTGCATCTCTGTATACAAGATCTGTGTGGGTCATAGCCCTCTATGCCAATCCAAATAGCCATGTCGTAGGCTGAAACCCATTCACAGCGGATACGGCCTTCTTTACTGCTATATGTTGGAGTTAATTCAGACTGAAGTATGCTTGGTTGTTCAATATCTGTGTCCAACCAGGTGCATAAGTATGTCCAAGATTGAACAAGTGCGTACAACCTTCAAGCTAAGTATGTCCAAGATGTGAACAAGTGTGTACATGCTTAAAGCCAAGTATGTCCAAGTTATGAACAAGTGTGTTCAACTGTTGAAGAAAAGGAGATCAGTTGTATGCAAAGTAATCATGTACTCTGAGAAAGCAATTACCTTGAGATTTGTGTATTTTGTCTAGTATAGTAAGTGCTTGTACTAGTTGATGTAAGCTCTTAATTAAATGTGCATGGTTGTAGAAGTGAAAGAATGATGTATTTGTACTTAAAAAAGGGAGGGGGGGGGGGGGGGGGGGGGGGATCTGAGATCAAGATCATCAAAAAATATCCAAGAAGAAGAAGAAGAGCTTCAGCTTTGCCTGAAATTCATATGAAAAATTCCTGAAAAAATCGTTCTTCTTCATTCTGAACATTTGTGTTCACAGATTTGTGTACACACTTGTAGTGCATTGTGTACACGCATAAGTGCTTGTCTGTACACAGATATAGTTTAACTTGAATACAGTTATTCCAGCTTATTGCACACTAGTTGTTTCACAGATTCTTCTCTGTTTTCTCCTCATCCTCTCAAAAGATCATGTCTTTAGGTGCTGAGCTTTGCCTCAACATCCAACTACATATCAGGCTTTCAGCCATGGACAAATCCATGGCTGAAAGTCGTGTATCCGTGGCTGAAACATTATGGCCACTGGGAAAAAAAATATTCCGTGGCCGAAAATCCGTAGCCGATACCGTAGTGGCTGATACCTACTTTGCCCACGGACTATTCCGTGGCTGATAATCTGCCACGGATTAACGCCCACAGAGGTCTGTGGTCGATAATCTGAATAAAATTCTATATAAAAGTATCGGCAACGGACAAATCCATGACTGATACATATATATGGCCACAGAAAGGTCCGCGGTCGAAATATAATGGCCACGGATAATGGGCATGCAGCTGACGTAATCCGTGCACAAAAACCGTGGGCGAATGCTATCGGCCACGAACTTTGTCGTGGCCATAAGTATGTATCCGTCACGGTTTTTTTCGTGATCATTACGTAATGTCCACGGATTATGTGCACAACACGGATTATGTGCAGGAAATCCTCAATTTTGTGCACATAATCTGTGGCCGATACGTGTCGGCCACGGAAAATTTCGTGGCCGTATCGTGATATCGGCCACACATTTATCTGTGGCTGATAGTATAAATTTTTTTTAAAAAATTGTTGTATTGTCTACTTATAATATACATTTTTTATAACAATTAAATATGTACATGTATACAAAAAAATAAAGCAAGCAACTAATAAAAAGGAAATGCATAAATTAATTGAAAAAAATCGATCAAATAAAGTATATTATACCTAGCCAATGACCGCAGTTTAAAAAATAAACATATGAAAACAATAAAACATAAAATCATGACACCCCAAACCGCTAACGTCCCCATCCCCATGCCCGCACCATCGTCATCGAATGCCACCATCGCCATCATCGAACGCCACCATCGCCATCGTTGACATCGCCACCAAGCCCGCTATAGAACGCCATCGCCGCCATCGCCGCCATCGTCACCATCGTCACCATCGCTCCCAAGCCCGTCATCGAATGCCATCGCCATCGCCACCGTCACCATCGCCCCCAATCCTGCTCCCCCCGGCAAGATCGTTGCCACCCTCAGGCCCTAAAGGACCTCCATTGCTAATACCGTCCTCGCCATGTTGACCCTACCAAAAATAATAAGTTAGACTGTAAAACAAATAAAATAATAAACGAGTATAAAAAGAAACACTTATAAAAATTGAGTTTAACCAGAAACGCTTCAAAATTTGAGTTTGCCCAGAAACCAAGCATGCAATTGAGTGCACGTGTGACCCGACCGAAAGCGAAGGTCGCGCGCTCTGGGCAGAGTCTGCCTAGAGCTCTGGGCAGAAGTTTGCCCAGTTCTGGGTAGATCACGGCCTCCATCCCTCCCTCCATCCCTCCATCCCTTCCTCTCACGCTCTCTCAAACCCTAACCCTAGGGTTCAAAACGATCGGATGAGGATAGGGAACCCTAACTAACCCTATGGTTCAAAACGATTGGAGGATGAGATGGAATCCTAACCCTACTTTCCGTAGTCCCTTCCTCTCACTCTCTCTCTCAAACCCTAATCCTGATCACTCCATATTTTATACCTTTTTTCTGCATGTTTTCATGACGTTTTGATCGCCCATATTGCGTTTTTCACGATTATTCGACGATATTGCGATGCTTTTCACTATTTCTTGTTTTTGTCGTATTTAAGGAAATATGGAGCGATTTGGAGCGAAAATGAGATCAAAGGATTTTCACGCACTTCGGAGTGTCGCCCACGGCTTATTGGAGGACTTATCAGCGATAGAGGATGACAGAAAAAGAAGGAATTTCATAGGATCGACGAGGAGGCTAAAAGGAGAAGAAAGGAGCTGAGGAGCATCTCACTCGGCCGAGCAAGAATGTTCATTCGGCTGAGTGAAAGGTTACACTCGCCCGATGGAAACAGATACCAATTGAAGATTTTCTACGTTTCCTCGGCCGAGTAAGAAATACCATTCGACCGAGTGAGAAAGCTCACTCGCCCGAGTCAGTTAGAGAAATCAGATAAAAAAGAGCCAAAGTTACTGGAAAATCTAAGGAAGCTCACTCAGCCGAGCATGATTGCTACTCGGCCGAATGAAGAAGACTGCTCGGCCGAGTCACCCCGAGAGACGGACCCCTGAGAACCCGAAGTTACTGTTATTTTGCAGGGTTTGTCACTTGGGCGAGTGACAAGGGTCACTCGGCCGAGTGACCCTCTCCGACTGCTGCTAGGAATGCGAATTCTGGGCTGCGCAGGGGCAGTTTTGTCACCATTTTTTGGACGATTTTGTCTTGTATTTAAACCTAGTTTTAGCCTAGTTTAGAGAGAGACTTGAATTATTTTTTAGAGACTTCTTTTAGGTTTTTGACGGCTACTCTTTGGAGAAATCTCAGCTAGAGATCATTGGCAACGTCATTGGTTTGTTCTTTCTTGTTAAAAAACTCATTTTTATGAATTGTTTCTTATTTGCAATGAATTGTGACGTGATTACAATAGTTATTTCTGAGATTTTCATGATGATTAGTGAGTAGTTCCGTCGTTCTAGGGCATGGGGATGAACCCTATGGACCCGATCTTTTGAATTGTGATGTATTTATGGATTTGTTGCTAGAATTGATAATGGTTAGGTTGCGATTGATTTATTACGAGCAGCTAGGAATTCATATCGATTGGGATTTGCAAGAGATTGGATCCCAATTGATAGGAAGGCCTAGATATTCGATTTAGATTGATAATTACATTTCTCTAGAATTGGTTTGCAAGAGATTGGACCAAAGCAAGGATTTTTAATTATGAATCTATATTAATATTCGTTTGCAAGAGATTGGACGAATACGAACTAGCATAACCTAGATCGTTGCTCGAGTTTGCACGAGAGTGGGCTCGAGATGCGATTGGACAATGATGTCGTTCTTCACGCTAGCGGCTTAGGCTAGGGTTTGCACGAGAGTGGGTCCTAACTTAGGTTTTGTAACGACTGGTTTTCATGTATCTGGATTAATATATATATATATATATATATATATATATATATATATATATATATATATATATATATACTAGTCATAACCCGTGCCCTAAGGGCACGGTTCATTTAAAATATCCCCTCGCAAAATCTTGGATCCTCTAATTTTAAATGAACATCAGTAACAAAAGCACTATAATTGTTATTAATTTCTACCGAAAAATTTTAGTTGCCCCCAGAAGTTAGTTCCCCACAAAAATTTTAATCCCTTAAAACTTTTAATTTCTCCAGATTTAACACGTGCCCTAAAAGCATAGTTCATTCAAAATATTTTCCCCTCAAAAGCTTGGATCCTCTTATTGTAAACGAACATCAATAATTAAAGCACAATTATTGTTATTTAGTTCCCCCGAAAGTTTTTAAGTTCCCCGAAAATTTAGTTCGCCCAGAAAATTTTGTTCCCCTAAACATTTTAGATCCCACCATGTTTAATCTCATATCGGTCCTCCAGGTTTTTCTCTATAAAATTTTTCAGAAGTTGTAATCCCAATTTTTGAATTTTCAAGATTCAATGACATACCAACTTAAATGGGTCTCCCTCGTCTTATCCTTAACTGAAACTTTCCGTAGACTCTTCTAAATGAAATCATTCAAATTCAATGTCTTACAATTTTCCCCTCATCTATATTGAGTTTTTCACCTACTCTTATTTTCTCAACATGTTGAATCTTGATATAAGGTATATGCCTTTTTATCACCAAGTTTATGGAAAAAAATAGAGAACATATATCATATTTGAATTTATGGTAATAAATTAAAGAAACGGAAGGTACTAAAAACTACAATGATAATATTTTGCTAAGCAAGCACAATTGCCAATGATCACATGTTGTTTCTTTCAACATAATTGCACTTTTACATGGTCATACAGTAATCTATGTATCAGGATATGTAATTTGGAAAAGGAATATGACATAGGTATTCTTTCGACGACGACTGCTTCATTTTGTCTCCCTTGACGAAGTCTTATTTGTTCAGTAGGAGCGAGTGCCATGGTATGCTCATATTCTTCTTGTTGTCTCTCGCTGCGTTTTTGGCTAATTACAAAACCTAATTTAAGAAAAAGAAATGCAAACTTTGAGTTCAACACTCGAAAAGGAACAAACTTTAGACTTGAATACCTTAGCAACAATGTACAAAAGCGAGGTAGACCGGAGCTCCTATACCGAGTCGCTGAGAGTCCCGGTCCTTCTTCAAGTATCAGTCGATACGGCCGACTGCAAACTGAAGGCCGACCTTGAAGGAGGTAGAGACAATTTTCTTCTTTGAGCCGCTGCCCTTGCATCTGACGATGCCTTTTTTAACCTTGCTGCCAGTCACCATTTCAGATCGAGGGGGGTTTTTGGAGTTTTTTTGTGTTTTTTCCTCCAAATAAAATCAATTGGTTACTGTGGAATGGAAGGAGGGCTGGTGACTTTATATGTTAGATGGTGAAGAGGAAGTGGATTTTTTGGGTGCTTAAGAGGGACTGGCTTTAGATGAACGGAAATGAAGATGTTTTAGTGGTAATCCGCAGGTTTAGGTGTGGACCAATGAGGTGCGAGTTGAAGTTTTTGTGAGGTTATTGTTTGCCAAATAATCTGATGCATTGTGGGCCCCACATGTCAGTGAGTGCTAATTATGCATGGCTGTAGCGTGTGGGTGCATGTATCACTGCCCCCCTCGTTTTGCACTGCACTTGTTTAATGCTCAGACCTTGGGAGCGCTGCCAGTGGGCTAAGACCGTTTTTCCTCTACAACTTCGGGTGTGCATAAACATTTTGCCACTGAAGTTCATTGATATTTTCGAATTCACAGTATTAAATATTTTTGAATCCACAGTTTATAAAACAAACCTATTTTTTCTTACCGTAAACAATTTTTGTACATCACCATCCTTGTACATGGACCTCCCCAAACAGCGATGTACAGGTACATGACATAGTTGGCAACCGTAAGTAATTTTTGTACATTCACTTTAATCCACGGTTTTTGAATCCCAGCAAAATTTCGGTACTTGACAATTTTTGAATCCCAGCAAAATTTGTGAAAAGTAGCATCCACTTACTATTAAACCAACCTTCGATTCTAGTGCAAATTTTACTATGAGACCTGTTAGTTTGAAAGTGGAATTTAATGCAAAGTTTATTAAAACCCATTTTAATCCACGGTTTAAAATTGCTGGGAGACCTAAGTACTAATGCAATTGGAATTTAATGTTTTGATGGGGCGATGATAGTTAACCCTATCCCTATTCGTGGATTCGAAAATTTAGAAATATATTTAAACTTTAGTGGTTTCGAAAATTGCTGGGAGACCTAAGTAGTAATGCAAGTGGAATTTAATGCGCAAAGTGCGGAGCAGTGTTGTTTGCCTCGAGCTGGTCAAGGACATAGAGAGGGTGTGCATTTATGAGGGAAAGACTCAAGAATGTTGTTTAACTTTAGTATCAAAATATTAAAAATCCTTCCCTCGATTCTGCTGTGGTTCCCCTATCCGTCATTTCTTATCCATGGCATCGGAATCCATATCTGTAGGCCATGGTTCGAGGCACGAACAGTTTTATCACCCGTTAAATTTCAAAATTTTGTTTGTTCTGCCCCCAGCAATTTCCCACCTAGATTTAAGATTTCCTCTCAAAACTTTCATCAAAACTTATCTCAACCGTTCATTTTCTAAGATTAAATCTTGGCCATCTTTCTATCAACCTGTTTGTCCTAGTCAGCTTGTCCTAGTCAGCCCTAGGATTCAAAAATCGTTGTCAAATGTAATATAGATATATATATATATATATATATATATATATATATATATATATATATATATATGTTTTGGTGGATTTTCTCCTCATGTGTGGTTTTCATCTCCGTAGCTTTTATTTTCGATCGTTTCGTTGTGATTTTCTAGCTTCTTCCTTGGAATCGTCGATTTTGGAGTAAGTCATTCGTGACGGGCTTCATATCGGTCATATCTTATTGTTAGATCAAGCCTAGGAGTCTTAGGAATCGATCCCAGAGCTTCGCGCTCCATTTCGGAACTTTCTGTGCACGTTAGCCGGTACAAGAAGGGGAACCGACCGACTAGATGACGATTTAGTCGGTCGGCAAACCTTCATGGACCGACTAGTGTGCTTTGTTAATTACTCAGGAGTTACTGTTTATCGTTAGTCGGTCTAAGAACATTTGTCGACCGACTAGGTTGCAAACTAGTCGGTCAGCAATCGTTCTTTAACCGACTAGCTCTATGATCATTTTGATACCAAGTACTATTCATTCTTAGTCGGTCTAAGAACGTTCGTCGACGACTAGATGAGAAACTAGTCGGTCAGTAGTTGTTCTTTGACAGACTAAATCTGAATCCTATTTTTTGTACAGGAGTTACTGTTTACACTTAGTCGGTCTGCGTTGGTCAACCGACCGACTAGTTCCCGAATTAGTCGGTCAGAGGTTGTTCTTTGACCGACTAATCAGTGTCGAAACCCTAATTTCTGGGCAACCGCCAGGTCATTTTCTATTTAAATCCCACTTCGTTTCTTTTCTTTCTTTCTCTTCTCCTGGCCTCTTTCCTTCCCCCTTGACCTCTGATCTTCCCCAACCTTCCCCTAGCCTTCCTCCTTCATCAAGAGCCTCTCCCCCTCTCCATTTAGGCCGGCCACCTCCTCTAGGTCGCCGGAAAACCCCCAAAAATCCCCAAAACCACATTTCTCCAGATTTTCTCCCCATTTCCAGATCTGAACCGTAGGTTCCCCGGATCGTTTCTTCCGTCGCCGTGCTTGCTCGGCATCGTTCTACCGCTAACGATTCGGTAATAAATCGATTCTATAATGTTCTCTTAACCCATTTATGTTTTTGTGAAACCCTAATAAAAATGGATGTTGGTTGATGATTGTTTCTCCTTAACAACGACTTGTAATGCCCTACCAGCTACTGCACAAGTACTAGAGGGGGGGTGAATAGTACTTTAAAATAATAAGGAGTATAATTCCAAATTAAATTGCAAACAACTACCAAATCAATTTGTGGAAGCTTAAATTGAATGACAACACAAAATTAACAATGCAAACAAATGATGTTAATGGGTTCGGATCCACCCAAGTCTCCCCGACTTGTTCCCGGTGATCCTACGTCCCAACCACCCGGATCCCCTCCGGATACTTAGGTTAGAAACCCTAACCTAAGATTTCCACTATGAATATCTTGTGAAAAACCTTCACAAGATCAAATCATACATGCAATAGCAAACGTGAATCCCACAACCCGGGATCACAACCTTCTCTCACAACCGAGAGAATCACAAAGCAATATTAAAGAGTTTAATATGAAATAAACAATCTTACCACAAAATCCTATACCTTGAGTTTTTCTTACCCAAATGGTGAAATGAAGGATTTGAGGAAGATGAAATCACCAAGACCTAGCACCAAGGAAATGACCAGCAATCGGTGCCTAGGAATGATTTGGAGACTTGGATCAAGCAATAGCTTGAAGAGCTCACCAAGAACAACCTTCTCTCTAGATGGATTCTAGATCTAGAAATGAGAGAGAATGGGTTTCTTGTGAGGAAGAGAGCTTTAGATTAGAGTGAGAATGGCTATCTCTTTAGAACTCAATGAATCTCTTAATGGCAGCTCTAACCTAGATAGAAATGACCTAGGTTCGTATTTATAGGGTCCCATAAAAACAAGTTAGGTCATTCTTCAACGGATAGAAATCTGTGAGAATTAGTCGGTCAAAGAACAATCACTGACCGACTAGTTCATCAACTAGTCGGTCAGTCAAACAACGGGGACCGACTAAGAGTAGATCTGAGAAGAGATAGAATTTCAGACCTAGAAATCTAGTCGGTCCAAGAAGACTTTCTGACCGACTAGTTTCACAACTAGTCGGTCAGTCAGTGAACGTAGACCGACTAAGAGCAAAAAGAATTAGTCTGAGTACAAAGTGACTTAGTCGGTCCAAGAACAAAAGTTGACCGACTAAATTGTCAACTAGTCGGTCACCAAACGTTCTTAGACCGACTAACGATAAACAGTAGCTTAGGAGAATTTTAGCATGAACAGTAAGTCACAACTAGTCGGTCAAAGAAGCATCACTGACCGACTAGTTCACAAACTAGTCGGTCGGTGAGTCAACGTAGACCGACTAACTGTAAACAGTAAAGTCCAAGAAATTAAGGAATCAAACTAGTCGGTCCAAGAACAGTTGCCGACCGACTAGATCACCATCTAGTCGGTCAGTACTTGTTCTTGTACCAACTAACATGCACATACAAGTCCGAATCGAAGCGCGACGCTTCGAGGAAGTTAGAATGAACATGTGCAAGGATCCTAGAGCTACGAAATGAGCGTAATGAAGATAGAAACGTAAGATATACTCAAGGCTTAACATTCTATATATCGAAGCTAAAAGACTATAAATAAAACCTTAATAAACGGTCTTCGAGAGCTTCGATTGAATCTTCATAACTTCCAAAATGGCGCAAGAGCTTCAACGAAGCTTTAGGCATGAATACGAGCTTTGGGAAGTGTTGAGATGTCGCTTTGAATGTTCTCGTGAATTTGGCGACGATCTCCAATACTGCGCTCACAAATTGTTAGTTCATGGATTATTTATGTTTGCTCATCATCAAAACCAAATCCGGGGAGTCCAATATTCAACATTCTCCACCTTTTTGGTGATGACAAACCAACATAAATAATAATCAAAAATAATGATTCAAATGTAAAATACTTACTCCCCCTGCATTGATGACACGTTAATTCCAAAATGAATATATATGAATTGCATCAAGCAGACGAGTAAGATAAATAAAGAGAATCAATTTTCGAAATATCGGATTTTGAAAATCCTTATATGTATCTTAACTCCCCCTGAATCTAACATATCAAACTAGATTCTTGGAAATTGAGTTAAATTTTCATTTGCGCTATTTATTATCATTATCTCTCCCCCTTTGGCATTATCCCAAAAATGGGGGGCATACAACGACAACAACTAGGAAATGGAAAATCAAACATCGGGAGTCGTAGACAATGACGATGGACCAAATTGACACCAAGGGAAAAATGTGGAAATCAAATCAAGGTGTGCCAAAATGTCCATTATCAAAAAAAATAATCAAAATCATCAAAAATACCAAATAATTATTCATTTCTTGAATAAAGAAACATACTCTTCAATATTCAATATTCTTGGCAAAATTTGTGCATGGAAAACAATTCTATACAATTATAGAATTTAAATCTATTTAACCAAGTTTTCATGCGTCGAACGACGTATTCACACATTATATGCATTTGAACGAATATTAAATGTGCACGACGAATTAAGACAAAGAGAACGACGATGTGTATATATAAATGATAACATCATGAGCACATCCAAAGAGATATCCCAACGAGTACATCAAAATACAAACGACCATGGATATAAACATCAAAAGATACATCATCATCGTCAACATCAAAATACAACAAAATAACCATCAGCAACATCATCCAAAGTGTATCAAAACAACCAACACTGAAACCCTGAAAGCTCAAAAATACATCAAAACAACTCTCAAACCCCATCCAAACCCAAAATACTCTCACTAAAAAATTTATCATCCGAAGTGTAGTGGAGAGTCCTCGAAACTGACAATCATGAGGAAGTGGCTGGATCTGCAGTCTCCGTGGGTCCAGTCGACGGAGTGGACTCAGGCTCTGCAGGGAGTAGAGGTGTCTCAATAGACGGGATCGTCGGGGTAGGTGTGGAAGCAACAGCAACATGCTCAACATCAGCAGGCACATCAGGAGTGTCAGCAGGAGAGGCAGCAGGCTCAGAAGTCTGAACTACTACAGCAGAGGTCTCTGGAGCACCGGTAGAGGTGCCAACAGCAGGAGCAGAAGATGTAGCAGCAGCAGCAGTGGCCTCATCGCCACGGGCAAAAGAAGTGACAAGCTCGTCAAGCTCCTCATCGTCCATCTCCTCGTCCTCAGACACGGACGGAGGAAGATCAATGCCCATCTGACGAGCCATACGGCAAACTACCTCCTCGGTACGAGCCAAGCGAGACTCGTGCCGACGTTGTATCCGTACGACATCATCCAAAGTAGCAGGACGAGAGGGGGCACCAGCAGCAGAGGGAGTCGCCTGAGAAGCAGATGTGGTAGACCTCTGTACGTGACGAAGCGCCGCTAGAGATCTCTTCACGGCTGTCGCGTTCAGAGGAGTACCCAAGGGACGCTCATCGTCAGGAGGGAGAGGGACTCGGAAATGACGGAACACAAGGGTCAACAGACAAGTGTATGGAATATGCGTAGACTTATTGGTCTTGCGTATACACTCGAAAGAGTCCATCTTATCGAGTATCACGCGAGCCCAATTAATCTTGCATCCCAAGAAAAGAGCGTAGATCAATTTCAAGAACGGCTGGGATGGAAGTGAAGATGATCCATATTTAGGGAGGAGGCAAGACTTCAAGATCAGGTTAAGGACCCACGCATTCGGCTTGAAAGATTTTGATGGAACACCAATGAATGCGGAGGGGATAACCTGGAAGATATCTGCAAGAATTGACTGATCCAAGGAGGAAATATCATCGACCGAAATGTCCGAAGGAAGGAGACCACACGACGAGCAACCAAGAATCTCCCCCAAGATTTCTGCCGTGAGAACTATAGGAGTTCCCAAGACAGTAGTCTCAATGGAGTGGCTGGCATCGTACTGGCCTCGAACGCAATTGGCATAGAACAATTTCACAAGGCGAGGATACGGTTTGGGATTGGCCTTGGGGTCGTATCGGAGATAATCAAGGAGACCACTATAGGAGAGGAGATCGGCTAAGCCAAGGAAATCAGAAAACTGGACGTAGTGCTCCAATAACATCGGGCAGTGTTCAATACGGTTGTAGGCCGCGAGACAGAAAGGGTCATCGCGACACAACGATATGTCAACACCCCCCGCTGGCATTGGGCCCTTTCCCTTTGGCTGGCGAGTCCTAGGACGGAGTGGTGGAGTGGGTTCCCTAGTGATAGGCTCATCCTCAGGCACAAATTCAGTGTCGGAATCGGGAGGAGTCGATGGTGTGTGTGGAATTGGCTTTTTGGTCTTAGATTTGACGGTCGCCGTCCTCTGTTTCTTCAGAGGAGGCAAAGACGGGGAAGCTTGGGTAGTCTTGGCACGACGCTT
Organism: Scilla litardierei; assembly: GCA_030789695.1. Taxonomy (NCBI): domain Eukaryota; kingdom Viridiplantae; phylum Streptophyta; class Magnoliopsida; order Asparagales; family Asparagaceae; genus Scilla; species Scilla litardierei. The sequence goes on from CM061134.1 coordinate 40,500,687, forward strand.
GGGCTTCGGTGGATTCCTAGGGTTGGAAGGCCCTACGGTCATAGGAGAAGCCCCGGAAGAGGCGATGGGAATCCTCGTCTTAGCCATGGTCGAGGCACGACGAGTACAAGCAAGCGATCACGGAGGATCAACAACCCTAAGCACACAACCCTAGAAGCACAAGAAATCCGAACACACAAACCCTAGATGCACAAGCCCTACGTGAAACAATTCGGAAACCCTAGGAGCTAGATGAGATAAAATCGAACCCTAGGGTAGGAATCGACCTAGGAGAGGGAGGGAGATACCTAGGAGGAGGAGGCGACGGCGGCGGACGGCGAGGATGGCCGGAGATATGGCCGGAGTCGACGAGAATTTGAAGGGGCTCGATCGGGTTTTGGGAGTTATCGGGCTTGAGCTGAGAGACAAACCGACTAAAAGTGAGTTTTAGTCGAATGAAAGTGAGTTTAAGTCGGTCTGGAAGCAAAAATACACAAATGCCCTAACCCACTTAGTCGGTCACAGTTCAAACACTGACCGACTAAATTACGATCTAGTCGGTCGGTCAATGAGCTTGAACCGACTAAGTCGAAACAGAGGCAAACAACAAATTTTAGGGCTAGATTTAGTCGGTCGCAGTATACTTACTGACAGACTAGTTTTCAATCTAGTCGGTCGGAAAGTGTACTATGACCGACTAACGAAAGAAAATGATAGGAGATGGATGAAAGCTTGATCTAGTCGGTCTGAGTTCACTTGCTGACCGACTAGATGAGCATCTAGTCGGTTGACAAATGAACTTAGACCGACTAGAAGAGTTCAAAGATTGATAATTGATTTCTCTTCACAAACCACTTGGATGAAACATCTTAACACTCTCATTAGTCATCTAAATTACCCCATAAAACGTCGAAATCTTAAATACGACTTTCAAATACGAATTCGATCATAAATTCAAATATATCACATAAAATTCAAAAATTCAATTAATCTAGCATGAACAAAATATCGCGAAATCGAATAGCATGTAAGATAATTGAATGAAATATGAATCCTATATCTCGGATTCACCCATAATCCCCAATTCTCGACGCAACCGCACAAAGGAGTCCTCCTTTAGGGGTTTCGTGAAAATATCGGCGATTTGCTTTTGGGTTTCAACGTACACTAAAATGATGTCCTTTTTAGCAACATGATCATCTAAGAAATGGTGTCGGACATATATGTGTTTTGATCGGGAATGGTGCACCGGATTCTTTGAAAGACAGATAGCACTTTCGTTATCCACCATGATAGGGCTAGTATCACAGTGAATACCAAAATCCTTCAAAGTGTGTCTCATCCAAAGAACCTGGGCACAAGCGGCACCGGCGGCAATATATTCCGCCTCGGTGGTTGAAAGTGATACGGAATTTTGCTTCTTGGAAAACCAAGAGACAAGAGAATTTCCTAGAAAATGGCAAGTGCCACTAGTACTTTTCCTGTCGGATTTGCATCCCGCATAATCGGCATCACTGTATGAGACTAACTCATACGTGCTAGATTTCGGATAAAGTAATCCAAAATCTAAAGTGTAACTTAGATAACGGAAAATACGCTTTACCGCTACTAAGTGAGACTCCTTAGGTTGAGACTGATAACGAGCACATATGCATATGGAAAACATAATATCGGGCCTACTTGCGGTAAGATAAAGTAAACTACCTATCATACCTCGATATAGACGAATGTCTACATCCTTACCGCCCGTATCCTTGTCAAGATGCGTAGTCGTGCTCATTGGAGTCTTTTTCCCGGAAGCACTTTCCATTCCAAATCGCTTAAGCAACTCCACCGTATACTTTGTTTGGTGGATGAAGATTGCATCGTTCAATTGTCGAATTTGGAGACCTAAGAAATATTTGAGTTCGCCCATGTGGCTCATCTCAAATTGTTCCTTCATAACATTAGAAAACTCTTCGCAAAGAGTGAAGTTAGTAGCACCGAAAATGATATCATCAACATAAATTTGAACTAATAAAATATCATTATTCGCATGCTTAACGAAAAGTGTAGAATCGGCTTCGCCCATTTTAAAATTCAAATCCAAAAGAAAATTCTTTAGGCGATCATACCAAGCTCGAGGAGCTTGTCTCAAACCATAAAGAGCTTTCTTTAGTTTAAAAACATGATTTGGAAATTTTTCATTTATGAAGCCCAGAGGTTGAGAAACGTAAACTTCCTCAACGACATCTCCGTTTAAAAATGCACTTTTAACATCCATTTGAAATAACTTAAAATTTTTATGGCATGCATAAGACAATAAAAGTCTAATTGATTCTAATCTAGCTACCGGAGCGAAGGATTCTTCGAAATCGATACCTTCCTCTTGGCGATAGCCTTGAGCTACTAACCGAGCTTTGTTCCGGACGACGACTTGATTTTCGTCGGTTTTGTTCTTGAAGATCCACTTTGTCCCTATGACGGTGTGGTTCTTCGATGGCAAAGGAACAAGCTCCCATACCTCATTCCTCTCGAATTGAATGAGTTCCTCCTCCATGGCAAGGATCCAAGCACTATCTTCGCACGCTTCAACGATATTCTTTGGCTCTATCGATGAGGCAAAGGCACAATTGGCGAAGTGGTGGACTTGAGATCTCGTCTTGACACTATCATTAATATTGCCAATAACTTGCTCATGGGGATGGTCGCGAACGGTATGAAGCCGCTTGGGAATACCTTGATCACTAGGCACATTCTCAACAACTTCATTAGTCGGGTTAGTATCAATGGAATCAATTGAATCAATAGACTTAGAATTTTCAAATGAATCACATAAAACATCCATAGAATCATTATCATTTGAAATTCTAGAAGTAGTAAAATTCTCATTAAAAGAGACATGAAGTGATTCCTCGATCGTAGAGGATCTTTTGTTGTATATCAGGTAGGCTTTGCTACGTGAGGAATACCCAACAAATATCCCCTCATCTGATCTCGGATCAAACTTGTCCAAATTATCATATGTGTTTTTAATAAAACATTTTGCGCCGAAAACACGAAAATGTTTAACTTGAGGCAATCTACCAAACAACAATTCATAGCAAGTTTGTTTGGTGCCGGGCCTCAAAAGTATTCTATTAAACACATAGCAAGCGGTGTGTACCGCTTCCGCCCAAAATTGATAACCAAGTTGACTATCTTCGAGCATAGTGCGAGCACACTCCATAAGCGTTCTATTCTTCCTCTCAACAACACCATTTTGAGGAGGTGCGCGAGGGAAAGAAAACGTGTGAGTAATTCCAAGATCATCACAAAAATTTGAGAAAGACTCATTCTCAAATTCACCCCCATGATCACTACGAATAGTGACAATGGTGGTTCCGATGAGATTTTGTACTTTCTTCACAAATATTGTGAAGTTTTCAAAAGCTTCATTTTTATTACATAAGAAAAATACCCATGTAAATCTTGAATAATCATCAACGATGACTAGTCCATATCTTGCATTTCCTAAGGAAGCAACTCTAGTTGGCCCAAATAAATCTAGATGTAATAGCTCTAGTGGCCGTTTCGTAGAAATGCTTTTCTTAGGTTTAAATGAAGATTTAGGAAGCTTGCCACGTTGACAAGAATCACAAAAACTTTTCTTTTCGAAAACGAGCTTCGGAAAACCTTTAATGGAATTTAATTTCGAAAGTTTATAAAGTGTTCCACAGTTCACATGTCCAAAGCGTCGATGCCATAAGTGTTGTTCACTTGTGTTGGCAACGAGACATTGTTCATATGACTTAGGAAGATCCAAAATATAAATATCTTTATGGCGTGTGCCGGAAAATAATAATTTATTATTATCATTTGAAATATGACACAATCCTTTCGCAAAGCTAACTTTGTAACCTTTGTCACAAAGTTGGCTTATTGAAATAAGATTATGATTTAAACCATCAACTAGATAAACATCACTAATTAAGGGTTTAGAAGGGTTACCCACTTTACCAACACCTATGATGGTTCCGCTCTCGTTGCCTCCAAATACGACGCGGTTTCCATTCGCAATGGGAACCACTCCGGAGAGCAATCGAGCGTCACCCGTCATGTGTTTTGAACACCCGCTATCGAGTATCCAATTCCCTTTGGAGCTAAATTTAAATTTGTTGCTCCTTTTCTTTTTCTTTTCCTTGAGTACCTAAAGATAGAAACTTTCATATCATGGTACCCAAGGTCATTGGGTCCTCTAAGGTTAGACCTTTGGAAGCCAAGTCCAATTGGACTTTGACTTCCCCACATAATTCCTACTATGCACAACATTCGAAAAATAAGCATTCATATACATTTGTTTTTCGTCCATGCTTGTGTCCTTTGGGCTCAAAATAGTGAAAATTTTGGGAGCCATCATCCTATTGGGTGCATGCATGCGACGTTGATTTCTACGTGATGCATGACGTGGATAGGCATACGGGACATGATGGAATGGTGCATGACAAGAATTATTCATACGATGAGGTGGGTGTACATATGCATGTGTGGGAACACGTGCGTGAGGGTGTCTCACATGGTGTGCACGTGCCCGTGAACGTGTAGCATAGAAATCATCATATGTGTGAGATGGTGGAGTAGGATGTGTGTTCCTACGTGGCATGGTATTTGTGTACATATAAGCATGCCCCTTCTTTGGAGGTCCACCCAAAGTGGGTTTCTTTCCAAAAGAGGGTGTGGACGAGGTGGAAGCACCATTGGTAGATGAACTACCAATAGAGTGTTTGCTACCACTCATAGAGTCACCGGAAGTTGGCCTAATAAAAGTAGTGGCCGCTTTGGATGGACATCCCATCGTATACCCCAAACCAATGTGGTGATTGGCCGGAAGTAAGTCACTTAGGATTTTATCCAAATGGTCCTTACCCTTATTGAATCTATTGATTCGGCCTAATGTGTTCTCATATTTCTCTTTGAGAGAACGCATAGAAGTATCTAATGTGGATACTTGCGATGTGAGCACATAAACACGAGATTTAAGATTCTCGTTCTCAATACTCAAAGTCGAGTTTTGAGAAGTTAAATCCGCTATCCTATGTTCTTCCGGATCATCAATGCTAACATGTTCAAGTTTAGATTTGAGATTAGCAATCTCATTTCTTAACTCTTCAACAACGGTGTCGTTGTTGGTGATGATAGTCTTAGGCGAGGTTTGAATGCTAGCTAGGTCATCTTTTACTTTAGTATATCTATTTACTAATTTAGTGTATTTAGACCATAAATGAGAGTTAGCATCCCTAAGGTCATTCATAGTTACCTCATCGCCTTCGTCGTCGCTATCATCCGAGGAGGAAGATCCTTGATCATGCTCCTCTCTTGCCATGAAGCACATGTGCGCTTGCTCCACTTTCTCATCATCCGACTCTCCGCTTGAGGAATCCTCGGAGTCGGTGAATGTTGCTCCGACAAGTCCCTTCTTGTACCCCTTTTTGTACTTCTTTGACTTGTCGAACTTCGGCGCCTTCCACTTCTCCTTTTGCTTGTTTTGAGGACAATCCGCTTTGATGTGTCCTGGCTTATTGCATTTAAAGCACAAAGGTGGAGAGGCGTTAGTAGAAGTAAACTTAGATTTTTGTTTGAATTTACCCTTTCGGAAGAAGCGATTGAACTTCTTTGCCATGAGTGCAATGGATTCCATGTCCATTTCTTATTCCGAGTCCTCATCATCGGTAGAGGTGGATGAAGCCGCCTTGAATGCAATCGCCTTTTTCTTAGGCGCATCTAGGTTCAAATAGGACTTCATCTTTTCTTGTAACTTCACCTTGCTATCTTTGCGTACCTCGTATGACATCAAAGTACCCATTAGTTGAACTACGGTATATTTTTTCATGTCATTACCTTCCTCGATGGCGAAGGTACGTTTTTCCCAAGAAGAGGGAAGTCCTTCAATTAGCTTTGAGCACTTCTCCTTTTGAGTGTAGGACTTGCCGAGGGCGTCTAACTCGTTTATTATGTCAATAAAACGAGCGTAATATTCTTTCATCTTCTCGCCCTGTTGCATATGAAACATTTCGTAATCTTTGTTTACGACTACGAGTTTAGAGTCTCTTACCCTACTCGTCCCTTCATGAAGAATGAGGAGGGAGTTCCAAAATTGATATGCACTCTTACATGTGCATATCTTATTGAAATCCTCGGGCTCCAATGCGCATTGCAAGGCGTTCATTGCCTTGGCATTGCTTACCTCCGCGGCGACCTCCGCGGTAGTCCATTTCTCAAAGTCTTCTTCTTTGGGTTCGATGTATTCCTTCATTGTAGTCCTCCATAAGGATGCACTCCGGAGGAAGGTTTCCATCCGGCATTTCCAATACCCATAGTTGGTACCGTTGAAGAATGGAGGCCTTGTAGAGGAATGTCCTTCCATCACCGAAGATGCTCCTTCACGGTTCCTGAAGGTGTCATAGTTGGAAGGTGGAGGCACGGTCTTGTTGTCGTTGGCAGACATAGCTGAGTATCTGGCTTTGATACCAAATGTAATGCCCTACCAGCTACTGCACAATTACTAGGGGGGTGAATAGTACTTTAAAATAATAAGGAGTATAATTCCAAATTAAATTGCAAACAACTACCAAATCAATTTGCGGAAGCTTAAATTGAATGACAACACAAAATTAACAATGCAAACAAATGATGTTAATGGGTTCGGATCCACCCAAGTCTCCCCGACTTGTTCCCGGTGATCCTACGTCCCAACCACCCGGATCCCCTCCGGATACTTAGGTTAGAAACCCTAACCTAAGATTTCCACTATGAATATCTTGTGAAAAACCTTCACAAGATCAAATCATACATGCAATAGCAAACGTGAATCCCACAACCCGGGATCACAACCTTCTCTCACAACCGAGAGAATCACAAAGCAATATTAAAGAGTTTAATATGAAATAAACAATCTTACCACAAAATCCTATACCTTGAGTTTTTCTTACCCAAATGGTGAAATGAAGGATTTGAGGAAGATGAAATCACCAAGACCTAGCACCAAGGAAATGACCAGCAATCGGTGCCTAGGAATGATTTGGAGACTTGGATCAAGCAATAGCTTGAAGAGCTCACCAAGAACAACCTTCTCTCTAGATGGATTCTAGATCTAGAAATGAGAGAGAATGGGTTTCTTGTGAGGAAGAGAGCTTTAGATTAGAGTGAGAATGGCTATCTCTTTAGAACTCAATGAATCTCTTAATGGCAGCTCTAACCTAGATAGAAATGACCTAGGTTCGTATTTATAGGGTCCCATAAAAACAAGTTAGGTCATTCTCCAACGGATAGAAATCTGTGAGAATTAGTCGGTCAAAGAACAATCACTGACCGACTAGTTCATCAACTAGTCGGTCAGTCAAACAACGTGGACCGACTAAGAGTAGATCTGAGAAGAGATAGAATTTCAGACCTAGAAATCTAGTCGGTCCAAGAAGACTTTCTGACCGACTAGTTTCACAACTAGTCGGTCAGTCAGTGAACGTAGACCGACTAAGAGCAAAAAGAATTAGTCTGAGTACAAAGTGACTTAGTCGGTCCAAGAACAAAAGTTGACCGACTAAATTGTCAACTAGTCGGTCACCAAACGTTCTTAGACCGACTAACGATAAACAGTAGCTTAGGAGAATTTTAGCATGAACAGTAAGTCACAACTAGTCGGTCAAAGAAGCATCACTGACCGACTAGTTCACAAACTAGTCGGTCGGTGAGTCAACGTAGACCGACTAACTGTAAACAGTAAAGTCCAAGAAATTAAGGAATCAAACTAGTCGGTCCAAGAACAGTTGCCGACCGACTAGATCACCATCTAGTCGGTCAGTACTTGTTCTTGTACCAACTAACATGCACATACAAGTCCGAATCGAAGCGCGACGCTTCGAGGAAGTTAGAATGAACATGTGCAAGGATCCTAGAGCTACGAAATGAGCGTAATGAAGATAGAAACGTAAGATATACTCAAGGCTTAACATTCTATATATCGAAGCTAAAAGACTATAAATAAAACCTTAATAAACGGTCTTCGAGAGCTTCGATTGAATCTTCATAACTTCCAAAATGGCGCAAGAGCTTCAACGAAGATTTAGGCATGAATACGAGCTTTGGGAAGTGTTGAGATGTCGCTTTGAATGTTCTCGTGAATTTGGCGACGATCTCCAATACTGCGCTCACAAATTGTTAGTTCATGGATTATTTATGTTTGCTCATCATCAAAACCAAATCCGGGGAGTCCAATATTCAACACGACTTGCCCCGTAGATTAGCGCTTGCGAGACGAACCCACGTGATCGTCATCCTCGGTGCTAGGCAAGTGAAACTTGTCACTTAGGGTTTTGGGCCATGTCTTAAGCCATTTGCTTGTTGTAGGCGTAAAAGAGACTAGGCGACGAAATGATACTCCCCTAGGCGCAATTTCAGGAACTAGCTTGACAACGAAGCTAGATCCAACATTTATCATGTTGCACAACTACCATGTCATGTTTAATTTCCATTAATGGTACGCAAATTAATTGTCATGTCATTGCATTCTTTAAGTATTCCCGTGATTGCGTAGCTCCGCTACACCTTGTGAAATGATTGAGGCTAGGTGTACCCCTATGCCAAATGAAGTACGCTCCTGGTTTGTGATCCAGGAAACGAGCTCTTGTGCGGGGCAACCCTGGCTCATTCACTGAGCATCGTGTACAGGGACCCTGGCTCGTTTACACGTGGGTTTTGGGGTAAGAGTTAAGCGGCCATTCAACTGGGAGTCTGCCCGATCAGCAACTGCAGTTGTAAGGCGTAAACTCTGGGTTCTGGGGTAGTGTTAAGTGGCCAATCAATTTGAATGTCCAACAGTTCAGCTGTAAGGCGTAAACATCTACAAACAACTTGAAATGTGACTAGTGAAAAGATTGAGATTGTTAGTAGCTTGGCTACTCTTGACATGCCCTGATAAATTGTTCTCTTGCACTTATTGTTTCACCATGTCTTACTTGTGCACTCATACCATAACTGCCATGTCATGCATACTATAACTGCTAGGTTGTTAGTTTACCTTACTTTCAGTTTCCTTACCCAAGTCTTTTAGACTTGCTGACATGTGCCCCTTTACTCTTTTGGGTGACACATGTTAGATCCTGAGACTGAGTTCGTTGTTGAGGACGAGGTGTTTGCAGACACCGAGCCCGAGCCTGTGTTTGACGAGGACTTCGTGGACACGGGTGATCAGTCGTAGAGACTGTTTGTGTTGTTGTTTAGACTGTTTTGTTGTCGGTGCGTGGCACCAATACTTTGTTATGTTGTCCCTTTTGTTGGCCTTGTTCTGGGCCTTTAGACTCTTTCTTTTAGCCTGGTGGCTTTTCTGGATGTTGAACTTAATTTTCATGTTGGACAAATTCTGAGATTTGAGATTTTATTTCTGTCTCTCCTTGTGTTATTATTGTTGTTCCGTTTGTGGTTACAGAGACCTGCTTATGTTTTATTGACACTTATCGGGTTTGGGGCTTCATAGCTCCACTCCCGTGCGGACCTTTTCACGTCTCGCCTCCATTTTAGGGAAGCGGGGCGTGACAGGTTTGCTATAGACCGGCAATAGCGTGAGAGCGTGAGCTTGGTTCTACATTTAGTTGCGACTAGTTCACCTATATTCAAGTTTACCAACAATGAAATTTATGATTCACAAGGATGAGAGACGGTCCGTAGTGGGGATTTCCTATCCCTAGACGCTTTTATTATATTGATATTTCTTGCTATTGAACGATTGTGACTATTACATCGAACTATTTTTATTCTCTTGATAGCTAGGTAATCAAAGTGAGATACTGTCATATATCCTCCCTGTGTTCGATACCCGCTGGCCACTACACCGTGCGCTTGTGGTAAAACTACAAGTCGTTTTTCGGGTGTATATCCGGACACGATCAAGTTTTTGGCGCCGTTGTCGGGAGGCGATGCTCTATTTTCCTGTGCATGTCCACGAGATCGACGAAGCATCAAGAAGATCTATTATATGATCCGGAGATCGAGCGTACCTAAAGGAGGCTTAGAGCCGAGAGAAGACTTGCTATAGAGGACGATTGTATGAACCGACGGTAGACACCGAAAGAATTAGCGGCACGCATGGCTAGGATAATATCTATCAGAGATAGGCTTCGGCTTAAGACTACTTCTACTACTTCATCCATTGTGATGCCAGAGTTGGCGGCAGAAAAGAATTTCGAGCTCAAAACGGGACTAGTGGTTCTAATGCAACAAGACCCATTTCATGGGAACTCCCATGAGAATCCACACTACCACCTTTAGTCGTTCTTGTCCAAGTGCACCACCTTTCAGATGCCCGGTGTACCGGTCGATGCTATCCGATTGCGCCTTTTCCCATTCACTCTCTAAGACAAAGCTCTATATTGGTTGAGGAAGCAAGCGGAGGGGATCTTTACTACATGTGATGAGTTGGCGAGTGCCTTTGTTGATAAATTCTACCCACCATCCAAGACAGTGAAGATAAGGAGCGCACTCATGTCCTTCAAGCAAGGACCACAGGAGACTCTATATGTGGCATGGGAGCGCTTTAAAGATCTCCAACATCAATGCCCCCATCACAGCATTGAAGCATGGGAGCTAGTACATAGCTTTTACAATGGACTCCAACCGGGCACCAAGCAAATCATAGATGCAACCGCCAATGGAGCCATTCTATCGAAGACACCGGATGAAGCTACGACCCTATTAGAGGAGATGGACTCTAATAACCAACAATGAGAAGACGAGCGAGGACATTCTACATCCCCCTTGAAGCCGACAAGCATATACGAGGCCAAGGTCGTAGCGGAGCTTTCTACGAAGTTTGACTCTCTCCACAAGGTCGTGGAGAGATTGGAGAAGTTGATCACCGAGCCGCATGGAACTCCTGCCACATTTACACCAGGAGGCAATATGAGCGATTGGCAAGACCAATCTCAAGCTATGTTCGTTGGAGGAGAGCAAGGAGAGGGTGATATAGAGCAAATCCAATATGTTGTGGGGAACACCGGTTATTGGGCCAACCCGGCCGCGAGGACTCATCCAGGCTTTTCATATGCGAATAATGATGGAGCTTTGAACCCCCTACCACCGCAACAACCTCAAGCTCGGCCTCCTCCTCCACAACCTCAATATCAACCGAGAGGGCCACCACAACAAAGTTACTTGCCTAGGCAACAAGCGGGACCATATAGGCCACCGGGTTATAATAAAGGGTGGAGAGCTCCAAACCCACCACAAGCACCATCGAGATCGGATCATGAAGCTAGGGTGGAAGAATTCATGGTGGAGCAAAAGAAGATAAACGCTAGATTGATTGCTCAACAAGACGCTCTCAATACCGTCGTGGGTCAACTAGCGGAGAAACTTACGTTGCTCAATAAAAATACTCAACAATTGCCGGCTCAACCAGAGCCTAATCCACGGAGCAATACCGACCACATCAATGCGGTGGTGGCGGTTACTACAAGGGGCAGAAAGGAAACTACTCCCGCCATGGTTCAAACCAAGGAGCCCGTGGAAGAAATTTTATATGACAAGGAGCCAGCAATTGAGGAGGAGTGCCCAAAAGAGCCGCAAGAAGGTGGAAATTCTGAAATTAAAGAGCCAAATGAGGAGCGCACCTACGTGCCACCGGTGACCTTTCCACAAACATTGGCAAGAGCAAAGATTGAGAAGAGACTCCCCAAATTCCTTGAGTACTTGCGAAGAGTAAGCCTCAATATACCTTTCTTGGATGCTATTGTAGAGATCCCGTCATATGCCAAGTTCATGAAGGACTTAATTTCGGGAAAGAAAAGAAAGGAGAAGATAATGCTTGTTGAGCAAGGAACTTGGTTCACCCGGAAGGATGAGGAGCCGACAAAATTCAAAGATCCCGGAAGCTTCCGCATCCCATGCACACTTGGAGGAGTCCCGCTACAAAATGCTTTGGTAGACTTGGGAGCAAGTGAGAGCCTAATGCCCCTAAGAATTCTAAGAAATTGAATACGCGGGCCGACTTGAAGCCGACGGATATGAGAATACAACTCGCGGATGGTCAGGTTACTAGGCCGGTGGGAATTGCGGAGAACATACCGCTCCAAGTACCGGGAGGAATTTGCTTGCCGTGCGACTTCGTCATTATGGAAATCAAGGAGAAGGGCGACACATCACTAATACTTGGACGCCCCTTCTTAGCCACCGCCGGCGTGATAGTTGACATGAGAGAAGGTACCTTATCTTTGAATGTCGGAAATATCGAGGTTGAGCTCCACATCCCTAAAGCGATGAGGAATATACCCTACCAAGAGGATGTCGACTACGTGGACCTTCTTGATAAGGTGATTGATAAAGCTATACCGCATTCCATTGGCGCCCTACACGATGATGGCCTTGAAGAAGGCCAATCTTCTAGCAATGGAGAAAAGTTAGAGGATCTGCCGTACTATCCCCTGGTTGATGTAACGGTACATATTTTTTTCAATATAACTATTCACGTATTTTCAAATTTTAAACAATTCTATAATGGTTTTTCAGGAGTTTTATGATTTCAAAATTTTCTTAGAAAAATATTTTGAAGTATCAGACTAGTCATGAAATATTTTATTAAGTTCGAGTTTCATCAAATACCTCTGAATAATTTGATAAAAATTCATTTTCAATTATTACCGTTTTGGCTTAATGAATTTATTTTCCATTCAAACATCTTCAAAACTTTTTCAAACTTTTACAGTATCATTCTATGATCGTTTAGGGCTTCCCACATTAATTTCGTAATTTTCTGAAGTCAAATCGATAGATAACCCGCAAACCCGCTTTCAAACCGTTTTGGCCTAAAACACGTATCTCCGTAGCCCAAACCCTAAAACGGATCTCGTATTCGCGATCCTCGCGACGATACAATCCCGTGGGTATGTTTTCGTAATTTTTGGACACGTTTGGTCTGAGGGGCAAAATCGTAATTTCCATATATTGTTACTACATCTGTTTTTACTAATTACGTGTTTACATACCTAATTAACCTATTTTAATTAACTAATCCCTACCTACCCCATCCCGTAAGTAGCCCATGTGTTTCATGGGTTACTTAAAATCAACACATAGTCAAATTTCCATCACCTAACCTATTAATTAGTTGACTAAGTATTAATTACAAGATTTATAATACTAATATTATTTATCTATTTAAACCCTGCTATTTAATCTCTCTTCCTCAAAAATCACTCAGGCCAAACATCAACCCAAGGCCGAAGCCCAGCTAACCCATCTTCTCCTTTTCTCTCCGTCGTTCACACCCTCACCATATCACTCTATCTCTCTCCCCATTATTTTCAAACCCATGCCAACCCCAGGCCAATCCCCACTCTCTCTGTTTCTCACTCCCCCTCCCCCTCGTTCTCTACCTCTCTCACTCCCTCACCCACGGCAAACGCCGCTTCCCACCACCGAGGGGCTCGACGACGCCACGACGTCGTTCCACCCTCGAGAACCCCGACCCCGAAGTAGCTCGGCCCTCCGCCGCCGTCCCCGTTCGTTCCGACGTTCCGAGAGCCCAAGGCAACCCCCCGAGCGACAGTGCCTCCGATTTCATCTGCCTCCTTCAGCTAGCACCGCCACGGCCTCCTCCTTCCATCACCCGATCAAACCCACGCCCACGCTCTCCCACGCTTCCACCATACGCTCGACCACACCCTCCTCCGCCTTCCTTCGATCACCGGAGCGCCGTCTGCTCTTCTCTCCGATCATCTCAACCCCACCAGCTCCCCGCCTCGTCGACCCAAGCAGCAACATCTGCTCGCTGTTCGCCGTTCGATCTCCCCGCTTCCACCGCTCTCTCCCCGACGCCACGCTCTGACGACCCCGAGCTCCTCCGACGAGCACCACGTCGCAGACGAGCCGCTCCGCCGCCCACGTCGCCGCTGCACCCATCGCCCGCGCTGCCACCGCCTGTGCCACCCTGTCGTCGTCTCGCCCCGACCACCACCCCACACCGCCACAGCCCGACGCCGTCCCGAGTGCCCGCCTCCGACGAGCGAGACCCCGCCTCCGCATGCTCGAGCATAATGAAAAGAGAGGGTGAGTTTGTTTTTTTAAATGTATATTTTTATACATACGGATACGTATTAAACCCGTATAAATACGTGTAATTACGTATTTTGATAATTAAATAATATGGGTTTTCTGTTTTAAATTGTTAATAAATAATTTAATGATCAGAAAAATGTGAAACTAGCTCCAGAAAATCAGAAATGACATTCTGGACCCAATGGCGCTAATTTCATCTCAATCCGACGCTTGGTTTTTACAAAATTAATTTTTAAGCCTAAAAGATAAATATGTTATTTTCACTTAAAAATCCATAACTTATTATTGTCACGTACAACTTATACTTGATAAAAATATATGTTAAAGTACTCTCCGAGACGGCCATTTTGACAGTTCATTTGCAACTTTCTGATACCGATTGCACCCAGAAGAAATGTTTGAATAATTACGTCACAAATTGAAAAATAGTTTTTAAATTATTTTTGAGCACAAAAAAATTATAAAAATTAATGTAAGCTTCAGAAAATTATTCCCTCCTACAATAAAATTATTTTCATCATATCTACCCTATAGAAAAATTTAGAACGCTTTCCGAAACCGTTTCAATCGATTATAAAATCAAACACGTTAAGTTAAATAGGTAGAAAATAGGTGTTTTGTAACCGATTGTTCTTGTGTTTTGCAGGTACAAATTCTTGTGCACCAGCTTCCGTGGAAGACTTAGATTCAGTTTCGGCTTGCTACGTCAATCTCGAAATCTGTAAGTCACGACTAATTCTAAAATTAGAAAATTAGTTAGTGTCCTCGTATGTACTTAGGACACCATTATAGCCTCCGAACGGCTACTTGACATGAACCGAACTAGAAACATAATCTAATAGGAAAAGTAATCAAATACATATTACTTTGACAACTTTCAACTTTGGTAGTTGTAACACACATCCATCAACTTGGGTAAATTTTGTGCTAACGAAACTACCACCCTTAAACCAACAGTTTTTGTATTCCATGTTTGTTGGACTTGTCTTTATCCTCAAATTTCTTAGCATCCACTTTGCTTTACTTTCTGGTTTTAAGACCAGTGGTCCTAGTTAACTATCATCATGAACAAGGAATTGATAACATCTTGAGAAACATGTTGTGGAATATCTTGTGGAATATCTGGTGGAACATCTCATGGAACATCTTGTGGAACATCCCGTATATAACATGTACATAGAACACTTGACACTTCACTGGGGTTTTTGGGGTAACTCATAGTTTGAGAGAGTGCGGGAGTGACTGGAGTTCGATCTTCCCGTCCTATCGCCTGAGTTTTGGCATCCCGTCCTGCTGCCTGGGTTTTGGCAAAATACATGTCCTGTTGCCTGTGTTTTTGGCATTCGTCTGGGTCGCGCCCATGCAAGAGATGGACTTGATGGTCACATATTGTACTCTTCGACTTGAGTCACGTAGTGTAGTTATTTTTGCACAGTCACTTTTACTTTACGCACTACAGTCACTTTTACTTTACACGTTCCATGCACGTTACTTACTACACTTGTGTAGTTACCAGTACTTTACTTGTCATACTTTTAGCTACCGCAGTAGAATATTTCACTTGCCTAGCCTGCTTTACACTTGCACTACCACAGTACAGAGCTTCTCTCCTTTCAGTCCAGTTTACCTTTACTTTTTAGTTGCGTACAGTTGTTGCTCAATACTTTACTTTCACTCTGATCTGCTTGTACGTAGTTACTTTTGTCATACCTGTGCATTGCTTCTTTTCTATATTTAGAATTGTTGTTACTTACATACGGTTCCATCTCCATGGCACCGCAGACGACGTATATATGGAGGTAGATGCTCTTGAGCTAATAGCGCCAGAATTTGACCGCATCTTCCAGAGTTATTTTCACTTATGTACTTTTTCTTTTTTTCATTTATATCTGTTGGGACATCTTGTACAGTATGGATTGTAATAATTGGACACTATTTGAGTATTTTTGTACATCTCTGCATCGTGGCTATTTTGTTTTCACTGGTAACCTGCAGGACCTGTGCAAATATCAAATAAGTAACGGGCCCCGGGAGCGGGTCGTTACAAGTTTGGTGGCCCACGCAGGTCCGCGCTAACTACCTCGTGAACAATATAGCAAGATCAGGGTGTACAATATAAAATACTCAAATAGAACTCGCGAGTACAAAACGTCTCGAGCGTTTACCTGTATTAGATATACGGGTGAAGCGTCCTTATTACCATCTTCATTAGGTTTTCCTTGATCCTCATCACTTCCTTTGAACTCTTAACCCTTGCTTAGGAACTCGTGTTCCATTCTTGGATATACCCTCCCTAGTAACCTCTTTTGCTAGCAGTTATAGTGATTTTTCGTAGGTTGAACTATCTACCAATTTCATCACCTTTCCTTCAGTCGATGATGGCACAAATATAAATGATAAGCTTCCTTCAATGGACCATGATCCGGTCAATGTGCTTGGCTAAGTTTGTTGGATCACCCTTGCTAGACTTGGGGTAAGTGATCCTGTCTTAGTCACTTCCCTGGCCGTGTTCCGCTGGACCACAAGGACGTGAATCATGCTTATGTAACGACATCGATCTTCATCACTATCACCCTTTCGTTAATGATGGCCTTCAGATCATTATACTATTTCGTATAATTCTTCCTAATCGCGTTTAGTTCGCCTGAACTCTAACTACGTCTATTTTAAGGAGGGTAGCATTCGATTTTCGATCATCGGAAGTTCGATTTCGACAACAGAAGCGAATCGAAGGATGCTCAGAATTATTAGAGGATGGTGCTGGAGATTTTGAGACGACCCAAACCTGGCGTACAAGTGTAGACAGTTTGCGTCTTGTCATCCTTCTTGAACTCGTGTTTCTCTTCTAGCCCCTACTTTCATCTTGTACCCGATTTTTCCATGGGTTTGAATTCCTATTCCACCTACCACCTATCCCCCTCTTTATTTCCTTTGTCCGCTTCCTCACCTCGAGCCCCGTTCCTGCCTAACCTAGTCTACCCTACCGACGACTTTCGGTGCCCCCTTGTTTTTTTTAAACCCCTCCTCTATTCCTCACCAAGCCACCCCGTGGTTTCCCCTACGCCGTATCGACTCCCACTCCTCCTCCCGGCCTCTTCCCCAAGCGAACTCGACCCATCTCGTCTCAAACTCCTCCGGCCTCACTTGAAGCTCCACCACCCCACCCTACTCCGGTGACACCCGCCACATCAAGCAGACGCAACCACCATAGATCGACAACCACCGATGGCCCTCCGACGTTATGTTTTGGGATTGTTGGGCTTAGCAACAACCCTCGTCGCCACCCTCGCTGTTGCCGTGTGGCTGAGATCTTGGGAAGCCGTGATCCTTGGGCTTCTCTTGAGCTCTTTGCCCTGGGTCTCCCCCAGATTGAGATCCCGTTTAGGCTTCCTCTTGCGTCTACTCCTTTTGGTTTGCGGGAAAGTGTGTTTTTGGTTGTTTACCTGTTGGGTGATGTTGGGTGTTGCGAATGTCAAGTATTGGTCTACAGAAGGAGTGATGGCAATGATTATCGGCATGATATTGGCCTTGGGAGTTGAAGTTGAATGTAGGCCTTGTGCTTGGCTCTGGATGAGAGCTTGGATCTTGCCGTACTTTGGGATATTATGGAGATTGATGGAAGGAATGTTGGCAGTGAGTATTGACTTTGGGTGTTGGCCTTGTACTTACCTTTGGGCGTTGATTTGGACGTTAGCACGTGGTTGTGCATTATGGAGATTGATTTTGTTGGTACACGTGGATTAGTCGATACATGCTATATTATGAACGACATCTGTGGCTAGACCCAGTTAGTTACTAGTAGCACAAATAAACTTTATGGTCTTCCGTTTTTATAGCTTGCTACTGGCTTATCACCTCAGGTTCCAAGTTCGAACAGATGTTGTCATCGTAATAGCCCTCATTTTCATGTGATATTATCATCTCATGTTAATTTTAGGCAACTTGAGAAGTCAGAGTTGTTGGGAATAAGCGGTCCCTTTAGGGCACAAAAACTCTAGTCCCGTCCTAAGTCGGACGGAACATAGACACAAAAATAATAGCAGCGGAAGAAAAACTAGTTAATCTAAATTAACAAGCAGTTAAAACATTTTTAACTTAGCCCTAAGGTCCAAGACCCTATGCCAAGATCTATGCCGACTTGGGATGGATCTGACCATCCCAAGAAGGATCTAGCCTACTGCGATTAAATTAAACTAATGCTAATAAAATACTTTAACCACATACCCGGAATCTCAGCCCTGGGGCTGGCGAGATGTTCCACGCCGTCTTCCGAGCTGCTCCCGTCCCACGTCGAGCCGCTCCCCGAACCGCTCCCCGAACCGCTCCTCGAACCGCTCCGCATCCCGAGGCGATCAATCCCCGTGCCGCTGAGCCAACCACGCGCCGAAGAAAGTTTCACGCGAGTGAAACCTCCGCCTAGATTTCGGATCCAGAATCCGAACTCCTTCGTGACTTTGCTAGAGCCCTCAGGAGTAAGGAAGAAATTTAGGGAGATGAGAAATATTAATTTAAGCCTAGATCCGAGCGTGCTCTAACATTTACGAGAGCCGCTCAGATCTAGAGCTTCGGACGAGTTTTGAGGAAAGGGGGAGACCCCTATTTATATAGGCAGCGGACTCTCCCCTTTTCTCAAAATCCGATGTGGGACTATTAGTTTGAGTTAATTTAAAATCAACTTAGTTTGCACTTCACAAAGTGCAAACTTCCGTGAATTTTAACTCCTTCACCGTTGAGCTTCAAGATCGATACAACCTATCAATCCGAAGGGTGTTCAACGGTGAACGCATAGGAAAAAACCGTTCGTCAATCGGAGTTCGTTTGACCCTCCAATTGAGTGTCCAAAGATCAGCCCACGGCTAGTTTTTCCCAAAAAACCAGCCGTCAAATCTGCCATCAAACCTAGGGTTCAGCACCCTAAGGTGGGGCCCAATCTGTGGGCCCCACAGCCTCAAACCCAGGCTGACTGGGCGCCTGCCAGACCTGGGCACGGGCGCCCAGGTTGGGCACGGGTGCCCAGGCGCCCAGGCGTGGGCACCCAGGCGCCAGGCGGGCGCCTGGGCCGGGCGCCCAGGGCGCCCGGGCTCCCAGGCGCCCAGGCCCGCCTGGGCGGCCCGCCTGGGGGCAGGCCTGGGCGCAGGCCCAGGCGTCCAGCGCCTGGGCCTGTGCCCAGGCCTGCCTGCCTGGGTTCCTGGCTCAGCCAGGTCTGGCCAGGCACCCAGGCCAGACTTGGTCTGGTCTGGGTCAGCCTGGTCTAACCCGGTCTGATCTGTTTGGCTGTTTTGGCTCTAACTTGAGCATCCGGTGTCCGATTTGGACGCCGTTCAAACCTGGGCGTAGACCGGGACATTCCCGTCTTACCCGTGAACTTTTCCTTGCGTTTATTTCATTAAATATTGTTTTAAACAATTTAAAACACATTTATTCTCTTTTGCATCAAATGCAAAATAGTCCCTATCTAGGCTTAAATTATCCTATTGCATCAAATGCAATTATTCCATCCCTTTGCATCAAATGCAAATTATTCTCCCTAACTAATTTCTACCTATTACTAGACGAAACGTTGCACTATGTGTGAGACCCTACAGCCTGACCCTTACAACAGGTTGGGCTCGAAGCCCTATACGGCAGTGACCACTAGCAGTGGTTGCCGTCCCTGCTTCAGGAATCATCATTATGTGGTTGACTCATTGACATGAGTATTGTCGGGACCACCTGACTGTTTCCGTGATGAGTTCCGCAGTTATAGTCTCTTCGTCTAAACTGTGTCGAGTAGATCAAGTCTGGGGTACGGTTAAACTGTCAACCCCAATAACTTGACTCCGGTTAGTTTCGATCAATCTTTAGTCAATAAATGTTGGACTTCTTCCAACATACTCTGCGCAGAGTTTTTACTAAAGACCGAACTAACTCTACGACACTAACTCCCATTGACCGGGAGAGACGAATCCTCTCTTGGTCATTACTCGCCTCGTACGTTTCAAGTGACACCCAATCAAAAGACCTTTCGACAGGCATTACCTCGAAGCTAGGTCAGTTGATCTAAGTGGCACCGTTCACGCACAGGTCCGTCAGAATGACCTCAAGTCAAAAGACCAACTAGCCTATCATCACTCAGAGTTATCATTGACAGATTGGTCAATATAACCATATGATAACTCTAGTGGATCGTTCAGTGAACTCATTCTAATGAGCACCTGTGTCTCATCTTCGACTTCGCCAAGTCAAGCGATCATGAGATCATCGCCATCGCTAAACGGTGAAGACTAAGACACAATGGTCTATCCGATGTTTCGATATCCTTGTCTCGGAACATCTACGACCACGAACCCTTTTAGACTTATGCTACAGACGGTCAAACATTTCTCCATGATCGAGATACTCATCTCGATACCTATTTGACCTTGCATAAAGTCTCAGGACTTTACCTAAGTCGATATCTAACAATAATATAACATAGATAAATCATTACCAAACAGCTTACTGTTATTTCGAACAAGATGTTTGTGCTATACACACAGAGATAAATAGCCTCGAGGGCATCATATTCCTACAAGAGTAACTATTGTGATAATATTGGTCTCAGGAATTGTTACAGAAGCTATGGTGATGTCAATAGTATATTCATAACATCTCTTGTTTTCTTGATGATATGATATCACATTATATTTCATGCTATTAACAACTTATTTTCCTATATCGTGATCGTTCATCAAGCCTTCCTTTCGATCGTTTAAATTGCTTAGGCAATGAACGGTCTTCTTAATTTCGAGGACGGAATTATTTTAAGGAGGGTAGAATGTAACGGTCCGGATTTTTTCAATATAACTATTCACATATTTTCAAATTTTAAACAATTTTATAATGGTTTGTCAGGAGTTTTACGATTTCAAAATTTTCTTATAAAAATATTTTGAAGTATCAGACTAGTCATGAAATATTTTAGTAAGTTCGGGTTTCATCAAATACCTCTGAATAATCTGATAAAAATTCATTTTCAATTATTACCATTTTGGCTTAATGAATTTATTTTCTATTCAAACATCTTCAAAACTTTTTCAAACTTTTACAGTATCATTCTATGATCGTTTAGGGCTTCCCACATTAATTTCGTAATTTTCTGAAGTCAAATCGATTGATAACCTGGAAACCCACTTTCAAACCGTTTTGGCCTAAACCACGTATCTCCGTAGCCCAAACCCTAAAACAGATCTCGTATTCGCGATCCTCGCGACGATACAATCACGTGGGTATGTTTTCGTAATTTTCGGACACGTTTGGTCTGAGGGGCAAAATCGTAATTTCCATATATTGTTACTACATCTGTTTTTACTAATTACGTGTTTACCTACCTAATTAACATATTTTAATTAACTAATCCCTACCTACCACATCCCGTAAGTAGCCCATATGTTTCATGGGTTACTTAAAATCAACACTTAGTCAAATTTCCATCACCTAACCTATTAATTAGTTGACTAAGTATTAGTTACAAGATTTATAATACTAATATTATTTATCTATTTAAACCCTGCTCTTTAATCTCTCTTCCTCAAAAATCACTCAGGCCAAACATCAATCCAAGGCCGAAGCCCAGCTAACCCATCTTCTCCTTTTCTCTCCGTCGTTCACACCCTCGCCATATCACTCTATCTCTCTCCCCGTTATTTAAACCCAAGCAAACCCTAGGCCAATCCCCCCTCTCTCTGTTTCTCACTCACCCTCCCCCTCGTTCTCTACCTCTCTCACTCCCTCACCCACGGCAAACGCCGCTTCCCGCCACCGAGGGGCTCAACGATCCCACGACGCCGTTCCACCCTCGAGAACCCCGACCCCGAAGCAGCTCGGCCCTCCGCCGTCGTCCCCGTTCGTTCCGATGCTCCGAGAGCCCAAGCCAACCCCCCGAGCGACAGTGCCTCCGATTGCATCTGCCTCCTTCAGCTAGCACCACCACGGACTCCTCCTTCCACAGCCCGATCGAACCCACGCCCCCCCGCTCTCCCACGCTTCCTCCCTACGCTCGACCACACCCTCCTCTGCCTTCCTTCGATCACCGGAGCACCGTCTGCTCTTCTCTCCGATCATCTCAAACCCACCAGCTCCCCGCCTCGTCGACCCAAGCAGCAAAAGCTGCTCGCTGTCTGTCATTCGATCTCCCCGCTTCCACCGCTCTCTCCCCGACGCCATGCTCCGACGACCCCGAGCTCCTCCGACGAGCACCACGTCGCAGACGAGCCGCTTCGCCGCCCACGTCGCCGCTGCACCCACCGCCCGTGCTGCTGCCGCCTGTGCCACCCTGTCGCCGTCTCGCCCCAACCACCGCCCCACACCGCCACAGCTCGACGCCGCCCCGAGTGCCCGCCTCCGACGAGCGAGACCCCGCCTCCGTATGCTCGAGCGTAATGAAGAGAGAGGATGAGTTTGTTTTTTTAAAATGTATATTTTTATACATACAGATACGTATTAAACCTGTATAAATACGTGTAATTACGTATTTTGATAATTAAATAATATGGGTTTTCTTTTTTAAATTGTTAATAAATAATTTAATGGACAGAAAAATGTGAAACTAGCTCCAGAAAATCAGAAATGACATACTGGACCCAATGGCGCTAGTTTCATCTCAATCCGACGCTTGGTTTTTACAAAATTAATTTTTAAGCCTAAAAGATAAATATGTTATTTTCACTTAAAAATTCGTAACTTATTATTGTCACGTACAACTTATACTTGATAAAAATATATGTTAAAGTACTCTCCGAGACGGCCATTTTGACAGTTCATTTGCAACTTTCCGATACCGATTGCACCCAGAAGAAACGTTTGAATAATTATGTCACAAATTGAAAAATAGTTTTTAAATTATTTTTGAGCTCTTAAAAATTATAAAAATTAATGTAAGCTTCAGAAAATTATTTCCTGCTACGATAAAATTATTTTCATCAAACTAGCCTATAGAAAAATTTAGAACGCTTTCTGACACCGTTTCAATCGATTATAAAATCAAACACGTTAAGTTAAATAGGTAGAAAATATGTGTTCTGTAACCGATTGTTCTTGTGTTTTGCAGGTACAAATTCTTGTGCACCAGCTTCCGTGGAAGCCTTAGATTCAGTTTCGGCTTGCTACGTCAATCTCGAAATCTGTAAGTCACGAGTAATTCTAAAATTAGAAAATTAGTTAGTGTCCTCGTATGTACTTAGGACACCATTATAGCCTCCGAACGGCTACTTGACATGAACTGAACTAGAAACCTAATCTAATAGGAAAAGTAATCAACTACATATTACTTTGCCAACTTTCAACTTTGGTAGTTATAACACACAACCATCAACTTGGGTAAATTGTGTGCTAACGAAACTACCACCCTTAAACCAACAGTTTTTGTATTCCATGTTTGTTGGACTGGTCTTTATCCTCAAATTTCTTAGTATCCACTTTGCTTTACTTTCTGGTTTTAAGACCAGTGGTCCTGGTTAAATATCATCATGAACAAGGAATTGATAACATCTTGAGAAACATGTTGTGGAATATCTTGTGGAATATCTGGTGGAACATCTCATGGAACATCTTGTGGAACATCCCGTATATAACATGTGCATAGAACACTTGACACTTCACTGGGGTTTTTGGGGTAACTCATAGTTTGAGAGAGTGCGGGAGTGACTGGAGTTCGATCTTCCCGTCATGTCGCCTGAGTTTTGGCATCCCGTCCTGCTGCCTGGGTTTTGGCAAAATACATGTCCTGCTGCCTGTGTTTTTGGCATTCATCTGGGTCGCGCCCAGGCAAGAGATGGACTTGATGGTCACATATTGTACTCTCCGACTTGAGTCACGTAGTGTAGTTATTTTTGCACAGTCACTTTTACTTTACGAACTACAGTCACCTTTACGTTACACGTTCAATGCTCGTTACTTACTACACTTGTGCAGTTACCAGTACTTTACTTGTCATACTTTTAGCTACCACAGTAGAATATTTCACTTGCCTAGCCTGCTTTACCCTTGCACTACCACAGTACAGAGCTTCTCTCCTTTCAGTCCAGTTTACCTTTACTTTTTAGTTGCGTACTGTTGTTGCTCAGTACTTTACTTTCACTCTGGTCTGCTTGTACGTAGTTACTTTTGTCATACCTGTGCACTGCTTCTTTTCTATATTTAGAATTGTTGTGACTTACCTACGGTTCCATCTCCATGGCAGCACAGACGACGTATATATTTAGGTAGATGTTCTTGAGCTAATAGCGCCAGAATTCGACCGCAGCTTCCAGAGTTATTTTCACTTATGTACTTTTCTTTTTTTCATTTATATCTGTTGGGACATCTTGTACAGTATGAATTGTAATAATTGGACACTATTTGAGTATTTTTGTACATCTCTGCATCGTGGCTATTTTGTTTTCACTGGTAACCTGCAGGACCTGCGTAAATATCAAATAAGTAACGGGCCACCGGGAGCGGGTCGTTACAGTTGATGACAAAGACGACGTCGATGTCACGAGAATAAAGGAGCTATGCAAACTCTCAACGGCCAACAAATTGAAGAATGCCCCAACGGATAAGAAAGCATCATCACTGGTGGAGAAAAAGAAAGGTACAAGCTCAAGCTTGGGGGACTTATCCCCCAACACTACCCATGATGAGGAAAAGCTGAGGAACGCCCACGAGCATCAACAATTGAATCCGAGTGGCCTTCCCGGCAAATTTGACGGGCGCATCTCACATGCGCCAAATATCAAGCACTAAACGAATATCTAAAGGGGTCGAGCTCAAGACCTTAAACGAGCACTTGTCAGGGGGCAACCCGACGGTTTTATATTGTTTTTAGTTGAACTTCATCTTTGTTTTAAATTTTTCTTAGTTTTTAGAGTCTAGAGTCAATAAAAATCGTGACAATGGGCTTTATTTTTCATGACAGGAGATGGAGAGCGAGAAATCATTCATAGGGAGGATGACCATGGCAAGGGAGAGCACTCCAGGAATGTGCTCATGGCCCAGGAGAAGAAAGAAACTGACTGGGACGAGAAAAACAGAGAATGGAGCAAAAACAGAGAGTCACAGCAGAAAACAGCTAGCCACTCGGCCAAATGAACTTTTCGTTCGGTCGAGTGAAGACTTTACTCGGCCGAGTAGAGTACCGATAAGGTAAGATCCGACAGACCCACTCTCTGTTATTTTCTATGATTTATAGTTTTTATTGCCACTCGGCCAAATGACTGTTACTCGGCCAAGTGAATCTGACACCCTACACGCTTCATTATCCCTGAGCGGCCTTGCTACTCGGCCGAGTGGAACTTGTCCATTCGGTCGAATGGGAAAGTTGCTCGGCCGAGTCGTAAGTTTAAGGAGAATTCGAAAAAAAATTTAACGTCTCTCGGGCTTCATGCCCCCACGTCTTAGGCCATGCACTCGGGAGCCCGCTTCCAAGCGAAAGAGGTTAGGTGATCCTGATCCCTCTTCTGCTAGGGCAGACTCCCCACCACCTAGCCCGCCACCCCCCACACAGCCGCCTCCTACTGCACCCAAACCACCACCTGCACAGCCCGCCCCCGCGTTCGATGCAATGGGGATCACGTTCAGAGACGACACCCAGCGTGCCAGATTTGAGCGTATCTCCCATCGCTCGATCGTACCCACTAGGTTTGCACATCTTGCTGACTCAAGCGCCTAGGGGTACTAGAGGGGCTACTCCAGTTGTATGACAATATAGGGTGGCATGATTTCTTATCGGTGTCGGCAGACACTTACATCCGCCTGACACTAGAGGTCCTTAGCTCTATTGACCGGACCCCTGGAGGATGCTCCTTTCGTCTGATGGATCGAGACTGCAAGGTCACTCTCGACAGGCTCCAAGCATTCTTCCAGTGGCCTGATGTCCCTGACCCAGACCGTGCTTACAGCCCCACGCACATCCCACCGCTGTCATTCGACACCCACGCTTTTTGGACACGGATCACAGGATCTCCCCTCGCCTTTGACCCTAGTCGGGCCAAGGCCTCTGCCGTCCTCCACCCATGCCTCTGCATTGCATAGCGCCTTATGGCGATCACTTTTCTTGTGAGGTACGAGCCCGGGATGTTGTCGATGCCAGAGCTCTACATGCTCTATGCGATGACACGTTCTAGGGTCTTTGATGGAGGAGACGTTTTGGTCCCCGCCATTGAGATCGATATCGCCAGTTGGTACATCGACCGCATCATTATTTCTGTCGGCGCTCAGACGCCTATCTGTTGTAGCAGTCTGATTACCTTCTTGGCCCTTTTGTGCGAAGTTGACCTCCCAGCTTGCTTGCTAAGACCACCGGGCCCCACCTCACTCTCCATAGATGTCATGGCCCGGATGAGGATGCTGCATCCTCATGGTCAGTGCCACTGGGTGTGGCTGCACGGTCCCCACGGTGCCGATTACATGATTCTCCCGAGCCCTGCTCGGACGCATATTGGACCTGCGGGCGGGGAGTGGATTCCAGCAATGGATCTCCTCATCCCCGCTGCTTACGTGCTAGAGCCTGAGGGTGCTCGGCAGGAGCCCCTCCTTCTACCCCTTGACCCCGTGATCCCTCAGCCTGCACCTGATCTGCCTGCACCTCCTGCCACCTCTGTCCACACGTCTGTTAGTGTCGGGAGTACTTTAGCGGAGTCCACCCACACCACCACTACCACTGTGCCCATGTCCATAGATCCCATTTCTGCGGCTAGCCCCGAGCGCCCCCCCACCATAGTTGAGTGCGACGAGCCTTCTTTTACCTCCGCAGTGGAGACCCTTTCCTCATTTTTGTTCTCGACTCATGTGGAGTCATTTTCTGCACCCTTCACGAACTCCCCAGTCGTCGACCTTACTGTCTCCACCGCCGCTGTATTCTCCGAGAGTGTCGTGACGTCTGTCCCCATGTCTGTGTCACTGACCTCTTTGCACGTCTCGTCGCTTGCCACCACTGCCGTTTCTACTGCTGCTCCATCCTCTTCGACCATTCCCGTGTCTTAGCCTCCCACGGAGGCTGAGTGACACTTAGTGAGCACCGCACCACCGCACTACCCCACAGTTGCACCCATCTTTTACCGTAGCCGAGCGAGACAGCCCCACTCTTCACCTGTTCGTCCTGCTCGATCCTCTGCTCCACCTCTCTCGACACCCTAGTTCAGCACCTCCGTGCTCTAGAGGGGACGATGAGTTGACTTAGAGCAGATTTTTGGGCTCTCTCCGCTACTGTTAGTGCTGTCCAGACCCGCGTCGCGTTACTTCCTGGTATTCAGGCTTACCTGAATTAGATTCTTGAGCGTCTGCCTCACCACCCACCCCCACCCTGTTGGATATGGAAGACGTTTGTACACCCTTGTGGGGGATGTACGAGGGAATACGGACCTCGAACGTCGCGCACACGAAGTCGTGTGCAAAGGGAATCTGTTCCCTTGCGGAGAGGATCTCTGGATGAGTGGGAAAGTCGCATTATATATGCATAAGTGCATGCGACATATGTCTAATAAAGGGGGAATATCTTAAGCTTATGTTGTACCATGCATATGGTACAACTTAAGCTTATAATGTGCCATGTATCATGGTACACCTTAATTAAGTTGTTCCAAAGGAACAACTTACCCTAAAAATAACTACCTTGGGGGCTATAAATAAGACCCAAGGGTAAGCCATTTCTTACACCATTTGCATGGAATTCATGCATGCATCTTCATTCTAGCGAAGCTCTGCAGAAATCCTTCCTCTCCTCTATCCAAGTTCTTAATCTAAAGTAGAGATTTAGATTGTGGATTTAGTAGCCTTACTCCGTTCGTGAGTAGACTCGATCCGTCGTGGCGAATCCGAAGGCGAAGTTCGTAGACTACCGTGCCGCATACGCAAGCGTAAGTCTCAACTTCATTTATCGATCCTAACTCTGTTTTGGACAGGATCCTTCATTGGTATCGGAGCCATAAGGGTTCGCCCCGGTCAAACCGCCGCCCCGTCGAAACTATGAACGAGTCGTTGTTGTAGTGCCCTGGGAAGCTACTGCACACGTACTAGAGGGGGGGTGAATAGTACTTAAAAATAATAAGGAGAGTTATTCCTAATTATCGTGCAATTAACAAACAACGATGCGGAATAACTACAAACAAGAAATAATGCAAACGCAAACACAATGGTTTAATGGGTTCGGATCCACCCAAGTCTCCCTGACTTGTTCCCGGTGATCCTACGTCCCAACCACCCGGATCCCTTCCGGATACTTGAGTTAGAAACCCTAACTCAAGATTTCCAATAAGAACACTTGCGAAAACCTCACAAGTGCAATCGACCTACAATCGATGACCGTGACTCCCACAACCCGGGATCACGCAAAACCTCTCACAACCGAGAGTATACAAATCAAATATAACTGAAATGAAATGCTTACCAACAAAATACCTATGCCTTGAGATTTCTTACCAAATTAGGGCAAAGAGGATTTTGATGGAGGAAGAGTCACCAAACCCTAGCTTCAAGAAGATGACCAGCAATGGAAGCCTAGGGATGATTTGGAGACTTGGATCAAGCAATAGCTTGAAGAGCTCACCAAGAACAACCTTCTCTCTAGATGGATTCTAGATCTAGAAATGAGAGAGAATGGGTTTCTTGTGAGGAAGAGAGCTTTTGATTTGAGTGAGAATGGCTATCTCTTTTGCTCTCAATGAATCTCTGAATGGAAGCTCTAACCTAGATAGAAATGACCTAGGTTCGTATTTATAGGAACCCAAAAACACAAGTTAGGTCATTCTCCAACGGATAGAAATCTGTGAGACTTAGTCGGTCAAAGAACAATCACTGACCGACTAGTTCATCAACTAGTCGGTCAGCCAAACAACGTGGACCGACTAAGAGTAGATCTGAGAAGAGATAGAATTTCAGACCTAGAAATCTAGTCGGTCCAAGAACACTGTCTGACCGACTAGTTTCACAACTAGTCGATCAGTCAATGAACGTAGACTGACTAAGAGGCAAAATGAAATAGTCTGAACACAAGTTGACTTAGTCGGTCCAAGAACAAAAGTTGACCGACTAGATTGTCAACTAGTCGGTCACCAAACCTTCTTAGACCGACTAAACGATGAACAGTAGCTTAGGAGAAATTGAGCATGAACAGTAAGTCACAACTAGTCGGTCAAAGAAGCATCACTGACCGACTAGTTCACAAACTAGTCGGTCGGTGAGTCAACGTAGACCGACTAACTGTAAACAGTACTGAACAGGAAAATAAGGAATCAAACTAGTCGGTCCAAGAACAGTTGCCGACCGACTAGATCACCATCTAGTCGGTCAGTACTTGTTCTTGTACCAACTAACATGCACAATAAAGTCCGAACCGAAGCGCGATGCTTCGGGGAAGTTAGAATGGACTTCTACTAAGATCCTAGAGCTACGACATGAGCGATATGAAGATAGAAATGTAAGAATTACTCAAGGCTTAACATTCTATTAATCGAAGCTAAAAGACTATGAAATAAACCTTAACGATCCGTCTTCAAAGCTTCAATTAATTCTTCATGACTTCCAAAACGGCGCAAGAGCTTCAACGAAGCTTTAGGCATGAATACGAGCTTTGAGAAGTCTTGAGACGTCGCTTTGAGTGTTCTCGTGAATTTGGCGACGATCTCCATAACTGCGCTCACAAATTGTTAGTTCATGATATATTTATGTTTGCTCATCATCCAAAACCAAATCCGGGGAGTCCAATACTCAACATTCTCCCCCTTTTTGGTGATGACAAACCAACATAAATAATAATCAAAAAAACAATGAACTAAATGGAATATACTTACTCCCCCTGCATTGATGACACATTAGTTCCATATGAAATAATAAGCACATAACTCCCCCTGAATCTAACATATCAAATTAGATTCATGGTAAATTATCATTTAAATTATCCATTTAGCACATGCCATTATTATATGCCATTATTATATATCTCTCCCCCTTTGGCATAATCCAAAAAGAGCGGGAGGAAATCAAAAAGAATAGATCATGGCCAAATAATTCATTAAGCATGGGAGTCTAAGAATACGACCATTGTCGAAAATTGAAAACTTAAATCATCAAAATATCAAATGTAAATTCACTTATTGAAGAAATGAATTTACACTCCAATATCAACATATATAGCTATTTTAGTGCATGGAAAACAATTCTATGTTTTCATACAACTAAAGCTATTGAATCAAAATAAATCGTCGAGCGACGAAATCAATATCAGAGACATACATAAAATGTGCACAAAGGAATGAACCATCAGAAGAGTGGTGCACATCATAGAAAATCAAATGTCACAATATCGATCGAAAAAGAACATAAAGTAAAAGCACATCAAAACAAAGTGAAGTGTGCGATGAGAAGTGACAAGGTGATAAAAGTAATACGAAAATCATCATAATAACTTTTAAAACATGTCATGCCAAAAATAGATATGAATTTCAAAACATTTATGGCATTCACAATTCTATCATGCTAGGAGAAACAAAATGATACCAATGTAAAGAAATAGATTCTAACCAAGCATGCATTCAACCCTCATGGATACCAAATGTAATATCATACTTACAACATTAAGCTCCCCCTACATTGGTGCATTACCTAAGCACCATCAACTCCGTTTGAATGAAAATCTTCGCAAATCGAGGAGTTGGTAGGTTTGGTATCCCACTGTGGATTGAACCTAGAAAACTTCATTTTGGTATCCAAAAATCCTTTTGGATCCAATGGGTTAGACAACAAATTTAAAATACAAAATAAAAATTATTGTAGCCCATAAATTAATATAATCAAAATCAATTTAATAAACATATGCCTTGGTACCCATAACATGATCATAAGCTCATGGTACCAAGCAATGAAGGGTTAAAGGAACTAACCCTTCGGAAACCAAGTCCAAGAAGAACTTGACTTTCCAACATAATCATCATTCAAAATAACATCATTAATATAGGATTGCACATAAACATTCATATCATGATTGCTAGTGTTCTTGGGACCCAAAATAGTGTAAATTTTGGGAATCCTCTTCCTAGTGGTTGCATGCACAAAAGGTTGATTTCTATGTGGTGCATGTGGCCTAGGAGCATGAGATCTAGCAATAGCATTATGATGAGCATGAGATCCATGATGTGGTGTAGCATACATACGTGGATAAGCATGAGGTGTGTATGCATGAGGATGATTATGAGAGAAGGCATTCACATGTGGATTATATGTGTGAACATAAGCATTAGGATGTGAATGAGCATCATTACGTGCATGTGGGTGTCTCATATGAGTGTTTGCACGTGCTCGTGGGTGCGGAGCATAAAAATCATCATTAATATGAACCGGTGGAGTAGGATGTGTGTTCCTACGTGGCATAGCATGTGAGTACAAAAATGCATGACCCCTCTTTGGAGGTCTACCCAAAGTGGGCTTCTTTCCAATCGAGGGTGTGTACGAAGTGGAAGCACTATTGGTAAGAGAACTACCAATGGGGTGTTTGCTCCCACTCGTCGAGGCATCGGATGTCGGCCTAACAAAGGTGGTAGGCGATTTGGATGAGTCTCCCATCTTATACCCCAAGCCAATGTGGTGGTTGGCCGGAAGTAAGTCATTTAGGATATTATCCAAATGGCCCTTACCTTTATTGAAATCATTGATACGGCCTAAAGTGCACTCATACTTCTCTTTGAGAGAATGCATCGAAGCATCCAAAGTGGATACTTGCGATGTGAGTGCATAAACACGAGATTTGAGATTCTTATTCTCAAAACTCAAGGTTGAGTTTTGAGACATGAAATCCGCCATCTTGTGTTCATCCGATTTCTCAAAATGAACATGCTCAAGTTGAGATTTGAGGTTCTTCACCTCATTTCTCAACAAGCCATTATGAGTAAGCAAACTTGCTTTCTCATTGGCGAGTGTCTCAACAATGGTGTCATTGTTGGTGATGGTAGACTTAGGAGAGGTTTGGAGGCTAACAAGTTCATCTTTGGTCTTATTTATCTATCTACTAATTTAGTAAATTTAGACCAAATTTCTTGGTTTGCTAACCTCATTTCATCAATGGTAGGTTCTCCGCTTCCATCCTCGCTACCATCCTCGCTTTCATCCTCGCTATCATCGAATGAGGACTTTCGAACTTTTGCATCATTAGCCATGAAGCAAAGTTTTGCTTTCTCCACTCTTCCATCATCCGACTCTCCACTTGAGGAATCCTCTTCGGAGTCGGTGAATGTGCCAACAAGTCCTTTCTTGTACTTTCTCGACTTGTCGTACTTCGATGCTTTCCCTTTCTCCTTGTGTTTGTAGAGAGGACAATCCGGTTTGATGTGTCCCGGCTTGTTGCATTTATAACACACGGGAGTAGAAGCATTAGTCGAACTAACTTTAGATTTATTCAAAGATATACCTTCTCGGAGGAATCGATCGAATAACACACGGGAGTAGAAGCATTAGTCGAACTAACTTTAGATTTATTCAAAGATATACCTTCTCGGAGGAATCGATCGAACTTCCTTGCCATACGGGCAATGGATTCTATGTCCAATTCGTCTTCCGATTCTTCATCATCGGTAGATGGAGCGGCCTTGAAGGCAATCGTATTTTTCTTTGGCTCATCTTGCTTCAAGTATGCTTTCATCTTTTCCTTCATTCGGATCTTACTATCCTTGCGTACCTCGTAAGACAACAAGGTACCCATTAGTTGTACGACGGTATATTTATTCATGTCATTACCTTCCTCGATGGCGAAGGTACGCTTTTCCCAATATGATGGAAGACCGTCGATAATCTTCGCGACTTTCTCCTTTTGGGTATAGACCTTCCCAAGAGCTTCCAAGTCGTTTGATATATCCACGAAGCGAGCGTAATATTCCTTCATGGTTTCGCCCTGCTCCATATGAAACAACTCAAATTCTTTATTAGCAACGATGAGTTTAGAATCTTTTACCGTACTCGATCCTTCGTGCAATATGAGGAGTTGGTTCCATATTTGATATGCACTCTTACATGTGCATATCTTGTTGAAGTCCTCGGGCTCCAACGCACAATTCAAGGCATTCATTGCCTTGGCATTGGCTACTTCCGCGGCGACCTCCGCGGGAGTCCACTTCGCGAAATCTTCTTCGGAAGGCTCGACATACTCCGTCATGGTGGCTCTCCATAGTGAAGCGCTCCGGAGGAAAATTTGCATCCGGCATTTCCAGTACCCGTAGTTGGTACCGTTGAAGTGTGGAGGCCTGACGGAGGATAGTCCTTCCATAACTGAAGAAGCTCCATCGCGGTTCCTGAAGACGTTGTAGTCGTTGTTCGTCATAGCTTTGAACTTTGGCTATGTGTAGCTTTGAACTTGGCTTTGATACCAATTGTAGTGCCCTGGGAAGCTACTGCACACGTACTAGAGGGGGGGGTGAATAGTACTTAAAAAAAATAAGGAGAGTTATTCCTAATTATCGTGCAATTAACAAACAACGATGCGGAATAACTACAAACAAGAAATAATGCAAACGCAAACACAATGGTTTAATGGGTTCGGATCCACCCAAGTCTCCCTGACTTGTTCCCGGTGATCCTACGTCCCAACCACCCGGATCCCTTCCGGATACTTGAGTTAGAAACCCTAACTCAAGATTTCCAATAAGAACACTTGCGAAAACCTCACAAGTGCAATCGACCTACAATCGATGACCGTGACTCCCACAACCCGGGATCACGCAAAACCTCTCACAACCGAGAGTATACAAATCAAATATAACTGAAATGAAATGCTTACCAACAAAATACCTATGCCTTGAGATTTCTTACCAAATTAGGGCAAAGAGGATTTTGATGGAGGAAGAGTCACCAAACCCTAGCTTCAAGAAGATGACCAGCAATGGAAGCCTAGGGATGATTTGGAGACTTGGATCAAGCAATAGCTTGAAGAGCTCACCAAGAACAACCTTCTCTCTAGATGGATTCTAGATCTAGAAATGAGAGAGAATGGGTTTCTTATGAGGAAGAGAGCTTTTGATTTGAGTGAGAATGGCTATCTCTTTTGCTCTCAATGAATCTCTGAATGGAAGCTCTAACCTAGATAGAAATGACCTAGGTTCGTATTTATAGGAACCCAAAAACACAAGTTAGGTCATTCTCCAACGGATAGAAATCTGTGAGACTTAGTCGGTCAAAGGACAATCACTGACCGACTAGTTCATCAACTAGTCGGTCAGCCAAACAACGTGGACCGACTAAGAGTAGATCTGAGAAGAGATAGAATTTCAGACCTAGAAATCTAGTCGGTCCAAGAACACTGTCTGACCGACTAGTTTCACAACTAGTCGGTCAGTCAATGAACGTAGACCGACTAAGAGGCAAAATGAAATAGTCTGAACACAAGTTGACTTAGTCGGTCCAAGAACAAAAGTTGACCGACTAGATTGTCAACTAGTCGGTCACCAAACCTTCTTAGACCGACTAAACGATGAACAGTAGCTTAGGAGAAATTGAGCATGAACAGTAAGTCACAACTAGTCGGTCAAAGAAGCATCACTGACCGACTAGTTCACAAACTAGTCGGTCGGTGAGTCAACGTAGACCGACTAACTGTAAACAGTACTGAACAGGAAAATAAGGAATCAAACTAGTCGGTCCAAGAACAGTTGCCGACCGACTAGATCACCATCTAGTCGGTCAGTACTTGTTCTTGTACCAACTAACATGCACAATAAAGTCTGAACCGAAGCGCGATGCTTCGGGGAAGTTAGAATGGACTTCTACTAAGATCCTAGAGCTACGACATGAGCGATATGAAGATAGAAATGTAAGAATTACTCAAGGCTTAACATTCTATTAATCGAAGCTAAAAGACTATGAAATAAACCTTAACGATCCGTCTTCAAAGCTTCAATTAATTCTTCATGACTTCCAAAACGGTGCAAGAGCTTCAACGAAGCTTTAGGCATGAATACGAGCTTTGAGAAGTCTTGAGACGTCGCTTTGAGTGTTCTCGTGAATTTGGCGACGATCTCCATAACTGCGCTCACAAATTGTTAGTTCATGATATATTTATGTTTGCTCATCATCCAAAACCAAATCCGGGGAGTCCAATACTCAACAGTTGTCTTTTTCACGAATGTGTCTCCTACTATTACGGATATAGTAGGAACGCTTCGTGACGGAGAGAACGCAGCGGTTGTTCTTTTCACGTTAGGGTCTCCTATCATTACGGATATGGTAGGAACTCTCCGTGACGGGAAGAACCGACCGTTCACGTAGTATGTTATTTTTCATTTTTGGCACACGGCCATTAGGAAATAACTAATTTCTCGACGAACGGGTGCTTCTTCGACGAACGGGTGCTTCATCGAGGAAGATGATGGTAGTTATTTCCATCGGGTAAGAGGAAATTTGGTGCATGTGCACCATGGCCAAATGGGCTATGAAGGCTATGCACCCCCCCTTCACTTGCGGAGGGGGTTGGCTACGGCCAATAACCACCGGCGACCACCCCATCAAGGGGGAGGAATGTGTGCGGCAACCCCATTCAAAGGGGGTGGCCGGCCATGGCCAAAAGGGGCCATGGCCGGCCAATGCCAAATGGCCTTGGCCATGACCGGCCATGGCCGAGCCATGGCCGGCCATGGCCAGGCCGGCAGTGGCCGGCCAAGGCCAGGCCGGCAATGGCCGGCCTTGGCCAAGGCCTGCCGGCCTTGCCGGCCCTGGCAGTGGCCAGGGCCGGCGCCCTGGCCACTGCCAGGGCCAGGCGGCCCTGGCAGAGGCCAGGGCCGGCGCCCTGGCCTCGGCCAGGGCCTGGCCGGCCCTGGCAGGGGCCAGGGCCGGCTGGCCGGCCCTGGCAGAGGCCAGGGCCAATGCCCTGGCCTCGGCCAGGGCCTGGCCGGCCTTGGCCGAGGGGGCCAAGGCCCCTGGCCGGCCAGGGCAGAGGCCCTGGCCGGCCCTTGGCCAAGCCCCGGCCAGGGCAGAGGCCCTGCCCGGGAAGAAGTTGCAAGACCAAAAATTGGTCGACCAATTTTGTGTTTTTGGTCGACCAATCTGACAGAAGGTCTGGGTCGATTGCAAATTTGCCAAATGACCCATACGGGGTAACAAAAGGCCTTGGTCAAATTCGAATGTGTCGATTAGTCCATACGGGGCTAACCACAGTGCCGACTAGTTCATACGGGACTAACGTTTTAATGAAGTTTTTCTTTGGGCTCTACTCCTTAAAGACTAGCCATAGTGCTCTACTTCATGCGAGATTAGCCAAGTCATTGTGCTCTACTCTACGGAGATTAGCCAATGTACTTACGAAATTGTGCTCTACTCCTTGAAGATTAGCCTTAGTGCTCTACTTCATGCGAGATTAGCCATGTCATTGTGCTCTACTCTACGAAGATTAGCCAATGTACTTATGACGTTGTGCTCTACTCTACGGAGATTAGCCAATGTATTTTAAATTTTTGAAAAATACGTTTTTCAAAAAACGCTTTTCCGCTGCAAAGTACTATAAGAGTACTAACATTTGATAAAGTGAGGGAGAAATATTGAAAGTTACTCTAGATGGTGATTGGAAACATAGTGACCTTTCCAACTCTAGGGTAACATCTTCAATATTTTTCGAAAGTAACTTATCAAATTTTGAATATCATTCCAAGTGGGAGTTGATTTTAGAACTATCCATATGGGATATTCTATTATCATTTCAAGTGGGAATTATATCTGAAAAATATGTTTTCAAACTCGTTTTCCGCTGCTAGTACTATAAGAGTACTATTGTTTGATAAGTGATGGGGGAATATTGAAGGTTGTTCTAGATGGTGATTGGAATCATAGAGACCTTTTCGATTCTAGAACAACATCTTCAATATTTTTCGAAAGTAACTTATCAAATATAATATAATTCCAAGTGGGATTTGAATTTTTAGAACTATCCAAATGGGATACTCTATTATCATTTCAAGTGGGAGTTATATTTTAAGAATTTTTATGCAATGTTTTGATCGAACCTTCGGTTTTGTGTCTTTTGCAGCATTTTAAAAGTAAAATGTCTTCCGCTTCAAAGAATATCGTCGCTGAGTTAAACAAAGGTGAAAAACTCAACGGCGATAATTACAAACTTTGGTCCATTAAGATACAATACGTTTTAGAGGAGCAAGAAGTGCTCGAAACTCTAAAGAACGTAATGATTGAACCCGAGTTGGGCACTACGGCCCAACACAGACGAGACAAGGAAGCTTTTGATGCTTGGTCTTGGAAGAATAAGATAGCGCGCATTACGTTATTAAGCAGTATGGCTGATGACATAATGCGCATCTTCCGAGAACATGACCTAGCCATGGACATATGGTCCAAGCTAGATGAGAAGTTCGGTGGCACATCGGTGTCCAAACTTCGCGCCTTAACTATAAGGTTCGATACATATAAGAAACGTCCAGATCATTCCATGGGGAAACATCTGCGACATATGGCGAACCTTATCTCGGAGTTAAAGGACGCAGGTCATGTGCTCACTGATGAGCAACAAATCCAAGCAGTCATACGTTCCCTACCAAATGGGTGGGATCAAATGAAGATGCATCTCACTCACAATGAGAGCATCAAGACCTTCAGCGATGTTTCCAAGCACCTCGATTAGAGGAAGAGCGGCTTGCGGCTGCCAAGCCAAGTGCAGAAGTGCACATGGTTGCTAGTTCCTCACACGGGGGAAAGAAACGTAAAGATCGTTCGAAGTCTTCTAATGAACGTAATAAGCAACCTGAGTCTACCAAGGAACCCAAACATAAGGGTGGGCACAAGAAATGGCACAAGAAGAAAGACTTGAAAAGGATCAAGTGCTTCAAGTGCAACAAGCTCGGTCACTATGCTCGTTCGTGTACGAGTGGAAGTGACAAGGTAACTTGTAATACTAGTTACATATGTGTTTCTAGTTCACTATTTCTTATGGAATCTAATCCATTTTTGGGATAATTGATTCAGGTGCCACCGACCACATAGCAAAGGACAGACGGTCCTTCGTGGAGTATCACCGGATACCCCAAGGAATGAAGTGGATCAATGTAGGAAACAACACACGTGTTGTAGAGAAAGGCGTTGGGAATTGCAAGCTAGACTTGGACAACGGCCACACTCTCCTACTTTATGATGTTCTCTTCATTCCATATATTCAAAGGAATATTAATACTGTGGTCAATTTAATGGGTCTTGGTTGGTTCCTTCATGATTGTAATATGGACCTATTTTGTAATAATTCCTTTATTGGTACTGGGTTTGTATTTCAAAGGATTTATTGTAATAAGTACAATGTATTTCCTCATGTAATGAAAATTTCCTTGTGACAAATTCTTTGACTAATGAGTCTAATATAATTTGTTGGCACGCAAGGCTTGGTCATATTGGACCAATGCGTATAGATAGACTTGCCAAACGTGGCCTTCTATCTAATGTTTCAAAGGTTGAAATGTCGACCTGCGAGCATTGCCTTGTGAGGAAATCTTGTCGCAAGCCGTTTGGAACCGGCACAAGGGCCGAGGTTCCATTACAGCTTATCCATTCGGACATATGTGGTCCGATGAATGTCAAGAC
This sequence comes from Scilla litardierei, assembly GCA_030789695.1. NCBI lineage: Eukaryota > Viridiplantae > Streptophyta > Magnoliopsida > Asparagales > Asparagaceae > Scilla > Scilla litardierei. Next base: position 40,539,270 of record CM061134.1, read on the forward strand.
AAGACGCGGGAGGTCCTATTTTTCATCACTTTTATTGATGATTTCACCCGATTCGGTCATATCTATTTGATATCCCACAAAGTGAAAGCACTAAACCTGCTTTAAAAACTATATGAGTTTAGTGGAGAATCAATTAGATCGCAAGATTAAGGTCATGCGAACCGATAGGGGCGGTGAATATCAGTCAACAAGTTTAAAGGAGCTTTGTGATGAAAAAGGCATAGTACATCAGGTAACTATGCCCTATACTCCTCAACAAATTGGTGTTGCAGAAAGGAGGTATATGACTTTAATGAAAAATGGTCCGTTCAATGATGGAGCAAGCTAACTTGCCAATCACCTTTTGGGGTGATGCATTATTGACGGCCGCTTTCATTTTGAACCGCGTACCCTCGAAATCAGTTAGCTCCACTCCTTATGAGTTGTGGAACCAAAGGTCTCCTGACTTAAACATTTTGAAACCTTGGGGTTGTGCATTCTACGCACATATTTCCTCCCATAAGTATGGCAAACTTGGGCCAAGGAGAAGGAAATGTATCTTTATACGATACTCAGAAAACTCCAAAGGTTATGTTTTATGTTAGTCAGGAAGACAATGGTGGGCTAATTGAGTTGAGTCGAGGGATGTCACTTTCTTGGAAAATGAGTTTCCAAGACAGGGCGAGATAAATCAGGACTTATCTCTATTTGAGATTTATGATCAAGAAGGATTACCTCATTCGAGTGGGAGAATTCTTGGTGAAAACGAAAATACGTTTCAACCTTCACCAATGGATTATACGAATGACGATTATCCTATTCCATACGGGAATAATGATCCAAGTGGGAGCAATTCTAACAACATTTCAAGTGGGAGTGATATTAGAATTGATCTAACTTCGAGTCAACAAGGACTTGAAGAATCTCAAATACGACGTAGTAATCATACAAGGTTGGTTGAAATTTCCGCAAACCTTTATGATTTTACTACAAGAAAATGACGAGCCTGCTACTTTCAAACAAGCCGTCATTTTGCCCTGCAAAAGACAAATGGATGGAAGCGATGAAGGAGGAATTGAAATCCATGAAAGTTGACCAAGTCTGGGACTTAGTTAACTTACCCAGAGGACATAGAGCAATTGGGAACAAATGGGTTCTCAAGATCAAGCATAAGGCTGATGGCTCTATTGGCAGATATAAAGCTCGCCTTGTCGCGAAAGGTTTTACGCAACAGGAAGGGATAGACTACGAAGAGACCTTCTCACCTGTTGTGCATTTTACCTTGATTCGCATGATTCTGGCAATGGTAGCTTGCTTATACCTCGAATTACATCAGATGGATGTAAAGACTGCCTTTCTCACTGGAGAATTGGACGAGGAGATCTATATGGAACAACCAACAGGGTTTGTAAAAGAAGGAAACGAACATAAGGTTTGTAAACTTCGTAAGTCCATATATAGTCTTAAATAATCCTCGAGGCAATGGTATATACAATTTCAAGAAGTTGTCTTATCAAATGGATTTTCCATGCTTGATGAAGATAACTGAGTATATATCAAGAGGATTAAAAGCAAGTATATTATCATGTCTCTATATGTAGATGACATTTTAATAGCCAGAAATGACAAGGGCTTTGTGATGAGTATCAATGCTTGGCTTTCATCAGTATTTGAGATGAAAGGCATAGGAAAAGCCGCATATATCCTTGGAGTTAAGATTTCAAGGAATCGTTCGAAGAAACTTCTTTCTCTTTCACATGAGACTTATATAAAGAAGGTTCTAGAACGATTTAATATGCAGGACTGCAAGTCCATTGATATTCATATAAGCATATGCGATAATTTATATCTGGAATCGTGTCCAAAGAACCAAAAGGAAAAGGAAATTATGGAAAAAGTTCCATATTCCAGTGCAGTTGATAGTCTTATGTACGCTATGGTGTGTACGAGACCGGACATCTGTTTTTGCCGTTGGAAATGGTAAGCTGTTACCAATCCAACCCAGGGCAAGAACACTGGAAAGCGGTTAAGAGGATAATGCAATATCTTAAAGGAACTGCAGATTTGCAAAAGACTATGATAAAACCAAGAAGGTAGACATAAGGTACATATCTACGCATGAGATGATAGAGGATCAGCTTACGAAAGCGATCCCCAGAAATGTGTTTTATAAACACTTATCATCCCAAGGATTGTGTATGAGCTGAGTTGTACCAATATATATTCCCATGTCTAAGAAAGATCAAATTTAATAAAAGAATAAGTTCTTTTTCAAACATTGCATATGAATTTCTTAAAGAAATGTTTGTGTACATTTTTGAAATCTCAGCTGAATTGTGTGTATGTCAGACAGATAAAGGTTGACTCTCTCACATGAGCAACCGCCTTATCTTATCAGATGGATAAGATAGAGATGAGACTAGTTTAAAGTCAAAATCATTAGACGAATGATTTAGAGTCATGACTTAAACAAGATAGTCGAATGAAAGATTTGCATCATATGGATGCTTACAAAAGATCTGAGATCTGTATCACAAGGATATTTGAAAGAGATCTCGTAGGATTTTTTAAATCCTATCTGTCTTATGCAGGATGAGAGTCCGTGAATATTTCACGAGTAGTAAGGGGACTCAAAAAGATAGGCACTGTGGTGTCTGATCTTTTCATCCGTACAACATCATTAAGACATACTCTCCATGGGAAAGGAGTGATGTTGTAATACGTGTTCATACCACGTATGCATTTCAACCACTGAGTTAGTAGCAATAGTGTTTGCTATTATGTGAGACTCAAAGGCCATACGGGTCTTAACTCTTACCCTCAAGGACTCCAATTGGTTCCTTTAGATTTGACGAGATGATCGCTATCTTAGCGTGTTACTTATGGGCTATGATAATTCGGCTCGGCGGGGCACGTTAGAAAAGCGAATCAAGTCAAGATCAGAAGGTTCGCAAGAAGAGGAAGATTGATTTCATATTCACATTTGGACTTTAATGATTCAAAGCTGGCCAGCCAATTGTGATCCAGATGGGATTCAATTGTTGAATATAAAGTATAAGAAATGTGAAGAAATAATCTAGGGTAAAGCATGCGTTGAACTACTCAACTTTGCACCTTCGAGGTCGTTGTGTATCTCTAACAAGTGCACAACAACAGACTCTACGCGCATGACGGTCGCACGGTCTATTTCTCGGTATGATAGATGAAAGAACTAAGAGAAAGATGTTCTCTTACAATCCCCTCAAGTGTGAGTGGGAGATGTTGGATATGGAAGACGTTTGTACACCCTTGTGGGGGATGTATGAGGGAATACGGACCTCGAACGTCGCGCACACGAAGTCGTGTGCAAAGGGAATCTGTTCCCTTGCGGAGAGGATCTCTGGATGAGTGGGAAAGTCGCATTATATATGCATAAGTGCATGCGACATATGGCTAATAAAGGGGGAATATCTTAAGCTTATGTTGTACCATGCATATGGTACAACTTAAGCTTATAATGTGCCATGTATCATGGTACACCTTAATTAAGTTGTTCCAAAGGAACAACTTACCCTAAAAATAACTACCTTGGGGGCTATAAATAAGACCCAAGGGTAAGCCATTTCTTACACCATTTGCATGGAATTCATGCATGCATCTTCATTCTAGCGAAGCTCTGCAGAAATCCTTCCTCTCCTCTATCCAAGTTCTTAATCTAAAGTAGAGATTTAGATTGTGGATTTAGTAGCCTTACTCCGTTCGTGAGTAGACTCGATCCGTCGTGGCGAATCCGAAGGCGAAGTTCGTAGACTACCGTGCCGCATACGCAAGCGTAAGTCTCAACTTCATTTATCGATCCTAACTCTGTTTTGGACAGGATCCTTCACACCCAGCAGCCTCCACGACCACCACCTCCGCCACAGGACGGTGTTGTTGCCCCACCACCCGCCTAGGCACACACTGGATGCCTTTCATATTGTTGCTGCTATTATTCTGGATATTTTCTACATGTTGATTTTGCACCCCTCCTCCACACACGTTTTGGTCACTTTTTGGTCATATCTGTCTATATCTTTTTGGGAGAGAGGGAGTATTTTTGGGGACACCTATCTGTCACTATTTTGATCTCTGCATGCATCACTTGCATTCCCATCACATATTTTTATTTTCATTTTTACTTTTATTTTATTTTCATGCATGCATCCTCACCCGCCCCACGCACATTTTTGTCTCTCGTGTGCCACACTTTGCATATTGAGGACACTGTGCACTTTAGCTTGGGGGAGTGAGTTCTCACGCACTTTTTATTTCTGTCGCCTTTTATTTTCATTTTCCCACATTTCTTCGTTTTTACACTTATTTTCACCCACTTTTTCATTTTTTTCATGCATCACGTTTTTTCTTACTTTTGAGTGTGCTGCATTGTACAGTAGTTTTTATTCTCTTTTATCCTTATTTCTTTTATCCTTTTTGCTAGAGATGAATTTTCTGTGATGATGAAGTGGTATTAGCTTATCTCTATAGGCATATTACTTGTCATGCGTATCATATGCTATATCTTGCTATGCATTTGAGATAGTAACCCGCCTTTTCATGTATGAATATGGATGAAATTCTTTTATTAGCTGAGTCTGATGATTTTTACTGTATACTCTTCATAGAAAACACACCAAGCTTCATGTATTGATTGCTTATATCTGGAGTATTGCTTTCTTTTCTTATTTCACTTCTTATTGCATGAAAATTATACGCTTCACTTTCAGGTTGATTGAATGTATGCTAGGTTGATATAACTGGACTAGTTTACTTTCTGAGATTAAACTGAGTAGATTACATTGCTCTGCTGAAAGTTGTCATGCACATTCTATAGATTGAACCGAGTGTTACATATATTTCTTTCTCCACATACCTTGAGCATTATTTCTATACGTAAAATCATTAGTGAATCTCCCTTTATGGTTCTTATATTGGCATTTACCCCCGCTACAAAAATCTATGCTTCAATACCCCAAAAATCAAAAAGAAAAAAATATTCTTGTATATCTTTTTATCTTTTGATTTGGGATCACAGTTGTGTACATATGAAAAAAGAGAGAAGAAAAAAAGAAAAAAAGAGAAAAGAAGTTCATATATGATCCCATCTCATAGTCTTTCTCCCTTTCTCCCCTCTTTTATTTTTATATTTTTGGAGCTTCAAAAATAGGGAATAAGCTTATTAATTTATCTTAAGCCACCACACTTATAAATAAGCTTGGGGGAAAGGATCCAATGATGTGTGAGAGAGTGACTACTTGATTGTGCATGACAACCTAAGCTATGTAATTTTCTATTCTCGGTGAGATTACTAAAAGTTTTTACGAAATCCAGGAATTGACACTTAGCATGCATTTCATGAAAGCCATACCTTTCTATTCTTATTGATCCATATTGTGTGATACTTCTTATACTCCAAATAGAAAGCATTCAATTGAAAAGTGTGTGGTCTATGATTATGTATGTCGCTTTAGATGCCTCAGACGATGTTAATTCTAGAATGATTCCATCTTTCATACTATTTTGCTATTCTTGGGTTTCTATTTTGAATGCATCCAAATGATTATGATATCGAGATAAAAATCTTTGGCATGCGTTTTATATTCGTCGTATGCTATATGAGTAAGCAAAAACCCATGTCCTGAGAAAATGATCTAGCGCCTCCCTCTTTGTTTTCCTTCCTATCTTCTATCTCTTTCCTTTTTCCCTTTTCTTTATTTTTTCCACCGGGTTCGCCTTTGCTTGTCTTCCTCGAGGATGAGTAAGAGGTAAGCTTGGGGGATTTTGATCACTCCATATTTTATACCTTTTTTCTGCATGTTTTCATGACGTTTTAATCGCCCATATTGCGTTTTACACGATTATTCGACGATACTGCGATGCTTTTCACTATTTCTTCTTTTTGTCGTATTTCATGAAATATGGAGCGATTTGGAGCGAAAATGAGATCAAAGGAGTTTCACGCACTTCAGAGTGTCGCCCACGGCTTATTGCAGGACTTATCAGCGATAGAGGATGAGCGGAAGAAGAAGGAATTTCATAGGATCGACAAGGAGGCGAAAAGGAGAAGAAAGGAGCTGAGGAGCACCTCACTCGGCTGAGGGAAACGTATACCAACTGAAGATTTTCTACGTTTCCTCGGCCGAGTAAGGAATTCCATTCGGCCGAGTGAGAAAGCTCACTCGCCCGAGTCAGTCAGAGAAATCAGACAGAAAAGAGCCAAAGTTACTGGAAAATCTAAGGAAGCTCACTCGGCCGAGCATGATTGCTACTCGGCCGAATGAAGAAGACTGCTCGGCCGAGTCACCCCGAGAGACGGACCCCTGAGAACCCTGAAGTTACTGTTATTTTACAGGGTTTATCACTCGGGCGACTGACAAGGGTCACTCGGCCGAGTGACCCTCTCCGACTGCTGCTAGGAATGCGAATTCTGGGCTGCGCAGGGACAGTTTTGTCACGATTTTTTGGACGATTTTGGCTTGTATTCAAACCTAGTTTTAGACCTAGTTTAGAGAGAGACTTGAATTATTTTTTAGAGCTTCTTTTAGGGTTTTGACGGCTATTCTTTGGAGAAATCTCAGCTGGAGATCATTGACAACGTCATTGGTTTGTTCTTTCTTGTTAAAAAACTCATTTTTATGAATTGTTTCTTATTTGCAATGAATTGTGCCGTGATTATAATTGTTATTTCTGAGATTTTCATGATGATTAGTGAGTAGTTCTGTCGTTCTAGGGCATGGGGATGAATCCTATGGACCTGATCTTTTGAATTGTGATGAATTTATGGATTTGTTGCTAGAATTGATAATGGTTAGGTTGCGATTGATTTATTACGAGTAGCTAGGAATTCATATCGATTGGGATTTGCAAGAGATTGGATCCCAATTGATAGGAAGGCCTAAATATTCGATTTAGATTGATAATTGAATTTCTCTAGAATTGGTTATGTCACGACCCGCTTCCCTAAAATGGAGGCGAGTACGTGAAAAGGTCCGCACGAGAGTGGAGCTGGGAAGCCCCAAACCCGATAAGCGTCCACAATACAAAAACAGGTCCCTGTAACCACAACAGAATAGCAATAATAACATAAGGAGAGACTGAAATAAAATTCACATCTCACAAATATTGTCCAACATCACAAATAAGTTCAACATCCAGAAAAGCCACCAGGCTAAAAGAAAAGAGTCTAAAGGCCCAGAACAAGGCCAACAAAAGAAACGACATAACAAAATATAGTATAGGTGCCACGCACCGATAACAAAACAACTGTCTAATAAAAGTAAAACACAACGAAGACACTAGGACTGGTCCCCAGTGTCCACGTACTCCCCGTCAAACACAAGCTCGGGCTCGGCGTCAGCAAACACCTCGTCCTCAACAAGGTACTCAGGCTCAGGATCTAACATGTGTCACCCAAAAGAGTAAAGGGGCACATGTCAGCAAGTCTAAAAGACTTGGGCAAGAAAACTGAAAGTAAGGCAACTAGCAACCTAGCAGTTATAGTATTAAGTAATGACATGGCAGTTAAGCATGATGCAACAGTTTAAAAAGAGAGGCAAGCATGCACAATGTAGCAAAAGCTACCAAATCACTAATCACTTATCACCTATCACTTATCACTTATCACTTATCACTTATCACTTATCACTTAGTGCATAGAGAGTCCACCTGCTGGCCAGCTCGTGGCTCAGGCCGCTTATCTCTACCACTATAATCACTTGTCACTGGTAAACACTTAGTGCATAGAGAGTCCACCTGCTGGCCAGCTCGTGGCTCAGGCCGCTTATCTCTATCACTATTAATCACTTGTGCACTAGAGAGTCCACCTGCTGGCCGGAGTGGCGGATCAGGCCAACTCGGGGCTCAGGCCGCTTATCTCTTACCCCACCCATATGTGTCGAGCGTTGGGGTTTCCAACTCACTAAGCTCGCTTCTGGAACACGAGCCATGAATATAATATTGTAGCGTGCGCTACGCAATCACGTTGAATAATCACTATGCAAAGACATGAACAGATATTTGCGTACCGTTAATTTAAATTAAACGTGACAGGCAAAATGCAATGACATGGCAATTAAATTGCGTACCGTTAATGGAAGGTAAACATGACATGGTAATTGTGCAACATGCTAAATGTCTGAACTAGCTTCGTTGTCAAGCTAGTTCCCCAATTTGCGCCTAGGCGAGTATCATTTCGTCGCCTAGCCTCTTTTACGCCTACAACATGCAAATGGCCTAAAACATGGCCTAAACCCTAAGTGGCAAGTTTCACTTGCCTAGCACCGGGGATGCCGATCAACCTCGTCACACGGATGCTATCTACGAGGAAATCGCTGTTTAGGGGGAAACAAACACCAAACACATGAAATTAATTAGGGTTTCACCAAAATTATAAACAAGTTATAAAAACAACGGTAGATCGATTTCTTACCGAGAGGAGACGGAAGGAACACTCCGGGGAACCCTAGGATCAGATCTGGAAGCGAATGGAGAAGATTGGGGAAACTAGGGTTTTGGGGGAATTGGGGATTTTGATGGGTTTTGATGGAGATTTGGGGAAGATGAGGGGTAGATGGAGTGTATGGATGGATTGGATGATGATTCGAGGGCTTGGAATGGAGAAATGGAGCTTGGAGGAAGATGGGGGCTGAAGGGGGAAGTTTTTAGGGTTTTGGGTCGTGTTGGAGAAGAAGAAGTCGAATGGGTTGGGTTTAAATAGGCTAGGCTGGCGGCTGCCCAGAAATTAGGGTTTTAACATTGGTTAGTCGGTCAAAGAGCAACCACTGACCGACTAGTTTAGAAACTAGTCGGTCGGTCGACCAACGCAGACCGACTAAGTGCAAACAGTAACTCCTGAACGAAAATAGGATTCTAGAGTTAGTCGGTCCATGAACAAGTACTGACCGACTAGTTTGGCATCTAGTCGGTCGATGAACGTTCTTAGACCGACTAAGAGTAAACAGTAACTGATACAAAAATAAGATGATGAGTTAGTCGGTTCAAGAAGCATTGCTGACCGACTAGTTTGCAACCTAGTCGGTCAACCAACGTTCTTAGACCGACTAACGATAAACAGTAGCTTCCTCAGAAAATTAGAAAGCTCACTAGTCGGTCCAAGAAGGATTACCGACCGACTGGATCGTCATCTAGTCGGTCGGTGGCCCTTCTTACACCGGCTAATGAGCACAGAAAAGTTCCGATACGGAGCGCGAGGCCCCGTGATCGAATCCTAAGACTCCTAGGCTTGATCTAATAGTTACATATGACCGTTATGAAGCCCGTCACAAACGACGTACTTCGAAATCGACGATCCTAAGGAAGAATCGAGAAAATACGACGAATCGATCGAAAATGAAAGTTACGGAGACGAAAACCACACAAGAGGAGAAAACCCACCAAAACATATATTATATTATAATAAATTCAGATACAAGGAAACCAGTCGTTACATCCTCCCCAACTTAAGAAAAATTCCGTCCTCGGAATTTCCGTATACTCACGAGTCCGGAAACAAAAGTGGGTAGCGCTCTCGCATCTCATCTTATCTCTCCCAAGTAGACTCTCCCGGTGAACCGTGCCGCCACATCACTCTAACAAGATCGACGACCTTGTTTCGAAGTGACTTCGGACGCATGTCCAGAATCTGCACCGGATACTGGTCATACGTCAAATCTGAGCGAACGGTGATCTCCGAGAAATCCACGGCATGAGATGGATCGCTAATGTATCGACGAAGCTGCGACACATGGAAAACATTGTGAACTCCTTCCAAAGACGGCGGCAAGGCCAAGCGATATGCTACCTCGCCAACCCTCTCCAAAATGTCAAATGGTCCAATGTATCACGGGCTCAACTTCCCACGCTTCCCAAAACGAATCACACCACGATTCGGGGAAATCTTCAAGAACACATGGTCGCCCGGCTGAAACTCCAAAGGACGACGTTTAGCATCCGCCCAATGCTTAAAACGGTCCTGAGCAATTCTCAACCTCTCCCGAATATTCCTGACGATATCCACGGCCTCCACGATCATCTCAGGTCCCAACAACTCCCGATCACCAACGTCATCCCAACTCAATGGCGATCGACATTTCCTCCCATAAAGAGCGGCGAAAGGCGCCATGCCAATACTCGCCTGGAAGCTGTTGTTGTAGGAAAACTCTACCAGATGTAGATGGTCCTCCCACGAACCCTTGAAATCCAACATGCACGCCCTCAGCATGTCTTCCAAAATCTGAATCGTCCTCTCGGACTGGCCATCCGTCTGCGGATGGTACGCCGTGCTGAAACTCAGACGCGTACCCAAGCTCTTCTGCAAACTCTGCCAAAACTGAGATGTGAACCTCGTGTCTCTGTCAGACACGATACTCACGGGGACTCCATGAAGTCGCACAACTTCCTGCACGATTCACGTTACATCACTATCCAAACTAGGAAAAGGAAATAAAACGGAGAGTAAAAGAATTTTACCTCCATATATCTCCTCGCTAGCGCCTCAGTGGACTGTCCCACTCGGAACGGAATAAAGTGCGCAGATTTGGTCAATCGATCTACGATCACCCAAATCGCGTCATTCTGCTTCGGACTCCGAGGTAGTCCAGTCACGAAATCCATAGTGATGTGCTGCCACTTCCACTCCGGAATCGGAAGCGGTTGTAGCAACCCGGCCGAACGCTGATGCTCCGCCTTCACTTGCTGGCAAACCAAGCACTTGGCTACACTCCGAGCCACACTCCTCTTCATACCATGCCACCAATAATTCAGACGAAGATCCTGGTACATCTTGGTGCCACCAGGATGCACAGAATACGGCGAACTGTGTGCCTCCACCATCAGCTCCTCTCTGATATCCCCAGCAGGCACACACAACCTGGCTCCAAACCTCAGCGAGCCATCCTCATGAATCAAAAAGTCAGTCCGCAGACCGGCTTCCACTTGCTCCCGAATCCTCACCAGCTTCAGATCCTCAGCCTGGACAGCCTTAATCCGATTCATGATCGTCGACTGCACCTGCATGTACATCAACGACGAAGCCTCTCCAGGAAGAACAATCTCCACGCCAGACTCGCAAAAATCCTGCTGCAATCTCCACTGCGAGGTCAAAATCATCACCGCCGGAAGCCTACTCAACGCGTCAGGAACCACATTCACCTTGCCAGGGTGAAACTGCAAATCAATATCATAATCCGCCATAAGCTCCAACCATAGACTCTGTCGCATGTTGAGCTCCTTCTGAGTGAAAATATACTTCAAGCTTTTGTGATCGGTGAAAATCTTCACTTTCTCACTCAGCAAGAAGTGCCTCCAAATCTTAAGAGCAAACACAACGGCAGCCAACTCCAAATCATGCGTCGGATAATTCTTCTCATGAACCTTAAGCTGACGAGACGCATACGCCACAACGTGCCCGTGCTGATGCAACACACAACCGAGACCCTTGCCAGAAGCATCGCAAAAGATCTCAAATCCACCACTGCGATCAGGCACAACAAGAATAGGGGCACTCGTCAACCTCTCCTTCAGAATACCAAAAGCACCCTCACAATCATCCGACCAAACAAAAGCAACATCCTTCCGCGTCAACCTGGTCATCGGCTCAGCAATACGGGAAAAGTCCTTAATGAATCGCCGATAATAACCAGCAAGTCCAAGAAAACTCCGAATCTCAGACGCTGACGACGGAACAGGCCACTCCCTGATGGCCCGAATCTTCTCAGGATCCACTGAAATACCATCTCCAGTCACCACATGCCCGAGAAAAGCAACTCGATCCAGCCAAAACTCGCACTTCGAAAACTTAGCATACAAACGATGCTTCCTCAAAATCTCCAACACCGTCCTTAAGTGCGAGGCATGCTCTTCCTCCGACCTTGAATAGATCAGAATGTCGTCAATGAAGATAACGACAAACTTATCCAAAAAGTCGTAGAAAATCAGGTTCATCAGATTCATGAAAACTGCGGGCGCGTTAGTTACGCCAAAAGGCATAACCACGAACTCATAGTGTCCATACTTCGTCCTGAACGCTGTCTTCGGAACATCTCCCTTCTTAACCTTCAGCTGATGGTAACCACTCCTCAAATCCAATTTAGAAAACACCCTCGAACCTCCAAGCTGATCAAAAATATCATCGATGCGAGGCAACGGGTATTTATTCTTAATGGTCACCGCATTCAACTCCCGATAGTCCACGCACATGCGACGCGAACCATCCTTCTTCTTAACCAACAACACCGGTGCTCCCCACGGAGACACGCTAGGATTAATATAACCCTTCTGCAAAAGCTCATCCAACTGCTTCCGCAACTCTTCCAACTCTGCAGGTGCCATACGATACGACGCCTTCGAAATCGGCTGCGCACCTGGAACAAGATCGATAGAAAATTCCAGAGCTCGATCAGGCGGCAACCCAGACATCTCCTCGGGGAAGACGTCGCCAAAATCTCGCACCACAGCTGGCCACTCCAGCTCCATCTGCATAGTCACAGCCTCCACCGGCCTGGCCCGAAATCTGACAGGACCAAGCGAACTGCTACCACGACTGAACTCAAATACTGGATGTCCGTGAATCTCGAACACCACCTTCTTCCTCCGACAGTCGATCGTAGCATAGAAGCTCGCAAGCCAGTCCATCCCAAGAACTGCATCATAGTTGATGATGTCGTGGACAATGAAATCAGCAAAAAGCTCATGTCCACAGACCACCAACGAGCAAGAATTACAACCACGATGCACCGAGACCACACCATTCCCTGTAACGATATTCCAACTCTTGGGGAGAGGGGACGTCGACAAGGAATGCCTCTCCACGAAGCTCCGAGAAATAATGCACATCGATGCACCAGAGTCAAAGAGGACTCGTGCAGGAAATGTGCACACCAAAATCACACCTAATCAATCAATTAACAATCAAACCCTAGTCTAGCAAACAAGCAAGTTCAAGCAAACAACATAATCTAGCAATCAAGACCAAATAGGAAAGTAATAGCTAGAATGAGGATTACCTGCGATAACCTCATCCACAGCCTCGTTCTCCGCAGCGGTCATCAGAAAAGCCTGCCTCCTCGGCGGAGCAGCCTGCTGAAAAGCCTGCCTCTGCGGAACAAGAGCTGCTCCACGTCCAGCAGGAACAGACGCTCGCTGCTGCAATGGCTGGGCAGCAAAAGGTGCCTTCCAAGGCTGCTTCAACCTCGGGCACTCCCTGAGAGCATGGGCGGGATCTCCGCAGGCGATACATTGCCCCAAGAACCTCCTACACGATTCCTTGACATGGCCCTCCTTGCCACAAAAATGGCAAGTTCTCCGAGCAGGCCCTACTGGCCTCTTAAACTGAACAGGCTGGTTCGGCCTGAATCCAGGCCTAACCACAGCTCTCGCCTGCTCCACAGGCCTCTTCCCAGCACCAACAACAGATCCCTTCCTCTGATTCACGAGCAGCTCCTGCCTCTTAGCTGCTACCAGAACCTTCTGATAAGATTCCCGGTCAGAAGAGGTCACAAAACTCTGGAGCTCCGAAGCAAGCCCCTGCAGGAACCTCTGAGCTCTCTCCTCAGCGTCCTGCACCATCTTCGGCATAAACCGACTAAGCCTCATGAACTCCTGGTGATACATGTCCACCGACGAGTTCCCCTGCTTCAAATCGATAAAACGTTGCAGCATCTCCTCCTTGGCAGCCTTCGGGAAGAACTCACCCTCAAATCTGGTCTTGAAGGTAGCCCAAGATATTGGCTCCACCAACAACTTCTCTTCCGCATCCCACCAATTCCTGGCGTTATCCTTCAGCTGCCTCTTCGCCAAATCAACCCATCCAGCCGGGGTGATCTTGGCCATCTTCAGGTTGTCCTCGACGTTCTGAATCCACTCATCGGCAGCCAGAGGACCCTCAGAACCATCAAAATATGCGGGACCCAGCTCCCGAAATTGCTTCGCTCCCGGCTCAGAGCGAGGGGCATCCGGAAGAGCCCGGGCAGCTCGAGCAGGTGGAGCATTCTGGACTTGCAAAAGCACGCCCTGCTGCACTTGCATCATCTGGATCATCATCCGCATCATCTCACCGCTGGTGGGTTCCCGCTCAGGCTCCTCATCATGAGGGAGCGCACCACTACCACCACCGCGGGTGAAACGCCTTCCTGCCATCTAATGACACGGAAAACAAATCAGATTAGACTCATAGCTTATGACTCGAACGTCGAACTTAGTTTATTGGACATTCTAATATTATTATCGCTATTCCAAAGATCGCAGTTACAGAAGGAGACCTGCATGGGCCACCACTAAAACCTGTCACGACCCGCTTCCCTAAAATGGAGGCGAGTACGTGAAAAGGTCCGCACGAGAGTGGAGCTGGGAAGCCCCAAACCCGATAAGCGTCCACAATACAAAAACAGGTCCCTGTAACCACAACAGAATAGCAATAATAACATAAGGAGAGACTGAAATAAAATTCACATCTCACAAATATTGTCCAACATCACAAATAAGTTCAACATCCAGAAAAGCCACCAGGCTAAAAGAAAAGAGTCTAAAGGCCCAGAACAAGGCCAACAAAAGAAACGACATAACAAAATATAGTATAGGTGCCACGCACCGATAACAAAACAACTGTCTAATAAAAGTAAAACACAACGAAGACACTAGGACTGGTCCCCAGTGTCCACGTACTCCCCGTCAAACACAAGCTCGGGCTCGGCGTCAGCAAACACCTCGTCCTCAACAAGGTACTCAGGCTCAGGATCTAACATGTGTCACCCAAAATAGTAAAGGGGCACATGTCAGCAAGTCTAAAAGACTTGGGCAAGGAAACTGAAAGTAAGGCAACTAGCAACCTAGCAGTTATAGTATTAAGTAATGACATGGCAGTTAAGTATGATGCAACAGTTTAAAAAGAGAGGCAAGCATGCACAATGTAGCAAAAGCTACCAAATCACTAATCACTTATCACCTATCACTTATCACTTATCACTTATCACTTATCACTTATCACTTATCACTTAGTGCATAGAGAGTCCACCTGCTGGCCAGCTCGTGGCTCAGGCCGCTTATCTCTACCACTATAATCACTTGTCACTGGTAAACACTTAGTGCATAGAGAGTCCACCTGCTGGCCAGCTCGTGGCTCAGGCCGCTTATCTCTATCACTATTAATCACTTGTGCACTAGAGAGTCCACCTGCTGGCCGGAGTGGCGGATCAGGCCAACTCGGGGCTCAGGCCGCTTATCTCTTACCCCACCCATATGTGTCGAGCGTTGGGGTTTCCAACTCACTAAGCTCGCTTCTGGAACACGAGCCAGGAATATAATATTGTAGCGTGCGCTACGCAATCACGTTGAATAATCACTATGCAAAGACATGAACAGATATTTGCGTACCGTTAATTTAAATTAAACGTGACAGGAAAAATGCAATGACATGGCAATTAAATTGCGTACCGTTAATGGAAGGTAAACATGACATGGTAATTGTGCAACATGCTAAATGTCGGAACTAGCTTCGTTGTCAAGCTAGTTCCCCAATTTGCGCCTAGGCGAGTATCATTTCGTCGCCTAGCCTCTTTTACGCCTACAACATGCAAATGGCCTAAAACATGGCCTAAACCCTAAGTGGCAAGTTTCACTTGCCTAGCACCGGGGATGCCGATCAACCTCGTCACACGGATGCTATCTACGAGGAAATCGCTGTTTAGGGGGAAACAAACACCAAACACATGAAATTAATTAGGGTTTCACCAAAATTATAAACAAGTTATAAAAACAACGGTAGATCGATTTCTTACCGAGAGGAGACGGAAGGAACACTCCGGGGAACCCTAGGATCAGATCTGGAAGCGAATGGAGAAGATTGGGGAAACTAGGGTTTTGGGGGAATTGGGGATTTTGATGGGTTTTGATGGAGATTTGGGGAAGATGAGGGGTAGATGGAGTGTATGGATGGATTGGATGATGATTCTAGGGCTTGGAATGGAGAAATGGAGCTTGGAGGAAGATGGGGGCTGAAGGGGGAAGTTTTTAGGGTTTTGGGTCGTGTTGGAGAAGAAGAAGTCGAATGGGTTTGGGTTTAAATAGGCTAGGCTGGCGGCTGCCCAGAAATTAGGGTTTTAACACTGGTTAGTCGGTCAAAGAGCAACCACTGACCGACTAGTTTAGAAACTAGTCGGTCGGTCGACCAACGCAGACCGACTAAGTGCAAACAGTAACTCCTGAACGAAAATAAGATTCTAGAGTTAGTCGGTCCATGAACAAGTACTGACCGACTAGTTTGGCATCTAGTCGGTCGATGAACGTTCTTAGACCGACTAAGAGTAAACAGTAACTGATACAAAAATAAGATGATGAGTTAGTCGGTTCAAGAAGCATTGCTGACCGACTAGTTTGCAACCTAGTCGGTCAACCAACGTTCTTAGACCGACTAACGATAAACAGTAGCTTCCTCAGAAAATTAGAAAGCTCACTAGTCGGTCCAAGAAGGATTACCGACCGACTGGATCGTCATCTAGTCGGTCGGTGGCCCTTCTTACACCGGCTAATGAGCACAGAAAAGTTCCGATACGGAGCGCGAGGCCCCGTGATCGAATCCTAAGACTCCTAGGCTTGATCTAATAGTTAGATATGACCGTTATGAAGCCCGTCACAAACGACATACTTTGAAATCGACGATCCTAAGGAAGAATCGAGAAAATACGACGAATCGATCGAAAATGAAAGTTACGGAGACGAAAACCACACAAGAGGAGAAAACCCACCAAAACATATATTATATTATAATAAATTCAGATACAAGGAAACCAGTCGTTACAGGTTTACAAGAGATTGGACCAAAGCTAGGATTTTTAATTATGAATCTATATTAATATTCATTTGCAAGAGATTGGACGAATACGAACTATCATAACCTAGATCGTAGCTCGAGTTTGCACGAGAGTGGGCTCGAGATGCGATTGGACAATGATGTCGTTCTTCACGCTAGCGGCTTAGGCTAGGGTTTGCACGAGAGTGGGCCCTAACTTAGGTTTGCTATAGGCCGGCAATAGCGCGAGAGTGTGAGCTTGGTTCTACATTTAGTTGTGACTAGTTCACCTATATTCAAGTTTAGTAACAATGAAATTTATGATTCACAAGGATGAGAGACGGTCCGTAGTGGAGATTTCCTATCCCTAGACGCTTTTATTATATTGATATTTCTTGCTATTGAACGATTGTGACTATTACATCGAACTATTCTTATTCTCTTGATAGCTAGGTATCAAAGTGAGATTCTGTCATTTGTCCTCACTGTGTTCGATACCCGCTAGCCACTACACCGTGCGCTTGCGGTAAAACTACAATTCGTTTTTCGGGTGTATATCCGGACGCGATCAAATCCTAGGGTTCAAAATGATCGGATGAGGAGACAAAACCCTAACCCTAGGGTTCAAAACGATCGAAGGAGGAGACGGAACCATAACCCTACTTTCCTAAAGTTTACAACTTGGAATTGTATTATGGAACTTGGAATCTTAATCCACTACATTTTATAATGTAGTATCATCTATTGCCTATTAAATATATATACACAGACCCAAACACAAAATGTTATATGTGATATGCTATATGGTTATAGATGAGATATCTATATATTAAAACACAACTATTTTTGAATTTTAGGGCTGACTAGGACAAGCTAACTATGACAAATAGGTTGATAGGCTTTGATTTAATCTTGAGAAATTAATGGTTGAGAAGAGATTTTGTGGAAAGTTTTGGAGGGAAAAACATTTCTAAGAAAATGAAAGTTTTTGGGGAACTGAAACTTTACGGGGACTGAAAGTTTCTTGGGAATATTAGAGTGCACACAATTAATGCATTTGAAAAAACATTAATGTGCACTTAATGATGCAGATCGAATGATCTCTCCCTCGATGCATGATCTCTCCCTCAATGTAGGGCCCACAGTCTCTTCGACCCATTGAGCAAAGATGAGAATAATTTCCAGCGTCGAAGGTGCCCACTAAATTTTTTTACACGAATTTGTTGTTCCGTGTCGATATTTTTACCCTAATTTGTTGTTCAGTGTTGAAGGTGCCAACGCCGAATGTGTTGTTCAACACCGAAAGCGTCCGTGCCGCTAAATATTTTTACGCTAATTTGTTGTTCCGCGCAATTTTGGCCGTGTAAATAATTTTTTACGAAACGAAGATTTCGTGAGAGAAAATCTTAAATGAACCATGCCCGTGGGCACATGTTATGACTAGTATATATCTATTATACATTTGACAACCTTTTTGAACTCTAGGACTGACTAGGACAAGATAAAGAGTGGCTGAGATTTGATCTTGGTATATCTATGGTAGAGATTGGATTTTGTGAAAATTTTAGTGGGAAAAATTAAATTGGGGGGGTGTCTTAGGAACCAAAACTTTGAAATTAAAGGTGTATTGGGAAAGATTGTGGAGACTAAATTTTGGGAAAAAAGTTTCTTGAGAACCAAAACTTTGAAATTAAACGTGTCATGGGAAATATTGTGGAGAAACATGATCTATTAAATCAAACAAAGTAAAAAAATAAGGGTAAAAAATTCAGCAGAACAACAAATTAGCGTAAAAATTTAAGTTAATAGCGTCACCGAAAAATACCCTGAGGTTTGTTGTTCCGCGCCAAAGGCGCCGCGTCATTTTTTTACGCTAACTTGTTGTTTCGAGCCAAAGGCGCCTGCACTGAATATTTTGTTCCGCACCGAATGCGCTCACACATTGTTCTGCGCCGAGGACGCCCGCGTAATTTTTTTACGCTAATTTGTTGTTCCACGTCAAAGGCGTTCGTGCCGAATTTGTTTGTTCCGCGTCGAATGCACTTGCGCGTTGTTCCGCACCGAATTTGTTGTTCCACTAAATTATTTATGCTAATTTGTTGTTCCGCGTCGAAGGCGTCCGTGCCGAATTTGTTGTTCCGCGCCGTTGTTCATGCCGAAGGCTCCCGCATCGTATTTGTTGTTTCGCGCCGAAGGTGCCCATACCGCTAAATATTTTTACGCTAATTTGTTATTCTTTTAAATTTTGGTTGTGGAAATAAATCTTTGCGGAACAAATATTTCACGGGTGAATCTCTTAAATGAACCGTGCCCGCGGGCACAGGTTATGACTAGTGTATGGATGTGTGTGTGTGTGTGTATATTGAAAGGTAAGTGTAAGTCTTTATTAGCAATCTGTACAAACAATGCAATATTGGTAGTCTTGGAAATTAGTGTTTAATAGAGGAAGGAGAGGACACAAGCGCCGTCACTTCCTACTATCAAAAACTAACCCCAATCACCAATGAGGAATAACAATACAAAATTGGAAGGATCCAAAAGTCCCAAAAGAACTACAAGTTTTAGCTATCAGCCCATGTCGCGGAAATCCCAGTTTGACAACGCTTCTACAGCATCCTCATCATCCAGCTCTATGTCCTTCAGCGCGATCCTGACATCAGCTGCGATGTCTTCAAAAAGTCTTATTTTGTCCCTGAAGGTATTATCAAAATTCTTATGTTCCTCTCACTCCAAATAACCATTGCCGCTAGAGCAGTTTTAGCTAATAGGCTCATCGTGCTCTTCCCCCCATACTGCCCTATGTAATAATCCCCAATATCCTTTAATGTGGCCTCCTGCGCAATGGTATCAGTAACACCAAGTTTTAGAAGACTACGTCTCAAGAGGTATCTAGAGTATTCACAGCCGAAGTATAAGTGGTCTATGTTTTCCTCATTATCACCCCCACATAGTACACAGCTCCCACTTATGTCAACCCCCCATTTCTTGAGATTCTCTTTTGTGAGTAATTTCCCCTTGATTGCTCTAAGTAGTGTAATCGACATTTTAGGGATGCAGCAAGTATACCAAACAAGCCGATAGTATGGGAAGATTGGGCTACTACTTCGGACCCCCTGCCAGGCATATCGGTAGCTGAATGTTCCCCCAGCCCGCCATGTCCATGCGTCCATTCCAAGCTGAAGTCGCAAGTTCTGTAGCAGCAGAATAATTTGAATGATGGCCGGAACTTCCTTCCAAGCAGTTCCACTCCAGTAGTCGCTTACCTTATTTGGCTCCTCCCCTGTAGGTATGTCATATATAATTTTGAGTGGACCGCACGGTAACCAGTTGCCGTGCCAAAATAGTGTTGATTTGCCGTCTTTCACTTCGCGTTTGATGAGGAACTGAGTAAAATTTCTGCAATGGAGAAGAAACTTCCATGTCCCGGACTGATAAACACCCCCCGAGGCCGCAAAAAAACTGTCCACTCCCCCATAATTATGTCTCATGTAGTCCGCCCATAAGAAGCCAAAGCCTTACCCCACCCTCTTGTTTGGTTTGCAAACATCCCTCCAAGCCCAAATTCTTGTATTACCCCATATAAATTTTCGGCATGCCCCAGAAATAGAACGGAGAATAGTGAGGGGGATACGGAAGGCTTGCATCCAGAAGGACACAATCCCATAGATGACTGACCTTACAAGTTCAATCCTCCCCGTCAGGGACAACGAAGATGAGGTCCATCCCATTAGACTTTTCTTGCACTTATCAACTAGTCTGCCGTATATGGGTGACTTTGAGTATTTTGATGATAGGGGAAGGCCCAGATAAGTAGTAATGGTTATCGCTACTTTGATCCCCAGCAAGGCCGCCAACTCCGGTGGGCTCCTAGTACCCTTGCTAAATATTCCTGCACTTTTCTCCCAATTCACCTGTCGGCCTGTTAGGTTTGTAAATTCCTCTAGAAAATTGTGGAGACCCCTCAGAGAATGAGTGTTTGCCCTACAGAAAACCAGGAGGTCATCTGCAAATAAAAGATGTGAAGTAGAACCTGCCCGCCTCATGGGATGGATGGTCCTTTGGACATTGGCTTTGTTCATAAGGAGAGAGAAAGCTTCCATATTGATAACAAAAAGGTACGGAGAAAGTGGGTCACCTTGTCTCAATCCTCTGTTTCCCTGGAAGTCTCCTGTTGGGGTACCATTCACCATTACTGAGTAGGTAGGGGTTGATATGCATTCGGTGATCCAACTGATAAACTTGTGTCTGAACCCCAAACGATGCAAAATGTAGTAAATAAATTCCTTGTTCACACTATCAAAGGCTTTTCTCAAATCCAGTTTAATGCACGCCCTGGCCCCCATTGGGTTACTGAAGTCCCTGATTTGCTCATGAGCTAGTAGGGAGCAATTGGACAGGAGTCTATTTTTTAAGAAAGGCTGATTGATTAGAGGATATAAGCTCATGAATCACCTCCTTTAGCCTGTTGTAGATTACTTTGCTGATTATCTTGTAGATCACATTACAACATGCTATTGGTCTATAGTCGCCGAGGCTTGTAGCATTAGTTACTTTGGGAACTAAGGTTAAAAATGTATGATTTATCCTTCCAAGTAACACCCCTGATCTGAAAAATGACTGAACCGCATTAACCACGTCATCTTGGATAAGGTTCCAGTTACGTTGATAGAAGTAGCCATTGTATCCATCAGGCCCTGGTGCTTTATCCGCCCCAATCTGGAATACTGCACTTCTAATTTCCTCTTTGGACACCCTCCTCTCAAACCAATTAGCTGCAGCCAATGTGATAATTCGTTTGGGATCAAACTTTGGAAAAATCCTCCAATAATGGGTTTGATTATAAAGGTTCTCATAGAATCGGGGAGCCTCATAGTTCAGATCATCAATGGCTCTATTTTTATCTCTGTTAGGATCAATTAAGTGTCCCAAGTTATTGCGTCCTTGCCTTGCTTTCAATGATGAGTAGAAAAACTTGGTGTTTCTGTCTCCTAGGCATAGCCAGTCTTGACGGCTCTTTTGACGGTAATTTCCTCTTCCATATCCATTAATCTAGCCAGCTCATTAGACAACTTCTGCTCCATGCGTTGTAAGTCATCATTGGAATGAATATTAGGATCAGCCCTTACTTCCTCAAGGCTCTTGCGGCACAAATATAAAGAGTTAACGGTGTCATGCTGCCGCACCCAGGAGCGCAAGATAGGTTTCAGATGCTTTAATTTCTGGACCAAACGGAACATTGGGGTGCTTGCAATCTGAATGTTCCAGTTTGCTTCCACAAGTTCGTTAAAACCTGCCCATTTTGTCCAGTGGTTAAAGAATTTGAATGGCTTAGGATTTGAGGATACCTGAGCATGCAAATTGATCACCATGGGGGAGTGATCACTTGTGTGAGGGTCAAGGTATTCAACAAAAGATTCCGTCAGTTTATTGATCCATTCGTTATTGCAAAGGACCCTATCCAGCTGAGCGGCGATCCCCCCCAACTCTCTTGTTGCACCAGGAAAGACGAGATACAGTACTCTTCAGACCTTGGAGGGAACATTCATTTACGCAATTATAAAATTCATCCACCATGCTTCTCTCAAGCTTGAGCCCCCTACTTTGTCATTGGTGTATAACACACAATGGAAGTCGCCTCCCACTAACCAGGCTTCACCTTTTAATTCTGCAAATTCTCTCTGCAGATGTTGCCACATAGTTCTTCTATCTGAGCTACTGTTCATATCATAAACAATAGTTAGGATTATGGATAGTCTGCCCACATTTTTGCATCTCACCGTGATCTGTTGTGAAGATGAGAATACTTTTTCAGAGTACCATACCAAGGGGTCAACAACCAAAAGTATCCTGCCACCATGGTGCTTATCAAAGTTATCCCATATATGCGAGTTACTTGAAATGCAGTATTTCTTATTAGCAGAATTGCATTTCAGTTTAGTTTCCAGCAGTGCCACTATTGTTGGTTTCAACATCTTTAGTTTGTCTTTAAGATCCCTCCGCCTCACCGAGTTGTTGAGGCCACGCGTATTCCAAATGAGGACTGTCATTGAGAGAGGTTGGCTTGTTGTCGCACCCGACTACTATTTAGCCGTGCACTCTTACGTGTGTTCTCAGCTGCTACCTGTTGGCTGGTTGCTTGTGGTTGAGTGTTTTCAGATTTAATGGCAAGGTCATCCTGCTCTTCCTCAAACTCAGGATTGTCAATTGAAAGGATTTGCGGCCTTCTGTCAATCTCATCCTCCTCTACATCAATTAATGATGGTTTGGGCCGACCTCCAACTTGATCCTCATATAAGGCTACTGACGCCTGATGTTTAGGATCAATACCTACGGAAGTCACTCCTTTCTGACCTTCCAAAAGACCCCATGATGGGATTTTGCTCTCCACCAAAATTGTATCCTTTACAGATATCAACTCAGCTTCAGCCTGGTGTTCCACTTGCTCTCCTGCTATCAACTCAGCTTGCACAGGTACCCCTCCTCCCCTTTCAGCATGCTCTGCACTAGTCACTATAGGCTGCTTGCATGCATCCCCTATCTCCCCAGCATTCGGACTGTGTATTGATCACTCCTTATTTTACACCTTTTTTCCGCATGATTGCATGCCATTTAGATCGCCCAAATCATGTTTTTTTCACGATATATCGACGATATTGCGATGCTTTTCACGCTTTGTTGTTTTTGTCGCATTTCAGGCGATTTGGCGCGATTTGGAGTGATCATGAGATGCGCTCACGATAGACGGCCACCAACGACCTCCCCGAGGGGTATTTTGCTATTGGAGAGGAGCGGAAGAAGAATGGACGTCGCCGGAGCGACGAGGAGGCCAAAACGACCAGTTTGGGCATTTTTTGTGTCCCACTCGGCCGAGTGGAGGAGCCACTCGGCCGACCAGCGAGACACTGCTCGGCCGACCCGTTCAGACACGATTTCCATGTGTACTCGGCCGAGCGACGGAGACCACATCGGCCGAGTGACGATACCACGTCCGCCCGAGTGGCGCCCAGACGAAGGCCCTCAAAAAGATCGAAGTTACTGTTTTTCGGCCATCTGAGCTTCAGAAGACCCACTCGGCCGAGTGGCAAATCCCGTCCGCCCGAGTGAAGTGAAGCCATCGGCCGAGTGACGACACCTCACTCGGCCGAGCCGCCCCCGAACTGAAGACCCCTGAAGCCCCCGACTTACTGGAAAATTGACAGGGTTTTCACTCGGCCGAGCGACTTTTGTCACTCGGCCGAGTGCGATGCGCAGCCTGTAGCGAAATTTGCGGAAAACAGGCTGTGCAGGGGCATTTTGGTCAGGATTTTTAGACGATTTTTGGGGCTATTTAAGCTCTGTTTTTACCCTAGTTTAGGGGGCTATCTCTCAGATTTTTTGCAGCTTTTGGAGTCTACTTTTTAGTTTTATTAATTGTGATTGGAGAAGAGAAAAACTTGGATTTTTGTTGGGTTGATTGAAGATCTACATTGGTTTGCACTTTTCTTCCCCAAAAATTCTATTTTTATTGTTTATATCGTTGTTGTGATGAATTCCATTGTCTATTTCATTGCTAATTATTGTGCTATTGCCATGTTTAGTGAGTAGTCTCCACGTCTTGGGGCGTGGGGATGGACCCTACAAGCCCAATTTCGTATTTGTGTTGAATTGGTAGAAATTGAGCTAGGACTGTTATTAGGGATTAGATTGGGATCGAATTACTACGGATAGCTAGGTATTCACATCAATTGGGATTTGCAAGAGATTGGATCCCAATTCGATGGGAAGCCCTAGAAATCCGAATTGGGTTGAGGTCGGATTTTCGAAGTATCGGTTTGCAAGAGATTGGACCGATGCCAGGATCTCCGGTTGCAATTCCGTGCCGATACCCGTTTGCAAGAGATTGGACGGGTAGGAACTATCCTAATCTAGATTGTGGACCGAGTTTGCAAGAGATTGGGCTCGGTGCGCAATTGGACGATGATGTTGACCCTAATGCTAGCTTCCCTAGGCTAGGGTTTGCAAGAGATTGGACCCAAACCTAGGGAAGCTATAGACCGGCAACAGCGCGAGAGCGTGAGCTTGGTTCCACATTTAGTTGCAACTAGTTCATCCAAATTCTCATCCTAGCGATTTCGATACCGGCGAACCACATTTGTGAAATACGGTGAGTAGTGGGGATTCCCCATTCCCTAGGCGTTCTCTATTTGATTTGATATTTCGCACTTTTGTCTGACGATTGTGACAGGATCGGCCAAGGCAATTATCCCTCTAAATAGCCAGGTTGATTAGGAGCAAGCACGGTCATTCGTCCTCCCTGTGTTCGATACCCGCTCGCCGCTACACCGTGCGCTTGCGGTAAAACTACAACCGTCGCCTCGGGACGTGTACGCCGGGGCGCGATCAAGTTTTTGGCGCCGTTGCCGGGGAGGCGATTGCGTTTGATTCTTTTTCACCTTAGCTATTTCTTTCTTTTATTTTCTTTTTATTTCACCTCTTTTACCATTATTATTTCCTTTGCTATTCTTACCTAACCCTTCCACGGTGCTAATCATCTCTTTGAAACTCTGTTTTCCCTGTGCATGTACACGAGATCTTCGGCGGACCCCGAAGCCTTATTATTCGATCCCGAGATCGAACGTACCGCGCGGAGACTCAGAGCGGAAAGGAGACAATATCCGGAAGGGCAGTTTATGACCAACCGGGAAAATCCCGAAGAATTGGCGGCGAGAATGGCGAGAATAATTTCTATTCGCGATAGGCTTCGGCCTAAAACCTCTTCTACTACGTCATCCATCGCCGTGCCGGAGTTGGCGACCGACAAGAACTTCGAGCTAAAGACGGGATTGGTGGTTTTGATGCAACAAGACCCATTTCATGGGAACGCTCACGAGAACCCCCACTACCACATCCAATCATTCTTGTCGAAGTGCGCCACTTTCCAAATGCCGGGGGTCCCGATCGATGCCATCAGACTGCGCCTCTTCCCCTTCACGCTAAAGGACAAAGCACTCTATTGGCTGAGGACGCAAGCTGACGGAGTTTTCACCTCTTGGGACGGGTTGGCGGATGCATTCATTGATAAATTCTATCCACCATCCAAGACGGTGAAGATCCGGAGCGCTCTCATGTCCTTCAAGCAAGGACCACATGAGACGCTCTATGAAGCTTGGGAGCGATTTAAGGATTTGCAGCACCAGTGCCCGCACCACAGTATAGAAGATTGGGAGTTAGTGCATAGCTTCTACAACGGTCTCCAACCGGGGACCAAACAAATTATTGATGCCGCGGCGAATGGTGCAATCTTGTCAAAGACTCCCGAGGAAGCTACGGCCCTAATTGAGGAGATGGCCTCTAATAACCAACAATGGGGCGATGAGCGAGGACACTCTACGTCCTCCTTAAAGCCGACTAGCATCTACGAGGCAAAGGCCGTAGCGGAGCTTACGAGAAAATTTGATTCTCTCCACAAGGTGGTGGAGAGATTGGAGAAATTCATCACGGAGCCCCAAGGAAGCCCTTCCACCTTCGCACCGGCAAGCCAAATGAGTGATTGGCAAGACCAATCTCAAGCCATGTATTCGGGAGGAGAGCAAGGAGAAGGATCCTTGGAGCAAGTGCAATATGTTGCGGGGAACCAAGGTTATTGGTCCAATCCGGCCGCAAGAAATCACCCGGGATTCTCCTACGCCAACAATGAAGGAGCTTTGAACCCGCCACAACAACCGCCTAATCAAGCTCGACCACCACCACCCCAACAACAATACTATCCGCCGAGGGGACCTACACAACAAAACTTCCAACCAAAGCAACAAGTCCCACCTTATAGGCCTCCCGGATACAATCAAGGGTGGAGGAATCAAAACCAAAACCCTCCGCAAGCTCCACAACGATCCGATTTCGAAACTAGAGTGGAGGCGTTCATGGTCGAGCAAAATAAGGTGAATGCTACTTTGAAGGCGGGGCAAGAATCTCTCAATACCGTAGTGGCTCAAATATCGGAGCAATTGGCATTGCTCAACCGGAACACTCAAAGATTGCCGGCGCAACCGGAGCAAAACCCACGGGGCAACACGGGCCACATCAACGCCGTGGTTGCCGTCACTACTAGAGGCGGGAAGGACACCATCCCCGCCATGATTCCTATTGAGGAGGCCGTGGAGGAAAGTTTGGAGCCGGTTGAGCCGATAGTCGAGATTGAAAAGGAGAAGGAGCCACAAGACAAGGAGAAATCTAGGACGGAGCTATTAATTGAGGAGAGGCGCTTCATGCCACCGGTCCCATTCCCCCAAAGACTAGCGAAAGCGAAAATGGAGAAAAGGCTAGCGAAATTCCTCGAGTATCTAAGAGGAGTTAGCCTAAATATTCCCTTCCTTGACGCCATCATCGAGATCCCCACATATGCCAAATTCTTGAAGGACTTGATTTCGGGGAGAAAGAGGAAGGAGAAGATCATGCTAGCCGAGGAGGGCTCTTGGTTCACCAAGAGAGAAAAGGAGCCGGCAAAATTTAAAGATCCGGGGAGTTTTCGGATTCCTTGCACTTTGGGGGGCGTGCCTCTTCAAAAAGCGTTGGTCGATCTTGGGGCTAGTGTGAGTCTCATGCCCCTCTCCATGTTCTTAAAGCTTAACACCGGGACAAAGTTGAAACCCACCGACATGCGCATTCAATTAGCCGATGGACGGATAACAAGGCCGGTGGGGATTGCCGAAGACATCCCACTTCAAGTCCCGGGTGGAATATGCTTGCCATGTGACTTCGTCATCATGGACATTAAGGAGGAGGGAGACACCTCATTGATACTTGGGCGCCCATTCCTCGCCACCGCCGGAGTCATTGTCGACGTGCGCGAAGGTACCTTAACCTTGAACGTCGGAAACATTGAGGTGGAGCTCCACATTCCTAAGGCTATGAAGCATATGCCTTATCACGAGGAACTCGATTACATGGACCTCCTTGATGAGGTGATAGAGGAGGCGATTCCTCACTCAATTGGTGCCCTTTTTGATGAAGAATTTGATGAAGGCCCGGATTTAGGCCAAGATGAAAAGATTGAAGACGATTCCCCCGACTTCTCCGCTGATGAAGATGAAGGCGACGCTGATGTCGCAAGGATTCGAGAGCTCTGCAAGCTCTCGAAATCAAAATCTCCAAAGAAAGCTCCGCCGGTACGGAAATCGGCATCGCCGGTTAAGCCGTTGACCGGGGCAAATGCTAGCTTGGGGGAGCCTCCCCCCAACACCATTCGGGACAAGAGACCTCCGAGGGAGACCGCTACGCCGCTACGTTCGAATCCAAGCGCGCTCCCCGGAAAGTTTGACGGGTGCATCTCATATGCACCAAACATCCCGCATTGATTGAAAATTATAGGGGGTCGAGCTCACGACCTAAAACGAGCGCTTGTCGGGAGGCAACCCGACGGTTTTTGCTTTATTTTCGCTTTTTCTTTATTTTTGTTTTAGAAATTTTTAGTGTTTTGAGTCACCCGACCAAAATTTTGTGATAACGGGTCCTATTTTTCTTGACAGGAGAGAAGATAGGTAGATCATCATGAGGAGGATGAACGAGACGATGAGGAGCTCCCCAAGAAGGCGTTCGACGCTTAGGAGGAGCATGAAATCGACTGGAGAAGGAAAGACGGAGTTTAGAGCCCAAACGAAGACAAACAGCAGAATACAAGGCTCACTCGGCCGAGTATACTAGTCACTCGGCCGAGTCCAGAAGTTCGTCCGGCCGAGCCGCTCACGAACGAGGAAAGTCTGCTGTACCCAACTCTCTGTTTATTTTCTTGATTTCGATATAACTGCTACTCGGCCGAGTACATATATTCACTCGGCCGAGTAAAACGGATACCTTCCTAGGGCGAGTCTTGCCGAGTAGCTTGAGTCACTCGGCCGAATGGACTTACTCCACTCGGCCGAGCATGGCAAAGCCACTCGGCCGTAGCGATATCGGGGAGAAATTT
This sequence comes from Scilla litardierei, assembly GCA_030789695.1. Taxonomy (NCBI): domain Eukaryota; kingdom Viridiplantae; phylum Streptophyta; class Magnoliopsida; order Asparagales; family Asparagaceae; genus Scilla; species Scilla litardierei. The sequence continues at coordinate 40,567,985 of CM061134.1, forward strand.
TTATTTGCCTCGCTCGGCCGAGTGAGTAAAGTCACTCGGCCGAGTCGTAACTTTTTAATATAAAGCAAGGGGGGGCGCAGTTTTCGAAAACGAAAAAAAACCCCTTCGCCCGCGCCCCCTCAGCTTCCCCTCGCCCGATCGCGCCTCGCCCAACATCCACTCGCCCGCGCGCGCCGCCGCTCGGCCTGCCACCGCCGGCCGACCGTCGCCGCACCCCGCCCGAGTCGCCGCCGGCAACCCCGTCTCCGATCACCTCCGGTTCGCTTATTTTCACCATTTTCTTCTCTTTTTGCGTAGTTTTTGAGGATCCGTGTGTCAATCGAACCCCTAACCCGAATCAAGTCACATATCTATCTGTTATACCCCTATTGCTCCATACATTTTGATTATTACTCGCTGATATCGCTTTTCCATACGCAGGTTGCTTTTTGGAGCTTAGGGGAGCTCAGGGGAACTTCTACGGGCTGCTCAGTACTTCGTGGAGGCGCGGACTTCGCACGCTTCCACTACTTAGCACTCGCGGCGTGTTTGGGTAAACTCTTTCCACTCTTTGTGCACACGCCGCACTTTTCACTTTTCGGCGCGCGCTCGGGGCAGATATGCCGCCCCGGACACGGCCGCGGTCGAAGAGAGCTTCCGTCAAGCGGAAGCGGTCGGATGATGCCGGCCCCTCCCACGAGTTGGAGGACTCTCCTCCACCCTCCCCCACACACACCGCACACCCAGTACAGCCTGCAGGCCCCGCACACCCCGCACAGCCTGCAGTGCACCCACAGCCCGCACAGCCTCTCCCCGCCGATCCACAGCCACCACCACCGGCTCCACTGGTCGGGCCGCTCGGGATTACGTTCCGAGACGACGCACACCGCGCCGTCTTCGAGCGTATCTCCCAGCGCTCGATTGTACCCTCCAGGTTTGCACACCTCGCTGACCTTGGACGCCTGGGGGTACTTGAGGGGATACTCACGTTGTACGACAACGTGGGGTGGCGCGACTTCCTTCAAGTGTCGGCGGATACTTTTACCCGCCCGACACTTGAGGTTTTGAGTTCGATCGCCCGGACCGATGAGGGATGCTCATTCCGGTTCATGGATCGAGAGTGCCAGGTCACTCTCGATATGATGAGAGCATTTTTCTCATGGCCCGCCGTCCCCGGAGCCGATCGCGGTTACGGCCCTACCCACATCCCCCCACCTTCTTTCGACGCCGGCGCCTTCTGGGCCCGGATCACAGGCCACCACGCTGCCTTTGACCCTAGTAGGGCCAAGGCCTCGGCCATAGTCCACCCCTGCCTACGCATTGCCCAGCGCCTCATGGCGACTACCTTTTTGGCCAGATATGAGCCGGGCACGTTGTCTACGCCAGAGCTTTACATGCTCTACGCGATGACACGTCCCAGAGCTCTGTCTAGGGATGGACTCGAGCTTGTCCCCGCCGTCGTGATCGACATTGCGGCTTGGTTTCTAGACCGTATCATTGTGTCGGTGGGCGCTCGCTCACCGATATGCTGCGGCGGTCTGATCACCTTGCTTACCATGATGACCGGCGAGGACCTACCCGACGACCTGCGACGCGTTCCGGGCCCCACTTCCTTGTCGATAGACGTTATGGCCCGGATGAAGATGCTGCGTCCGCATGGTGAGCGTCACTGGGTCTGGTTGCACGGCCCCTATGGGGCCGATTACATGATTCTCCCGAGCCCTGTTCGGACTCTGATTGCACCAGCCCACGTTGACTGGATTCCGGCGATGGATGTCCTCATCCCCGCCGCCTACGTGCTCGAGGCCGAGGAGGCCGAGCAGGCCCACGCTGCCCACGCTGCCCACGCTGCTCCCGCAGACCCTGCTGTGCGCCCTGCCGAGCCTGCTGCCGCCCCTGTGGCCCCTCAGCCCACACCTGACATTTCCACTGCTCTTGACACTTCTGTCCCCACCTCTGCCTGTGTCGAGAGTACTTTTGCTGAGCCCACTTCCACCACTGTCACCACTTCCGAGGCTGTCCCCACCACTCCCGCTGCCACCTCCGGCCCTCTGTCCGTGGAGCCCCTTTGCTCCGCTCTCCCCCAGCGCCCGCAGACCTTTGTTGAGAGTGGAGAGCCCTCGTTCACCGCGGTCGTGGAGACCATGGTTAGCATGATCTCCGCTGGGGTTACACCTTTTGGACCGCACACTTCTGCCCCAGCGGGAGATTCCTCTGTCTCCACTACCGCCGTTTTCTCCGAGAGTGTCGTGGCGTCTGTCCACACTTCTGTGCCACAGACCTCTTTGGCCACCTCGTTGCCTCTTTTGCACGCTTCCTTTGCTGCCGCCGCCTCCACTTCTCGCCAGCCGGTGTCCCGGCCTCACACCGAGGCCAGGCCCACTTTTCCAGGCGCGGCACCTTTCGTCCCATTCCCTGCTGAGCCCGTTACATACTCCACACGCGTACGCCAGCCTCGCCCTGCGCAGCCTAGACCAGTGCGTCCCTCTGCACCACCCCCGCCCGACACTACACTGCAGAGCATACGTGCTCTTGAGTTGGCGGTGAGCGGTCTTAGAGGAGACCTTAGGACCCTGTCCTCCACCGTCTCTGCGATGGCTGGACGCTTCGACCTGATACCCCAGATCCACTACCGCCTTACACAGGTGCTGGAGCGTCTCCCTCGCGTACCCCAGCCCACCCAGCAGGTCCCCACACACACTTCCACACACACTAGACCTGCTTCCGCTTCCACCCCAGCTCAGCAGCCCACACCACCACCACCACCACCTCCGCCTCAGGACGGAGACGGCGTGGCACCGCCTTCTTAGGCACTCTTGATGCCTTTCTCCATTCCTGTCGTTGTGCTGCCCGTCTCTGCTGGGTCCTGATGCACTTTTACCCCACCCCCCCTCCCCTCACTTTTTTGTGATTCTCACTTGCCGTCTCTTTATATATCTTTTTTGGGAGAGAGGGAGAGCTTTTGGTGACCCATTTATACTCGTATCACTCATATCTGTGCATGCATCATATCCGCATCATATTTTCGTTTCTTAATTTTTCGTTTTATTATCCTTTTTCTTTCCATCATGCATGCATCCTCACTTGCCCCTCTCATTACCTGTCTCTCTGTGTGCCACACTTTGCACATTGCGGACACTGTGCACTTTAGCTTGGGGGAGTGAGTTCTCACGTTCTTTTTTTCGATTTGCCACCCTTATTTTCATTTTTTTTTCCACACCGTTTTTCACTTTTGCACTTATTTTTCATTTATCTTGCCATGCATCACGTTTTTCCTATTTTCCTGTGTGCCGCATTGCACAGTTCTATTTTTTTTCCTTTTATCTTTACTTCGTTTCTTTTTCATCTCATGCTAGAGATGAATTTTCTGTGATGATGTCTACGTGGAGTTAGCTTATTCTATATGCATGCTATATTTGTCGTGTCTTAGATCTCATTTCTGATATCATATGCTATGACTTGCTTTACATTTAGAAATAGTAACCCACACTTTTTCCTCATGAAAATGGATGAAATTTTATTATTAGCTGAGCCTGAATATTCATATGTATGCTATCACAGAAAACACACCAAGATTCACGCATTGAATGCCTATATCTGGAGTACTGACTTCTTTTCCTTTATCACTTCTATATGCATGAATCGTACACTTCACTTCCGGACGATTGAATGATGATTAGCTAAGATATATCTGGATTAGTTAGCTTTTTTGTGATCGAAACTGAGTAGATTAGATTACCCTGCTGAAGTTGTCGTGCATGTCTTATAGAGTGAGCCGAGAGTTATATTTATTTCTTTCTCCACAAATCTTGAACATCACTTCTCTACTTTTAAAATCATTGGTGAATCTCCCCTTAGTGATTCTATTTTGTGGCATTTCCCCCGCTATTAATTCCTAGCTCCAAATCTCTTGTTTAAAAAAAAAGGAGAAAAAAAAGAGAGAAAAAGAGAGAAAAACATTCTTGTATATCATTACCTCTCTCTGAGTTGGGATCATTGTATATATGTTGCTTATTTTGATTTAAAAATTCAAAAAAAAAAGGGAGAAAAGAAAAGAGGAAAAATCCTCAATAAAAGATCCCATCTCGCTTACTTTCTTTCTTCTTTCCCTTCTTTAACTTTGGAGCTATATAAAAATGGGGATGTAAATATTTTTGTGCCACCACGCTTATAGATAAGCTTGGGGGAGGAGATCCATTGATGTGTGAGAGAGCGACTACTTGACATTGCACGACAACCTAGGCTAAGTAATATTCTATACTCGGTGAGATTGTTTCTAGCTTTACGAAACCCAGAAATCTAAGCCTAGCATTCATTTCATGAAATCCATACTTTTCTATTCTCTCTATTCTATGATGTGATACTCTTATACTCCAGATAGAAAGCGTTCAATTGAAAAGTGTGTGATCTGAGATTTGTATACCGCTTTAGATGATCCAGTCGATGTTAATTTTAAAATCATTCCGTTTTTCATGATTATACCGTTGTTCGTGGGTTTTCTATTTTCTACTTGCACTATTCTACTATGATATCAAAATGAGATTCTTTGACATGTATTTCTCACTCGGTGCATGCTATAAGAGTAGGTGAAACCCACGTCCTGAGAAAATGATCTAGCATCCTAGCTTTCTTTCTTTCTTTCTTTATTTTCGTTTGGTTTTCATTCTTCTTCGTTTTTCATTTTTTTTTCGTTTTTCGCCGTTTTCGTTTTCCGAATCCACCGGGTTCGCTTTTTACTTATCTTCCTCGAGGACGAGTAAGAGGCAAGCTTGGGGGATTTTGATCACTCCTTATTTTACACCTTTTTTCCGCATGATTGCATGCCATTTAGATCGCCCAAATCATGTTTTTTTCACGATATATCGACGATATTGCGATGCTTTTCACGCTTTGTTGTTTTTGTCGCATTTCAGGCGATTTGGCGCGATTTGGAGTGATCATGAGATGCGCTCACGATAGACGGCCACCAACGACCTCCCCGAGGGGTATTTTGCTATTGGAGAGGAGCGGAAGAAGAATGGACGTCGCCGGAGCGACGAGGAGGCCAAAACGACCAGTTTGGGCATTTTTTGTGTCCCACTCGGCCGAGTGGAGGAGCCACTCGGCCGACCAGCGAGACACTGCTCGGCCGACCCGTTCAGACACGATTTCCATGTGTACTCGGCCGAGCGACGGAGACCACATCGGCCGAGTGACGATACCACGTCCGCCCGAGTGGCGCCCAGACGAAGGCCCTCAAAAAGATCGAAGTTACTGTTTTTCGGCCATCTGAGCTTCAGAAGACCCACTCGGCCGAGTGGCAAATCCCGTCCGCCCGAGTGAAGTGAAGCCATCGGCCGAGTGACGACACCTCACTCGGCCGAGCCGCCCCCGAACTGAAGACCCCTGAAGCCCCCGACTTACTGGAAAATTGACAGGGTTTTCACTCGGCCGAGCGACTTTTGTCACTCGGCCGAGTGCGATGCGCAGCCTGTAGCGAAATTTGCGGAAAACAGGCTGTGCAGGGGCATTTTGGTCAGGATTTTTAGACGATTTTTGGGGCTATTTAAGCTCTGTTTTTACCCTAGTTTAGGGGGCTATCTCTCAGATTTTTTGCAGCTTTTGGAGTCTACTTTTTAGTTTTATTAATTGTGATTGGAGAAGAGAAAAACTTGGATTTTTGTTGGGTTGATTGAAGATCTACATTGGTTTGCACTTTTCTTCCCCAAAAATTCTATTTTTATTGTTTATATCGTTGTTGTGATGAATTCCATTGTCTATTTCATTGCTAATTATTGTGCTATTGCCATGTTTAGTGAGTAGTCTCCACGTCTTGGGGCGTGGGGATGGACCCTACAAGCCCAATTTCGTATTTGTGTTGAATTGGTAGAAATTGAGCTAGGACTGTTATTAGGGATTAGATTGGGATCGAATTACTACGGATAGCTAGGTATTCACATCAATTGGGATTTGCAAGAGATTGGATCCCAATTCGATGGGAAGCCCTAGAAATCCGAATTGGGTTGAGGTCGGATTTTCGAAGTATCGGTTTGCAAGAGATTGGACCGATGCCAGGATCTCCGGTTGCAATTCCGTGCCGATACCCGTTTGCAAGAGATTGGACGGGTAGGAACTATCCTAATCTAGATTGTGGACCGAGTTTGCAAGAGATTGGGCTCGGTGCGCAATTGGACGATGATGTTGACCCTAATGCTAGCTTCCCTAGGCTAGGGTTTGCAAGAGATTGGACCCAAACCTAGGGAAGCTATAGACCGGCAACAGCGCGAGAGCGTGAGCTTGGTTCCACATTTAGTTGCAACTAGTTCATCCAAATTCTCATCCTAGCGATTTCGATACCGGCGAACCACATTTGTGAAATACGGTGAGTAGTGGGGATTCCCCATTCCCTAGGCGTTCTCTATTTGATTTGATATTTCGCACTTTTGTCTGACGATTGTGACAGGATCGGCCAAGGCAATTATCCCTCTAAATAGCCAGGTTGATTAGGAGCAAGCACGGTCATTCGTCCACCCTGTGTTCGATACCTGCTCGCCGCTACACCGTGCGCTTGCGGTAAAACTACAACCGTCGCCTCGGGACGTGTACGCCGGGGCGCGATCATGTATCCCCTGCTCTTCAGCCAAGGTAGCCTTGCCAACAGCATTTGCTCCTGTCGCCTTTACAGTTGCATTGACTGGGTCAATTTGCCCCTCTTCCTGTATAGTTTGGATTAAAGGGGGCTTCTTACTATCTGGACACTTAGCATTAGTGTGGCTAAAGCACACACAATTGCTACAACGTGGCGGCTCTCCCTCGAACTTTGTTGCAATGGTCATTATAGCCCCTTCATCCAGTTCAATGTCCAACGAGTTAGGCAATGGATTCTTCGCATCTACCTCCACCAAACATCTCAGATATGATAACCTTTCAAGCTTCGCCGTTGCACAGTCCACACATATGGGATTACCCAACATTGAGACCACTATGTTGAGTATTTCCCGTGTCCACATGTTTATCGGTAGGCCATGCAGTTGTACCCAAACTGGAACCGACGATAGTATATCCCGATCGTGTTTTATGGTTGGAGATCAACGCTGTAACACTGTTACTCTACCATCAAATAGCTATGGCCCCCCGAACAGTATCCTTTCACACTCCGCTTCGCAATCAAAACGAAAGTAAAAGAACGTCCATATATACATCTTAATCTTAATTAATCCAAACATATCAAAGTTTGGATATAATTAAGTTGTAGAATGGTATCATACTTGAAGTCCATAGACAGATAAACTAAGTCATAATCAAAGAGCGTCTATCCTTCGGTCCCAGAACTGCTGTTCTATGTGGTGCAATGCTGATCCAACAAATTAATCAACAAATCTAGAATACAACAAAAAACTACATCAAAATTAGATAGACATGCTGCATTAAGTAAGATATATAGGTTAAAGACGACACTTGGATACAAACCAGAACGGGGCTGGTTGGGTATGATATTAGTCATGACAGTTGTATGAAGCATAAAGCTACAGCAACACCGACTGCTACCAAGCCCAACCTCCTCATGCTAGGTTACTACGACTTTTACTCTCAGCCTCTGTTACCTCACCTCAACCATACTAATCACCATCGCGACTTGGCAATGACATGCACTCACCTAAACCTCATTGTGGCTGCCACTGAGGTGGTGATCGACGAAGTACTAGAGGAGCAGAGGCAAAGAGTAAAGAGGAGCTCTCTAACCAACCCTAACATGGATAGTAATGATTCCAAGGTGGGCGTTAAAATTCGGTCCCATGTCATGAGTAAGAAAAGGGTTGGGTAGTAATAAGAAAAGGGTTGGGCACGTTAACCGTTGAAGTGTGGAAAGTTCTTATTACTACACAACCCTTTTCTTGCTCATGACAGGGGACTGAATTTCAATGCCCACCTTGGAATCATCACTGTCCATGCTGGGGTTGGTTAGAGAGCTCCTCTTCACTATTTGCCTCTGCTCCTCTAGTACTTCGCCGATCACCACCTAAGTGGCGGCCACAATGAGGTTTAGGTGAGTGCCTGGCATTGCCAAGTCACGATGGTGATTAGTATGGTTGAGGTGAGGTAACAGAGGCTGAGAGTAGTAGTCGTAGTAATCTGGCATGAGGGGCTTGGGCTTGGTAGCAGTAGTTGTTGCCGTAGCTTTATGCTTCGTACAACTGTCATGACTAATATCATACCCAACCAGCCCCGTTCTGGTTTGTATCTCAGTGTCGTCTTTAACCTATATATTTTACTTAATGCATGCACGGCTATCTAATTTTGATGTAGTTTTTTATTGTATTCTAGATTTGTTGATTACTTTGTTGGATCAGCACTGCACTACATAGAACATCAGTTCTAGGATCGAAGGATAGTTGCTCTTTGATTATGAATTCGTTTATCTCCCCCAAGGACTTCATGTATGATACAATTCTACAACTTAATTATAGCCAAACTTTGATGCGTTTGGAATAATTAAGATTAAGATATATATAGTGCATTATCTATCTTTACTTACCCCCTCCCCCACCCCCCCTCCCACAAACACATACATATATATCATCTATATGATATATATATATATATATATATATATATATATACACACACACACATCGCGAAATCAAAAGCCGACAGTAGCAAAAAATTTTAAATTTTTGCTGCGCCGGCCCTAGAATCGCCGGCCCTAGGAGAGGATTGGGGGTTCATTGGCTGCGCCGGCCTTCAGGCCGGTGTCCGGCGCGTGGGTCATCCTGCGTGATCCGCGTGGGTCGTCCAGCGTATTATGGCCGATGTCCGAGATTTCCGGTGATCGTAGCCACCGGTCTCCGAGATTTCACCGTCGATTCCGATTTCAGGATTTCGTCGCCGTCGATTCCGATTGATTCCGAGTCGCCGTCGATTCCGAGATTGGAAAAGGTCGGGATTTCACCGTCGATCCGAGATTTCATCGTCGATTCCGATTTCAGGACCTGAGTGACTGTCGATTACCGCCGTTGATTCTCATTTGCAAGCGATGTTTCGTCGATCGGCGTCGTGTTTCGACGTCGATTCACGTGCAAACGCCGTCCAGAACCAGCCTCTGTCCGTCCGGGGCTCTGTTCACCGTCGATTCACGTTTGTAAACGTCGATTGACCGTCGATCGGTTCTCAGGCCTTCTTCCGGGACTCAGTTCCCTGTTTGAGCGACGGAGGTCGCAGGACATTCATGGCTCCTAGAGGTCCGGTGTCTCGGGGTCAGGCACCTCCAGACCTGGCTTCGGGGTATCCCCCACTCCGACATGCTTTGGGAAGGGCTGATCCTGCATGTATCAATGCAGGAAACCCTTATCATCGGTGTTCGTCTTATTTTCATCAACGGATTGCCTCTGCTACTACTAAGACAATACCTAATCATGTTGATCGGAATGATAAAGCAATTGGCAAGCCACCTGCTCCTTTGAGGGTGGCTAAATCGGGGCGTGAATCATGGAGTTCGCTCTTTTCGGTTGGCCGTCCAGTTGAGCAAAATAGCAAATGCGAATTCTTTCCTCCCCGAGAGATTCCATCTGGCAAGGCTGTCCCTTGGATCCCTAAGGAAGAGATAGCTGCTAATGTTGCAAAATGGAGTCGTACTCTGGCTGGTTATGTTGTGGGGGACAAGCCATTTTACTCACATATTCGAGCTTGTGTACATCGGTTGTGGCACCCTAAAGGAAAGCTTCAGATTCACTCCAGGGAAAATGGATTTTTCTTTTTCGAATTTGAGTTAGAAGAAGACTGCATCAGGGTTCTCCAAGGAGGTCCTTGGATGTTTGATAAAAGGGTTATTGTACTGCGACGATGGACTCCAGAACTAACAATGGATAGAGATCTACTGTCCTCAATTCCGGTATGGGTGAGATTTCCTGACCTACCATTGAAATTTTGGTCTACAGAATGCATTAGTATTATTGCTAGCTCTGTAGGTAAGCCTTTATTTGTAGATAAGGCTACAGCTTCTGGAGAACGATACTCTTATGCTAGATGCTTCGTGGAAGTTGAGGCAAAGAAAAAATTACCAAGAACTATTGAGGTTGCCGTGGAGGAGGAGGGAAATTCGATGATTAGAGTGGAGTATGAAAGCTTGCCTCCAAGTTGTTCGACATGCGAGTGTTTTGGACATTCTTCTGCTCAGTGCCCTTTCAAGAAAGTTTGGGTGGAGAAGACTAAGTCATCTTCAAATGTGGATGGTAATGTGCTGGTTCTTGAAGATAATGCTACACGTGGAGATCCTCCAGCTACAGGTGGCGGTCCCCCAGCTACCAAGAACCCAATAAATGTTGATTACATTGCAGCAGATATTCCAGAAGTTGTTCCTTGTATTTTGGAGTCTGGAGGTCCATCTTCTGTGCGCTCCCTGGAAAATGTTCGTATAGATGATCCTGATAATGTTGATAATGAAGATGAGGCTGATGAAGACTATGAGGCTGAGTGGATGGCGGAGTTCGAAGGGAATGCTACTATGGAGAATCAAGAGTGGGAGGAGGAAATGCGCCTTTTGGCACCATCATTGAAGTCGATTAAAAAGAAATATATAGATCTCCCTCGCCGGAAAAGTTTAAGAGTATCACGGACTTCTAAATTTTAGGACTCCATACCTGAGTTGAGATGTTAGATTATTTATGGTTGTTTATGTTTGGATCATATGTAATCCAAAATTGTAATCGGTGAGTTATATGAATAAAGTTGCTAACCTTTCAATATATATATATATATATATATATATATATATATATATATATATATATATATCGCCTATAACCGTAAACCATATAGTCTTAACTCTGTGTATATTTCAATTTAATCTAACACCACATTTGCATTGCCCTCTTGAGAACTTACATGGGGAGATAAACGAATTCATACTCAGCGACTTATAATCTAAATCCAAATATCATTTATAACCCTAAAACTTGTTTGGAATGTTCTTTATCATGATAGTCCTAAGGGAACCGTTGCCCGTACTCAGGGAACCGTTGACCAACACATTATAACAGTAAATACCTATTAAGAACCTAAAATTAAAAGGTAGCTGACTTACATTGATCTCCCGCCAACAAGTGCCTAAGGACTCATGCCAATGGGAGCTTGGTGGCTCCACTGTATAACGACCCGCTGCCCGTTTCCAGGAACCAAGGTCGAAATTTTCGTCCCTCCTTATCCCTCCTTCGACGAAGGGTTTGTGCCTGCGAAAATCGGAACATACTAAATGCATGCAGGTATAAGATTAAAATAAATATGTTTACATCATACCCTGTCATCGAAAGCACTCCGCTTTGGCCTCCATCATCCTCGGTGCAGCTTTGGCCGCCAACTGCTCGATCACAAGTCACTGCGTGTCGGGAGTCTCAATATGTATATCCTCTAGGCCACCTTCATCCATACGCAATATGACAATTGCAAATTTAATTAGTTTAACAAACCGACCTGAAAATTTAAAGTAAAAATATGCGTACCTGACCTATAGGGCGGGGTGGTATGTGTCGAAGGGGAGCAATGACATGCACTGCCGGAAAATGTATGAAGCATTTTACCATTTAGTTTTCAAAAAAATTAAATTGTGCACGTTATACAGCCGTACTCAAACCACAAAATATGCGTACCTGACCCAGATGGCCGGGAGGTCTGGGATGTCCCTGTACCAGGTGAAAAAATCGTTTTCCAAACTCTCTTCATCTGCACTTCATAATATTTATTAATAAAAAATTGATGCTTACGTGCTGTAAATATTTGCGTAATTTATATGAAATAAAAGAGATGTAAAAAATGGATTAATTCACATTCTTTATTGATTCCAAACAAAATCATCATATTGAACATATCATTATACAGTTACATATTATATACCAAGAGTGTATGTTTTAACATGGCTAGGTTCTCATTAATCTAAAATTAAAATAAATTCTATTTTTTCATTGATATTGACAATATAACTAAAATAAATTTTACAAGAGTGAATGTTTTAACAAGGCAAGTTTCTCATTAATCTAACATTAATATACATTCTATTTTTCCCTTGATATCGACAATATAACTAACATAAATTTTATACCAAGAGTGTATGTTTTAACATGGCTAGGTTCTCATTAATCTAAAATTAAAATAAATTCTATTTTTCCCTTGATATCGACAGTATAACTAAAATAAATTTTATGACACAGCCGTCTAGCAAGTATACCAAGAGTGTAGTGTCGGAGTTGATTTGACTAAGTCTAAGCCACAGTCCTCTTACGAGTATTCTACTTTTGCAATTCAGAGTTTACCAAATTAATTCCATATAGTGATGGATATTGAAATTGCATCGTGATGCAAGTCCAGTGGTACAGACTCACCCTGACCCTCACTCCTACCCCTACCCCTCCCCCAACCCTAGCACCAACTCATACCCTAAACCCATCCCCAACCCCAACCCTAACCGAACCCTAACCCACCCTAACCATTCCCTAATCCTAACCCTAACCCTAACCACAACCCTAAACCTTCCCCCAACTCCAATCCGACACCTAACCCTTTACCATAACCTCAACCCTAAACTCACCTTACCCTCAACCGTAATCCTAGCACTGACTCCAACCTTAACACTAACGGAGCCCTAACACAAAACCATATTTTTAAACCCTACCCTACCCCAACAACGAAACCGAACCCCTACCCTAAACCCTCACACTAAACCGAACCCCTTCCCATAACCTAACCCTAGCCCAAACCCCTTCCCTAGACTCAACCCCAATCCTAACCCAAACCCAAACCCAAACCCAAACCCAAACTCAAACCAAACTCCAACCCAAACCCTAAACCGAACCCAATCCAAAACCCTAACCCTAACTCTAACCCTATCAATTAACACGTTTCTCGAGCGGGGGACGTCGGTGAGGGATGGGTCGAGGGGGGTCGGGGTCCGGGATTGGGGGAGTAGGAGAGAGGAGGGGCGGAGGGGGCGTCGGCACCTGCCGTCGCCCTAGCTCCTGCTCTCCTCCTTCACATCAGAAGGAGGCAAGGGGAGCTAGGGCAACGGCGGGGCCGACGCCTCCTTTGACGCCGCCGTCACCCATTCTAGAGAATAATAGAAGAATTAGGACGAAATTTAGCGTACCTTGCACGGCGGCTGTCTTCGTCGGCATCGGCGTCGGCTGTCTCCCTCGTCATTTTCGTCGTCCCTCTCTCTCTCTCTCTCGGATTAAAAGTGAAATCGATTACTCAAATTAGGGGCACGGGCTCCCCCAATTTGGGTAAATTTTTTACTGGCAACAGACCTTTTTCCACGGACATATCCATGGCCGTTACTACTATTGGCCACAGAAATATCCCTGGCTAAAAACTAACAGCCACGGCAAATTTCTTCACCACTTTTCCATGGCTGCTAGTTATCGGCCACAGACAATTCTGTGGCTGGAAGTCCACTAATGCCCACGGAAAAGTCCGTGGGCAATACTCAGTGGGCCAATATTTTATTCAGCCACAGATATTTGGCCACGAAAAATTCCGTGGCTAATAGCCTACTATCAGCCACATTTTTTCATGGCCAAATATCCGTGGTTGTAGACCCTTTTTCCACCAAGCAGTTTTTTCCACGCCTTTCCCTTCAAATATCCTGATGTTGCACTTCTTCTAAATATGCCAAACCATGGCTGCCAATGATGTTTTTGCCAGCATGCCTTCACTATCTTTCTTAGTGTAAAGGGAGAGAAATAGATTACCCACCTCTGCGAGTGAGGTTGGAGCAGAAATGGTGATTCCCAGCTTAAGAAGATTCCTGCATAGAATGTAACGAGTGTAACTGCATTCAAAAAATAGATGTCCAATACTCTTTATGGCTTCATCCTCGCATAATATGCAGGTGTGGCTGGAGGTGACCCCCCACTTATGGAGTATGTATCTAGTGAGGAGTTTACCATGGAATGCACGAAGGAGAGTAATATCCATCTTGGGAATATGTTTGTTATACTAAACTACACTGTAATAAGGAAATGGGGTGCCCCTCGTGCGAGAGCCATCCCATGCAACACAGAAAGTGCAAACATGCCCGGATATCCATTTCCAAGTGTCAGTCCCTTGGTTAAGGGAGACCATATGAAGCATGGGGAGTAAAGACCGAATATCAGGAACGTCATTCCACCCATCTAGGGACAATTAATACCTAACAACCTTCTTCTCTGCTCTAATAAGGACTTCCTACAGGAGGGCAATAGGACCGCAAGGCAGCCAATTATCATACCAGAAAGAGGTAGTACATCCATCCTTAATAATACGCCTGATAAGTCTTTGAGATGTACTATGGTAACAAAGGAGGAATTTCCAAATACCAGAATTTGTGGGCTTTGCCTTTGAGCAGTAGAATCCCGAAGTCTCTGAATTGTAATGCAGTCTCATGTACTTAGCCCAAGGCCCACCTGAGGCCATATTAAGATCCGTAAGTAACCTCGAACCAACCCCCCTCTTCCTTCAGGGTGCATAAATCTCGCCACACCCAAGTGTGCTGATTTACCCAAATAAACCTCCTACAAGCAGAAGTGATAGTGCGTAAGACCGACAAAGGGATGCAATAAGCATACATCCAGAAAGCTACCATGCCATATATCACAGTGCGAACCAGCTCTATCCTGCCTGATATGGAAAGGAGAGACGAGGACCAACCAAGGAGCTTCTTCTTACACTTGTCAACCAGACGAACATACATAGATGCTTTAGGCTATTAGCCACAGGATGGACTTGACCACCACTGGCAGAAGAAATTTGTCTTGCTCCCAATCTTCTACCTCTTTGACTATGGGCTTGCTGGTGGGTAGGGGTATTCTGTAAACAGTTATGAGGAAATTATAGCATGAAATCATAATTACAGCATGAAATCACAATAAAAATTACATTTATGAGGATATCACAATAACAATTACAACATGAAATGACAAATGTAAGCAAGCATGTTAAAATCACCAACTCAGAATAGCACTTACAACTGGAGGTACTTGACCACCCTTGCCAGAAGAATGTTTTCTTGAACCCAATCTTCTGCCTCCTCTATGACCCTGGGCTTGTTGTTGGGCAGGGGTACTCTGTAACAAGTTCTGATCAAATCACAATAACAATATAGCAAGGGTGTTTTGAAATGGTAGTTCAATAATGAACTTACAACATGGGTATTCTGGGCATATAAGCTCTGGCTTCTACCATCAACATTCATACCAGCCCTCCTCAACAAAGCTAAAAACTCTTATTGATTATCTTTACTGAGCTCCTTCTGTTGAGATTTTGGCCTCCCTCTAGGAGTTGCAGATCTCGAAGATGGCGGTGGGGCTGATGGATTTTTACAACTCCTCTTATTGTGCCCAATTTCATGACAGTTTTGGCAGGTTTGTGTCTGTCCATGTCTAGACAGTTGGATTGAGCTTACTGATGAGCTAGTCCTTGATCTTGATTTTGACCCAGGTTCAAATTCACCCCTCCTCCTCTTCTTAACAGGCCTTCCAGGATGCTTGGTAAATGGTGGTGGCACCAACTCAGAATAAGTGGTCTTTGGCCAATATCTTGAATCAGGAATTGGGTGGATCATGCCTGCATATGCTTGCATATAGGTAGTCTTTGTGTAATATATGTGCACATGATCCTCTGGATTTTTATTCTCAGCCATCAGAGCTGCACATGCATGGATGCAAGGAATTCATGTCCTCTGCCAATACCTGCAGTCACAAGTTCTTGCCAACAAATTCAATGTGTACACCCCATTGTATTGTCTAACCTCATACTGTCCCTCTAGCATAGACCACAAAAAGACCTGTACATTTCCTCTTCAACTTAACCACCTTCTCCAGAATCCTGGGGCATGTCTCTCCAATCCACTTGGCTGCACTGGTTTTCTTCTTTTGAAACCTAATCATCAGTTGCCTCCTAATCATTTCAAGGCAAGTTATGATTGGTTTATCCCTAGCCTCTAAAATAAACTTATTGAATGATTCAGAGATATTATTTACAACTAATTCACAACAACTATCATCTGTGAAGTAGCACCTACACCAAGCATCCATCCTCACATCACAAAGCCATTTAACAGCTTCTGGTGAGATCTTGTAGAATTCCTCAATTGCAGTTAGGCAGTCCTCCTCCACAAAAGCTCCAGCAATCTTCCATATCAGCTGCCTATATAACATTGGCCTAAACTCCTTTCTGAAGTTTTCATACATATGCCGCAAGAAAAACATGTGGTGTCATCTAGGCAAGACCTCCTTAAATGTCTCCAGCAGTCCTCTCTATCTGTCTGATATGAAGGTGAGCTGCCCTTCATTGTTCACATCAAGTGCCTCAAGCAAGTATGTCATGAACCACGTCCATGTGTCTTTTGATTCATTAGGGACAATAGCTATGGCCAAAAGGAACATTGCATTGTTCCCATCTCTACTTGTAGCACTAAGTAACACTCCCCCATTCTCTGACTTTAGAAAAGTTCCATCAAGTCCAATGAATGGCCTGCATCCATCTTTGAAACCCTTAACCTGACAAGGGTAGGTGATAAAAATTCCACTAAATATTGGTGCATCATCCACATCACTAGGCCTTGACCTAACCCTACAAAAAGTGCCAGGGTTTCTCTGTAATAGGGCATGGGAGTAATTCCATAGTTGCTTAAACTGCAACTTGTACGATCCTTCTATGTAAGCATTGGCAAAGCTCCTAGCACTGTATAACTTTTTATCTTGCCTATTATCTAGGCCATAGTCCTTGCTCAGATTCTTCCTCAACACTTTGATGGGCAGATGGGGTTGGTCTCTTATGTGTTCAACATATTTTTGCCAATCCATTGGAATGTCACTTGAGAATTGGTTCTCACAACATGGCATCCTGAATGTGTTGTGAGTTTCTTCACTACCCAGTATTCTCTGTTGGTACCCCAAGAGCCTGAACACACCCATCCACACTTGTTAATGCACTCTACAGAAATTCTGCATCCTTCGTTCTTCTTGAATTTAAAATCATATCCATTTCTTATTGCATGCTCTCTTAACAACTCCCTGAATTCTCCTAGAGTTGCAAACTTCATTCCAAGCTCCAGTTTTGGGTTGTCCATATCAAAATTATGCACAAATTTTCCCCCCTCTGCATGTCCTCTCATCACCACTGCCTCCCATGCTCCTAATCCCATCTGAATTATCTGTGTCTGTGGTCCATTCATTATGTGGCTCACATTCTGGGCCTCCATACACATGGATGCCATCAGTCCTCTTCTTTTTTGAGTGCACAATGTCTTCACTCAACATTCTACCCAACTCAACACCATCTTCATCCTCCAAATTTACATCACCTTCATCCTCCAAATCAACATCATCCTCATTGCTTCCATAGTCAACAACATCATCATCTGTTGGTTCATACTCATCATCTGCCTCTGACTCACTAGGTTGCTCACTTGCATCATGCATAGCCTCTGCTGTATCATCCATTTCTTCCTCATCATGCCCAGTCTCTAAAGTATCATCAAGGTTCTAAATGGCATGAGGCGTGGCATGGCGGTGAGGTCAAGCCTCAAGCCTTAGGAGCCTTGGCGGAGCCACGGCGGTTTTCAAGGCGTGGCTTAAGGCGGAAAATGTGTGTATTTATTTTATATATATATATATATATATATATATATATATATATATATATATATATATATATGTAGACAGTAAATTATGCTCCACTTAGATGGATTAGTTTCCAAATCCTATCAAATCTATAGCCTTCCATCTATATTGAGATGTGTATTTACTGCTTACAATTACCAAAAGTGTTACTTTACTAAAAAACAATTTTTTACATAACTAAAACGCATGTGACCTCAATATGTCATCAATATCAAAGTAATCGATTAACACAGTTGTTAAAGCTATTTGGATAATTGGATCTAAACGAAATTTGCTAATAGCCTGATACTTGAAGGAACATTGATTTTTGCATGTCCTAGTTCAACATTTTGAATAAACTTTGTTCACAAGTGTTGTCTAAAGCCATAAAAGGAATACTATTGAATATTGATACATCATATGGACATATTTCAGCCAAGCAAGTAAACAAACACCATACTATACATAATGCATATAATCATTAAATGAAGCTGATTTGTGGTATAATGTAGTTTGAGCTCACTAACCTTCTTCTTAGATTTGATGTAGACGCCATATATTTGGCGAAACCATCATCAAAGTATCAGTGCATAGCTTCTGCCCCAAACCCTGCATTTCAAGTCACTAACTTTCTTCTCACCAACCTTACCTCACCCCTTCTCAAAAAGGTAATGAGAATGGGTCAGGCTCGGGTTCTCTTAGCCCTATAATGCGGACCCGTGTGGTTTTTTAAGGCGTGTCTTATGTTTTGTGGCGCGTGTTGTGTCGCCATGGCGCGCCATAGTGGCGTGCCGCCTCAAAGGGCCAACTTGGGCATTAACAGGGCGTGAGGGTGGAGACTTGCCGCCATGGCGTCGCCGTGGCGAGTTTTTTAGAACCTTGTGTATCATCCATTGCTGCCTCATCATGCATCGCATCTGCTGTATCATCTTCAACAATGTCATCCTGAAAATCTGACTGCAACTCTGCAAGACACTCTACACTTTCCTCCTACAACTCTGAAATACACTCAGCCCTTGCCTCCTGAACATCTGCCCTTGCCTCATGAAAATCTGCCTTAGCCTCCTGTAACTCTGCTTGACACTCTGCCATTCCCATTACCTCCTGAAAATCTGCCCTATCCTTCTGCATCTCTGCTTGCCAATCTACCATTTCTAATGCCTCCTGAAAATCTGCCATATGTTCCTGCAAATCTACTTGACACTAAGGTGTTGCCTCCTCAATATCAGCTCTAGCCTCCTGAATATCAGCCATAGCCTCATGCAATTCTGCCCTTTCATCTTCATTATCCCAGTCATTAGCATATTCATGGGGTAGTGATGATGGACAGCTTAGGTTCACATCTATTTCCTCATACAGTTCCCTCGTACTTGTATCTATATCTGTTGGTTGAATCAGATTTGTCACTGTTTCAACATCCTTTCCTTTCATATTGACCTATGTGCTTCCCTCCTCTGTTTGCTTGCTTTCCTCCACTGTTGGCATATAAGTTGGAATGCTAAGATCACCTTCCCCTTCTGACTCACTCAGGTTGACAATTGCTTATTGTGCAATAGAATTGCCTTCAAGTAGATGCCCTACACATTCATGTGACACATATAAGTCCACTGTCCTACTACCCTTCATGTTCAAGATTTCAGAGGCCTGCACATAATCATCAATTCTACTACACCAACTGAAATCCTTTCTCCAGGGCTTGAAGTATATGTTGAACCTGCCTTTATGTCCTAAATATTTAATCAGGATTTTCAACGTTTCCACTGTCAACAACCCAACAACACAATCAAGGAAAACTGCATGCTATCCATGTTCATAACTTCCTTTAGCTCCCAGTCTCAATACTCCCCCATGATGGATCTTCAAGTTAACTTTCTGACTCTGTCAACACCATTTTAGACATTTCTCCACATCACATATGCACAATATGCCATTCACCATAAGCAACATAACATATTCATTATGTTGTATAATAAAGACCTAGCAGATAACCATAATTAGCATTGACAAATTCACAACATTACTTGGATTAACAGACCATACTTAGCATAATTAGCATTGACATAGTTACATGCACCATACCGTTTCTACAACAGACCATACTTAGGATACTACTTATTTGACTTATAAATTCTACTACCTCACGCAACACAAAGTCATCATATAAAATCTCTCAGCTTTGTATCCTAATTCAACCATTTGTACCAATTACCACTTTAATTTAACTTATTTCCGTCAAAAAAATTTATAAATTTATAAATTTACTTACCATCTTGCTCTTTGATGTTGCAGGTCTTCAACTTGCTTCGATCACCGACCTCCAGCAGCTCCTCTTTCTCTCCCCTTGCCTGTGTTGCCCTCCGCCCACTGCAATTTCCCTCATTTCCCCAATTTTTTGCCATAGCTTTCCCTCTCCCGCGATTCCTCTTTGGGGACACGACAACATGTAAGTGTTCTTTGATGCTGCAGGTCTTCAACTTGCTTCGATCACCGACCTCCAGCAGCTCCTCTTTATCCCCCTTGCCTGTGTTGCCCTCCGCCTGTAACGGTCGCTTTCTGATCGTACTTTGTTCGTGCACGTGCTTTTGACCGTGCACGTATTTATTTTAGACTCTGCTTGTTTGTGAACACTTTGGTGTTATATATCGTTGTGAACGTCTCTGAGAGTATTAAATTGTGGCACTAATTTGGAACGACATTTCTCGGGTCGTTCTCCCACGATTTGATCTTATTCGAAGAGACATTGTGATTTTCACTTTTGACGCGAGACGTTTCTATTTTTAGTTTCGTCACTCGACGTCAAAATTGAGATCCGTCATCTTAGTTTTCTTTCTCTCGTCGTCCCGATCACCCCAATATTTATTTCACAATTTTCGGATTTCATTTGACCTATTTCACATTTTTAGCAAAGCTTTAAATATTTTTAAATACTAAGTTTTAAAGTATTTTCGACCCAATATAATTTCTATTAGATTATAACTCCTCAAAACATTTTTGACCCAAATCCTAGCCCCTATCTTGGCCGCACCCTATCCTTGCATGAGTAGGAGAGGGAGAGAAATGAGTTTTAATGTTTTTAAAATCCTAATTCTAATAGAATTAACCCTAGACCAAGTCAACCCATCTACACTATATAAACAACCCCTAGGTTAACCTATTTTTGCAAGAGAACAAACCCTAGTTGTCCCCACAACTCAAAATCTCACTTACGACGTTCGTCGCAACCAAGCCCCGCAGCAGCCCCCGCACGACCGACGTTTTTTCTTGGTTTCCCTCGGTCTGACCGAGGCTCAGCCCCGCACCCCCGCCCGCTCCGCACTCAGCCGCCCGCTTCGCACAGCCCCCGCTGCGACCGAGAACTTCCCTCGGTCTGACCGAAGCGCCCCGCCCGTATTGCCCCGCATCCCACTCCGTTGCAACTTGCAATGTTGCAACCCCGCTCCGCAAGCGCCCGACCGACGCCTTCCATCGGTCTGACCGACGCACGAGCCCGCACTGCACCAACCCCCGCTCCGTGGCAGCCCGCATCGCTGCAGCCCTCGCTCCCCAAGCGCCCGATCGACAAATTCTCTCGCACCGGCCCGCTGTGACCGACCGACCGCATCTCCGCAGTGCTGCGATGACCGTGCGCTGTGTCTGACCGAGAGAATCTCTCGCAGCGGCTCGATCTGACCGAGCGACGTTCATTGCAACGTCGCAACTCTCGCATCGCTTGCCACAGTGGGCCCCCCAAGTTCTCCAGAGGTGTTGTGGGTTCCCCATTGGCCCTTAGCACTACTGTGGGTCCCACCTAGGTAAGATGGACTCTTTCGAGTGTATACGCAAGACCAATAAGTCTGTGCATATTCCATATCCTTGTCTGTTGACCATTATGTTTCGTCATTTCCGAGTCCCTCTCCCTCCTGACGATGAGCGTCCCTTGGGTACTCCTCTGAACGCGACGGCCATGAAGAAATCTCTAGCGGCGCTTCGTCACGTACAGAGGTCTACCACATCTACTTCTCAGGCTACTCCCTCTGCTGCTGGTGCCCCCTCTCGTCCTGCTACTTTGGATGATGTCGTACGGATACTTCGTCGGCACGAGTCTCGCTTGGCTCGTACCGAGGAGGTAGTTTGCCGTATGGCTCGTCAGATGGGCATTGATCTTCCTCCGTCTGTGTCTGAGGACGAGGAGATGGACGATGAGGAGCTTGACGAGCTTGTCACTTCTTTTGCCCGTGGCGATGAGGCCACTACTGCTGCTGCTGCTACATCCTCTGCTCCTGGTGTTGGCACCTCTACCGGTGCTCCAGAGACCTCTGCTGCAGTTCTTCAGACTTCTGAGCCTGCTGCCTCTCCTGCTGACACTCCTGATGTGCCTGCTGATGTTGAGCCTGTTGCTGTTGCTCCCACACCTACCCCGACGATCCCGTCTGTTGAGACACCTCTACTCCCTGCAGAGCCTGAGTCCACTCCGTCGACTGGACCCACGGAGACTGCAGATCCAGCCACTTCCTCGTGATTGTCAGTTTCGAGGACTCTCCACTACACTTCGGATGATATATTTTTTAGTGAGAGTATTTTGGGTTTGGATGGGGTTTGAGAGTTGTGTTGATGTATTTTTGAGCTTTCAGGGTTTCGGTGTTGGTTGTTTTGATACACTTTGGATGATGTTGCTGATGGTTATTTTGTTGTATTTTGATGTTGACGATGATGATGTATCTTTTGATGTTTATATCCATGGTCGTTTGTATTTTGATGTACTCGTTGGGATATCTCTTTGGATGTACTCATGATGTTATCATTTATATATATACATCGTCGTTCTCTTTGTCTTAATTCGTCGTGCACATCTATTACTCGTTCAATGCATATAATGTGTGAATACGTCGTTCGACGCATGAAAACTTGGTTAAATAGATTTAAATTCTAGAATTGTATAGAATTGTTTTCCATGCACAAATTTAACCAAGAATATTGAATATTGAAGAGTATGTTTCATTATTCAAGAAATGAATAATTATTTGGTATTTTTGATGATTTTTGATCTTTTTGTGATAATGGACATTTTGGCACACCTTGATTTGATTTCCACATTTTTCCCTTGGTGTCAATTTGGTCCATCGTCATTGTCTACGACTCCCGATGTTGGATTTTCCATTTCCTAGTTGTTGTCGTTGTATGCCCCCCATTTTTTGGGATAATGCCAAAGGGGGAGAGATAATGATAATAAATAGCGCAAATGAAAATTTAACTCAATTTCCAAGAATCTAGTTTGATATGTTAGATTCAGGGGGAGTTAAGATACATATAAGGATTTTCAAAATCCGATATTTCGAAAATTGATTCTCTTTATTTATCTTACTCATCTGATTGATGCAATTCATATATATTCATTTTGGAATTAACGTGTCATCAATGCAGGGGGAGTAAGTATTTTACATTTGAATCATTATTTTTGATTATTATTTATGTTGGTTTGTCATCACCAAAAAGGGGGAGAATGTTGAATATTGGACTCCCCGGATTTGGTTTTGATGATGAGCAAACATAAATAATCCATGAACTAACAATTTGTGAGCGCAGTATTGGAGATCGTCGCCAAATTCACGAGAACATTCAAAGTGACATCTCAACACTTCCCAAAGCTCGTATTCATGCCTAAAGCTTCGTTGAAGCTCTTGCGCCGTTTTGGAAGTTATGAAGATTCAATCGAAGCTCTCGAAGACCGTTTATTAAGGTTTTATTTATAGTCTTTTAGCTTCGATATATAGAATGTTAAGCCTTGAGTATATCTTACGTTTCTATCTTCATTACGCTCATTTCGTAGCTCTAGGATCCTTGCACAAGTTCATTCTAACTTCCTTGAAGCGTCGCGCTTCGATTCGGACTTGTATGTGCATGTTAGTTGGTACAAGAACAAGTACTGACCGACTAGATGGTGATCTAGTCGGTCGGCAACTGTTCTTGGACCGACTAGTTTGATTCCTTAATTTCTTGGACTTTACTGTTTACAGTTAGTCGGTCTACGTTGACTCACCGACCGACTAGTTTGTGAACTAGTCGGTTAGTGATGCTTCTTTGACCGACTAGTTGTGACTTACTATTCATGCTAAAATTCTCCTAAGCTACTGTTTATCGTTAGTCGGTCTAAGAACGTTTGGTGACCGACTAGTTGACAATTTAGTCGGTCAACTTTTGTTCTTAGACCGACTAAGTCACTTTGTACTCAGACTAATTCTTTTTGCTCTTAGTCGGTCTACGTTCATTGGCTGACCGACTAGTTGTGAAACTAGTCGGTCAGACAGTCTTCTTGGACCGACTAGATTTCTAGGTCTGAAATTCTATCTCTTTTAGATCTACTCTTAGTCGGTCCATGCTGTTTGACTGACCGACTAGTTGATGAACTAGTCGGTCAGTGATTGTTCTTTGACCGACTAATTCTCACAGATTTCTATCCGTTGGAGAATGACCTAACTTGTTTTTATGGGACCCTATAAATACGAACCTAGGTCATTTCTATCTAGGTGAGAGCTGCCATTAAGAGATTCATTGAGTTCTAAAGAGATAGCCATTCTCACTCTAATCTAAAGCTCTCTTCCTCACAAGAAACCCATTCTCTCTCATTTCTAGATCTAGAATCCATCTAGAGAGAAGGTTGTTCTTGGTGAGCTCTTCAAGCTATTGCTTGATCCAAGTCTCCAAATCATTCCTAGGCACCGATTGCTGGTCATTTCCTTGGTGCTAGGTCTTGGTGACTTCATCTTCCTCAAATCCTTCATTTCACCATTTGGGTAAGAAAAACTCAAGGTATAGGATTTTGTGGTAAGATTGTTTATTTCATATTAAACTCTTTAATATTGCTTTGTGATTCTCTCGGTTGTGAGAGAAGGTTGTGATCCCGGGTTGTGGGATTCACGTTTGCTATTGCATGTATGATTTGATCGTGTGAAGGTTTTTCACAAGATATTCATAGTGTAAATCTTAGGTTAGGGTTTCTAACCTAAGTATCCGGAGGGGATCCGGGTGGTTGGGACGTAGGATCACTGGGAACAAGTCGGGGAGACTTGGGTGGATCCGAACCCATTAACATCATTTGTTTGCATTATTAATTTTGTGTTGTCATTCAATTCAAGCTTCCGCAAATTGATTTGGTAGTTGTTTGCAATTTAATTTGGAATTATACTCCTTATTATTTTCAAGTACTATTCACCCCCCCTCTAGTACTTGTGCAGTAGCTGGTAGGGCATTACATTTGGTATCAGAGCCAGATACTCAGCTATGTCTGCCAACGACAACAAGACCGTGCCTCCACCCTCCAACTATGACACCTTCAGAAATCATGAAGGAGCGTCATCGGTGATGGAAGGACATTCCTCTACGAGGCCTCCATTCTTCAACGGTACCAACTATGGGTATTGGAAATGCCGGATGGAAACCTTCCTCCGGAGTGCATCCTTATGGAGGACTACAATGAAGGAATACATCGAACCCAAAGAAGAAGACTTTGAGAAATGGACTACCGCGGAGGTCGCCGCGGAGGTAAGCAATGCCAAGGCAATGAACGCCTTGCAATGCGCATTGGAGCCCGAGGATTTCAATAAGATATGCACATGTAAGAGTGCATATCAAATTTGGAACTCCCTCCTCATTCTTCATGAAGGGACGAGTAGGGTAAGAGATTCTAAACTCGTAGTCGTAAACAAAGATTACGAAATGTTTCATATGCAACAGGGCGAGAAGATGAAAGAATATTACGCTCGTTTTGTTGACATAATAAACGAGTTATAGGCCCTCGGCAAGTCCTACACTCAAAAGGAGAAGTGCTCAAAGCTTATTGAAGGACTTCCCTCTTCTTGGGAAAAACGTACCTTCGCCATCGAGGAAGGTAATGACATGAACAAATATACCGTAGTTCAACTAATGGGTACTTTGATGTCATACGAGGTACGCAAAGATAGCAAGGTGAAGTTACAAGAAAAGATGAAGTCCTATTTGAACCTAGATGCGCCTAAGAAAAAGGCGATTGCATTCAAGGCGGCTTCATCCACCTCTACCGATGATGAGGACTCGGAAGAAGAAATGGACATGGAATCCATTGCACTCATGGCAAAGAAGTTCAATCGCTTCTTCCGAAAGGGTAACTTCAAACAAAAATCTAAGTTTACTTCTACTAACGCCTCTCCACCTTTGTGCTTTAAATGCAATAAGCCAGGACACATCAAAGCGGATTATCCTCAAAACAAGCAAAAGGAGAAGTGGAAGGCGCCGAAGTTCGACAAGTCAAAGAAGTACAAAAAGGGGTACAAAAAGGGACTTGTCGGAACAACATTCACCGACTCCGAGGATTCCTCAAGCGGAGAGTCGGACGATGAGAACGTGGAGCAAGCGCACATGTGCTTCATGGCAAGAGAGGAGCACGATCAAGAATCCTCCTCTTCCGATGATAGTGATGTCGAAAGCGATGAGGTAACCATGGACGATCTTAGGAATGCTAACTCTCAACTTTGGTCAAAATACACTAAATTAGTAAATAGATATACTAAAGTAAAAGATGACCTAGCTAGCATTCAAACATCGCCTAAGGCTATCATCACCAACAACGACACCGTTGTTGAAGAGTTAAGAAATGAGATTGTTAATCTCAAATCTAAACTTGAACATGTTAGCACTGATGATGCGGAAGAACATAAGATAGCGGATTTAACTTCTCAAAACTCGACTTTGAGTATTGAGAACGAGAATCTTAAATCTCGTGTTTATGTGCTCACATCGCAAATATCCACTTTGGATATTTCTTTGCGTTCTCTCAAAGAGAAATATGAGGACACATTGGGCCGAATCAACAAATTCAACAAGGGTAAGGGCCACTTGGATAATATCCTAAAAGACTTACTTCCGGCCAAACACCACATTGGCTTGGGGTATATGATGGGAAATTCATCCAAGTCGGTCACTACTTTTGTAAGGCCAACTTCCGAAGCCTCAACGAGTGGGAGCAAACACTCTATTGGTAGTTCATCTACCAATGGTGCTTCCACCTCGTCCACACCCTCTTTTGGAAAGAAACCCACTTTGGGTGGACCTCCAAAGAAGGGGCATGCTTATATGTACACAAATACCATGCCACGTAGGAACACACGTCCTACTCCACCATCTCACACATATGATGATTTCTATGCTACACGTTCACGGGCACGTGCACACCATGTGAGACACCCTCACGCACGTGTTTCCACACATGCATATGCTCACCCACCTCATCGTATGAATAATTCTCGTCATGCACCATTCCATCATGTTCCGTATGCCTATCCACAACATGCATCACGTAGAAATCAACGTCGCATGCATGCACCCAATAGGATGATGGCTCCCAAAATTTTCACTATTTGGAGCCTAAAGGACACAAGCATGGACGAAAAACAAATGTATATGAATGCTTATTTTTCGAATGTTGTGCATAGTAGGAATTATGTGGGGAAGTCAAAGTCCAATTGGACTTGGCTTCCAAATGTCTAACCTTTGAGGACCCAATGACCTTGGGTACCATGATATGAAAGTTTCTATCTTTAGGTACTCAAGGAAAAGAAAAAGAAAAGGAGCAACAAATTTAAATTTAGCTCCAAAGGGAATTGGATACTCGATAGCGGGTGTTCAAAACACATGACTGGTGACGCTCGATTGCTCTCCGGAGTGGTTCCCATTGCGAATGGAAACCGCGTCGTATTTGGAGGCAACGAGAGCGGAACCATCATAGGTGTTGGTAAAGTGGGTAACCCTTCTAAACCCTTAATTAGTGATGTTTATCTAGTTGATGGTTTAAATCATAATCTTATTTCAATAAGCCAACTTTGTGACAAAGGTTACAAAGTTAGCTTTGCGAAAGGATTGTGTCATATTTCAAATGATAATAATAAATTATTATTTTCCGGCACACGCCATAAAGATATTTATATTTTGGATCTTCCTAAGTCATATGAACAATGTCTCGTTGCCAACACAAGTGAACAACACTTATGGCATCGACGCTTTGGACATGTGAACTTTGGAACACTTTATAAACTTTCGAAATTAAATTCCATTAAAGGTTTTCCGAAGCTCGTTTTCGAAAAGAAAAGTTTTTGTGATTCTTGTCAACGTGGCAAGCTTCCTAAATCTTCATTTAAACCTAAGAAAAGTATTTCTACGAAACGGCCACTAGAGCTATTACATCTAGATTTATTTGGGCCAACTAGAGTTGCTTCCTTAGGAAATGCAAGATATGGACTAGTCATCGTTGATGATTATTCAAGATTTACTTGGGTATTTTTCTTATGTAATAAAAATGAAGCTTTTGAAAACTTCACAATATTTGTGAAGAAAGTACAAAATCTCATCGGAACCACCATTGTCACTATTCGTAGTGATCATGGGGGTGAATTTGAGAATGAGTCTTTCTCAAATTTTTGTGATGATCTTGGAATTACTCACACGTTTTCTTTCCTTCGCGCACCTCCTCAAAATGGTGTTGTTGAGAGGAAGAATAGAACGCTTGTGGAGTGTGCTCGCACTATGCTCGAAGATAGTCAACTTGGTTATCAATTTTGGGCGGAAGCGGTACACACCGCTTGTTATGTGTTTAATAGAATACTTTTGAGGCCCGTCACCAAACAAACTTGCTATGAATTGTTGTTTGGTAGATTGCCTCAAGTTAAACATTTTCGTGTTTTCGGCACAAAATGTTTCATTAAAAACACATATGATAATTTGGACAAGTTTGATCCGAGATCGGATGAGGGGATATTTGTTGGGTATTCCTCACGTAGCAGAGCCTATCGGATATACAACAAAAGATCCTCTACGATCGAGGAATCACTTCATGTCTCTTTTAATGAGAATTTTACTACTTCTAGAATTTCAAATGATAATGATTCTATGGATGTTTTATGTGATTCATTTGAAAATTCTAAGTCTATTGATTCAATTGATTCTATTGAGACTAACCCGACTAATGAAGTTGTTGAGAATGTGCCTAGTGATCAAGGTATTCCCAAGCGGCTTCATACCGTTCGCGAGCATCCCCATGAGCAAGTAATTGGCAATATTAATGATAGTGTCAAGACGAGATCTCAAGTCCACCACTTCGCCAATTGTGTCTTTGCCTCATCAATAGAGCCAAAGAATATCGTTGAAGCGTGCGAAGATAGTGCTTGGATCCTTGCCATGGAGGAGGAACTCATTCAATTCGAGAGGAATGAGGTATGGGAGCTTGTTCCTTTGCCATCGAAGAACCACACCGTCATAGGGACAAAGTGGATCTTCAAGAACAAAACCGACGAAAATCAAGTCGTCGTCCAGAACAAAGCTCGGTTAGTAGCTCAAGGCTATCGCCAAGAGGAAGGTATCGATTTCGAAGAATCCTTCGCTCCGGTAGCTAGATTAGAATCGATTAGACTTTTATTGTCTTATGCATGCAATAAAAATTTTAAGTTATTTCAAATGGATGTTAAAAGTGCATTTTTAAACGGAGATGTCGTTGAGGAAGTTTACGTTTCTCAACCTCCGGGCTTCATAAATGAAAAATTTCCAAATCATGTTTTTAAACTAAAGAAAGCTCTTTATGGTTTGAGACAAGCTCCTCGAGCTTGGTATGATCGCCTAAAGAATTTTCTTTTGGATTTGAATTTTAAAATGGGCGAAGCCGATTCTACACTTTTTGTTAAGCATGCGAATAATGATATTTTATTAGTTCAAATTTATGTTGATGATATCATTTTCGGTGCTACTAACTTCACTCTTTGCGAAGAGTTTTCTAATGTTATGAAGGAACAATTTGAGATGAGCCACATGGGCGAACTCAAATATTTCTTAGGTCTCCAAATTCGCCAATTGAACGATGCAATCTTCATCCACCAAACGAAGTATACGGTGGAGTTGCTTAAGCGATTTGGAATGGAAAGTGCTTCCGGGAAAAAGACTCCAATGAGCACGACTACGCATCTTGACAAGGATACGGGCGGTAAGGATGTAGACATTCGTCTATATCGAGGTATGATAGGTAGTTTACTTTATCTTACCGCAAGTAGGCCCGATATTATGTTTGCCGTATGCATATGTGCTCGTTATCAGTCTCAACCTAAGGAGTCTCACTTAGTAGCGGTAAAGCGTATTTTCCGTTATCTAAGTTACACTTTAGATTTTGGATTACTTTATCCGAAATCTAGCACGTATGAGTTAGTCTCATACAGTGATGCCGATTATGCGGGATGCAAATCCGACAGGAAAAGTACTAGTGGCACTTGCCATTTTCTAGGAAATTCTCTTGTCTCTTGGTTTTCCAAGAAGCAAAATTCCGTATCACTTTCATCCACCGAGGCGGAATATATTGCCGCCGGTGCCGCTTGTGCCCAGGTTCTTTGGATGAGACACACTTTGAAGGATTTTGGTATTCACTGTGATACTAGCCCTATCATGGTGGATAACCAAAGTGCTATCTGTCTTTCAAAGAATCAGGTGCACCATTCCCGATCAAAACACATAGATGTCCGACACCATTTCTTAGATGATCATGTTGCTAAAAAGGACATCATTTTAGTGTACGTTGAAACCCAAAAGCAAATCGCCGATATTTTCACGAAACCCCTAAAGGAGGACTCCTTTGTGCGGTTGCGTCGAGAATTGGGGATTATGGGTGAATCCGAGATATAGGATTCATATTTCATTCAATTATCTTGCATGCTATTCGATTTCGCGATATTTTGTTCATGCTAGATTAATTGAATTTTTGGGAATTTTATGTGATATATTTGAATTTCTGATCGAATTCGTATTTGAAAGTCGTATTTAAGATTTCGACGTTTTATGGGGTAATTTAGATGACTAATGAGAGTGTTAAGTTGTTTCATCCAAGTGGTTTGTGAAGAAAAATCAATTATCAAATTTTGAACTCTTCTAGTCGATCTAAGTTCATTTGTCAACCGACTAGATGCTCATCTAGTCGGTCAGCAAGTGAACTCAGACCGACTAGATCAAGCTTTTATATAACTCCTATCATTTTCTTTCGTTAGTCGGTCATAGTACACTTTCCGACCGACTAGATTGAAAACTAGTCGGTCAGTAAGTATACTGCGACCGACTAAATCTTGCCCTAAAATTTGTTGTTTGCCTCTGTTTCGACTTAGTCGGTTCAAGCTCATTGACCGACCGACTAGATCGTAATCTAGTCGGTCAGTGTTTGAACTGTGACCGACTAAGTGGGTTAGGGCATTTGTGTATTTTTGCTTCCAGACCGACTTAAACTCTCTTTCATTCGACTAAAACTCACTTTTAGTCGGTTTGTCTCTCAGCTCAAGCCCGATAACTCCCAAAACCCGATCGAGCCCCTTCAAATTCTCGTCGACTCCGGCCATATCTCCGGCCATCCTCACCGTCCGCCGCCGTCGCCTCCTCTTCCTAGGTATCTCCCTCCCTCTCCTTGGTCGATTCCTACCCTAAGGTTCGATTTTATCTCATCTAGCTCCTAGGGTTTCCGAATTGTTTCACTTAGGGCTTGTGCATCTAGGGTTTGTGTGTTCGGATTTCTTTTGATCTCTAGGGCTTGTGTTGCTAGTAGTTTGTGTTGCTTGTACTCGTCGTGCCACGACCATGGCAAAGACGAGGATTCCCATCGCCTCTTCCGGGGCTTCTCCTATGACCGTAGGGCCTTCCGACCCTAGGAATCCCCCTAAGCCTAAACGTCGTGCCAAGTCTGTAGGATCCTGCCAAAACAGAGTTAGGATCGATAATATGAAGTGGAGACTTACGCTTGCGTATGCGGAACGATAGTCTCGGAACTTTGCCTTCGGATTCGCCACGACGGATCGAGTCTTCTCACGAACGGAGTAAGGCTACTAATCCACAATCTAAATCTCTATTTTAGATTAAGAACTTGGAAGGAGGGAGAGGAAATATTTCTGCAGAGCTTCGCTATGAAGAAGATGCATGCATGAATTTCATGCAAAATGTGTAAGGAAAATGGCTACCCTTGGGTCTTATTTATAGCCCCCAAGGTAGTTATTTTAGGGTAAGTTGTTCCTTTGGAACAACTTAATTAAGGTGTACCATGATACATGGCACATTATAAGCTTAAGTTGTACCATATGCATGGTACAACATAAGCTTAAGATATTCCCCCTTTATTAGCCATATGTCGCATGCACTTATGCATATATAATGCGACTTTCCCGCTCATACAGAGATCCTCTCCGCAAGGGAACAGATTCCCTTTGCACATGACTTCGTGTGCGCGACGTTCGAGGTCCGTATTCCCTCGTACATCCCCCACAAGGGTGTACAAACGTCTTCCATATCCAACATCTCCCACTCACACTTGAGGGGATTGTAAGAGAACGTCTTTCCCTTAGTTCTTTCATCTATCATACCGAGAAATAGACCGTGCGACCGTCATGCGCGTAGAGTCTGTTGTTGTGCACTTGTTAGAGATACACAACGACCTCGAAGGTGCAAAGTTGAGTAGTTCAACGCATGCTTTACCCTAGATTATTTCTTCACATTTCTTATACTTTATATTCAACAATTGAATCCCATCTGGATTACAATTGGCTGGCCAGCTTTGAATCATTAAAGTACAAATGTGAATATGAAATCAATCTTCCTCTTCTTGTGAACCTTCTGATCTTGACTTGATTCGCTTTTCTAACGTGCCCCGCCGAGCCGAATTACCATAGCCCATTAGTAACACGCTAAGATAGCGATCATCTCGTCAAATCTAAAGGAACCAATTGGAGTCCTTGAGGGTAAGAGTTAAGACCCGTATGGCCTTTGAGTCTCACATAATAGCAAACACTATTGCTACTAACTCAGTGGTCGAAATGCATACGTGGTATGAACACGTACTACAACATCACTCCTTTCCCAGGGAGAGTATGTCTTAATGATGTTGTACGGATGAAAGATCAGACACCACAGTGCCTATCTTTTTTTGAGTCCCCTTACTACTCGTGAAATATTCACGGACTCTCATCCTGCATAAGACAGATAGGATTTTTTAAAAAATCCAATGAGATCTTTATATCCTTGTGATACAGATCTCAGATCTTTTGTAAGCATCCGTATGATGCAGATCTTTTATTCGACTATCTTGTTTTAAGTCATGACTCTAAATCATTTGTCTAATGATTTTGACTTTAAACTAGTCTCATCTCTATCTTATCCTTCTGATAAGATAAGGCGGTTGCTCATGTGAGAGAGCCAACCTTAATCTGTCCGACATACACACAATAAAATAGCTGAGACTAAAACACAAATGTTTAAAATCATTTGTAAGAAACTTGTATGCAATATATAAAAGAACTTCTTTCTTTTATTAAACTTTGATCTTCTATAGACATGGGAAATATTACATGATACAGCTCAGCACCTACGCATTCCCATAGATGATAAGTGTTTGAAAAACACATCTCTGGGGATCGCCTTAGTAAGGGGATCCGCTATCATCTCATGCGTGGATATGTATCCTATGTCTACTTCCTTCCGTTTGTCATAATCCTTCGCAAACTTGAATCGAATGTCAATGTGTTTGGTCTTACAATGAAATTTAGGATCTTTGACATAGGCAATCGAAGCTTGACTATCACTGTATATAGGAACAGTGCTCGAGTCAGAGGCATTCGTCAGCCTGTCTAAGAATTTCCTAAGCCAAACAGCTTCTTGGACCGCCATGCTGAATGCTACGAATTCGGCTTCCATGGTTGATAAGGCGATGCAGGTTTGCTTCTTGCTGCTCCAGGATATTGCACCATTCCCGAGCAAGTAAACAAAGCCTGAGGTAGATCTTCGCTCGTCGAGATCACCCGCCCAATCAGCATCGGTATAGCCTTCGAGTCTCAAGGTATTGCCTTGATAGCATAACGCATAGTCCGCAGTCCCTTTGAGGTATCTTAATATCCTCTTCACCGCTTTCCAGTGTGCTTGTCCTGGGTTGGATTGGTAACGGCTTACCATACCAACAGCATAGCAAATGTCCGATCTGGTACACATCATGGCGTACATCAGACTCCTGACAGCACTGGAGTATGGAACTTTTTCCATAGCTTTCTTTTCTTTTGGATCTTTGGGACACATCTCCAAACATAGACCCTCGCCTTTGCTTATTGGAGTATCAATTGGCTTGCAATCCTGCATATTAAACCGTTCTAAAACTTTCTTTATATATGTCTCTTGAGAGAGAGAAAGAAGTTTCTTGGAACGATTCCTTGAGATCTTAACCCCAAGGATATATGCAGCTTCACCCATGTCTTTCATCTCAAAGACGGATGAAAGTCAAGCTTTGATATCCAATATAAGACGCTTATCATTTCCGGCTATAAGTATGTCATCTACATAAAGAGACATAATTACATACTTGTTTTTAATCCTCTTAATATATACGCAGTTGTCTTCGTCGAGCATGGAGAAACCATACGACAAAACGACTTCTTGAAAGCGCATATACCACTGCCTTGAGGATTGTTTAAGACCATATATGGATTTACGAAGTTTACAAACCTTATGTTTATTTTTTTCTTGTACGAACCCGTTTGGTTGTTCCATGTAGATCTCCTCATCTAGTTCTCCGTTAAGAAAAGCAGTCTTTACATCCATCTGATGTAACTCGAGGTCCAAACAAGCTACCATTGCCAGAATTAAGCGAATGGAGGTAAAACGCACGACAGGAGAGAAAGTCTCTTCGTAGTCTATTCCTTCCTGTTGCGTGAAACCTTTTGCAACAAGGCGAGCTTTATATTTCTCGATGGAGCCATCAGCCTTATGCTTGATTTTGAGAACCCACTTGTTCCCAATGGCTCTACGTCCTTTAGGTAAATCAACCAAGTCCCAGACTTGGTTTGTTTTCATGGATTGAAGTTCTTCTTCCATTGCCGCTATCCATTTATCTTTAGCAGGGCATGTGACGGCCTGTTTGAAATTTGCAGGTTCGTCATCATCTTGTAGTAATGTCATGAATGTTTGAGGAAATTCATCCTCAAATCTCAGAGGTGTTAGCCTCGTTCGATTACTACGTCTTGTTTGAGTTTGATCACTCCCACTTGGAATGACATCACTCCCACTTGGAATAACATCACTCCCACTCGGATTAGGATTGGTATCGTTCGTATCATCCATTGGTGAAGTTTGAAACGTATTTTCTTCTTCACCAAGGATTCTCCCACTCGAACGTTCCGATCCTTCTTGATCCCAAGTCTCAAACAAGGATAAGTCTTGACTTATCTCACCCTGTCTTGGAAACTCTTTTTCCAAGAAGACAATATCCCTCGATTCGAATTCTATTAGACCCCCATTGTCCTCTTGACCGACGAAAACATATCCTTTGGAGTTTTCAGCGTATCGGATGAAGATACACTTCCTCCCACGTGGCCCAAGTTTGCCATATTTGTGAGAGGATAAATGTGCGTAAGAGGCACAACCCCAAGGTTTTAGAATGTTTAAGTCTGGAGTTCTATTGTTCCACAACTCATAAGGAGTAGAACTTACCGACTTCGAGGGTACACGGTTTAAGATGAATGCTGCCGTCAATAATGCGTCACCCCAAAAGGTGATAGGCAAATTTGCCTGAGACATCATTGATCGGACCATTTCCATCAATGTCCTATTTCTTCTTTCCGCAACACCGTTTTGTTGCGGAGTGTAAGGCATAGTTACCTGATGTACTATGCCTTTTTCATCACAAAGTTCCTTAAAACTTATTGATTGATATTCACCGCCCCTATCGGTTCGCAAAACCTTAATCTTGCGATCTAATTGATTCTCCACTAAACTCATATAGTTTTTAAAGCAAGCCAAAGCTTCACTTTTGTGGGATATCAAATAGATATGTCCGAAACGGGTGAAGTCATCAATGAATGTGATGAAATAGGACTTCCCGTGTCTTGTCTTAACATTCATTGGACCGCAAATGTCCGAATGGATAAGCTGTAATGGAACTTCGGCCCTTGTGCCAGTTCCAAACGGCTTGCGACAAGTTTTCCCTACAAGACAATGTTCGCAAGTTGACATTTCAACTTTTGAAACATTAGATAGCAAGCCACTTTTGGCAAGTCTATCCATTCTAGTTGGTCCAATATGACCAAGTCTTGCATGCCAACAAATGATTTCAGACTCAGAGTTAGAAGCATTTGTCAAATGAAAACTTTCATTAATGGAAGAAGCAACATCATACATTGTATTTAAAACAATTAATCCATTACAAACATTACCAGAACCAATCAAAGAATTATTACAAACAAGGTCAACACATTGTTTATAGAACCTCCACTCATAATCTAAAGACATTAACATGACCACGGAAACGATATTCCTTCTAATATCTGGAGCAAAGAGGACGTCGTGCAATAATAAAGTCCGGCCGTTGTCGAGAACTAGCTTGCATGTTCCGACGCCTTTGACTTCAACACGTGTGTTGTTGCCGACGTATATCCACTTTGTTCCTTGACTTATCTTTCGATACTCTACGGAGAACCTTCTGTCCTTCGCAACGTGGTCTGTGGCCCCTGAATCAATCAACCAAAAATAGTTAGATTCAGCAAGAAACACGGAACTAGAAACACATATGTAACTAGCCCTACAAGTTACCTTGTCACTTCCATCCGTACACTTACGGGCGAAATGACCGTACTTGTTGCACTTAAAGCACTTGATCTTCTTCAAGTTTTTTCTTCTTTGAGTGCACATTCTTTTGCCACTTTTTGTTCTTTGTCTTCTTTGAGGTCTCCGGTTCTTGCTTACGTTCGTTCACAAACCTTAAGCGTTTCCGCTTATTTCCTCCATGTGAGGAACTAGCGGCCACGTGCACTTCTGCACTTGGTTTTGCGGCTTGAATCCGCTCTTCCTCGAGTTCGAGGTGTTTCGAAACATCGCTTAAAGTTTTAATGCATTCATTATGAGTGAGATGCATTTTCATGTTATCCCAGCTATCTGGGAGTGAACGAATGACCGCTTGGATCTACTGTTCGTCAGACAGCGTAACACCCGCATCCTTTAATTCAGATATAAGATTCGCCATGTGGCGGAGATGCTTTTTCATAGAATGATCTCGCCGCATCTTGTACGAATCAAATTGAATATTCAAGGAGCGTAGTTTGGTAACCGAAGTTCCACCAAACTTTACTTCTAGCTCAGACCATATGTCTTTGGCTAGATCGAATTCCCGAAATAGACGCATTATGTCATTGTCCATCGCGGACAGTAACGTAATACGTGCTATTTTGTTCTTTCGAGTCCAAGTGTCATAAGCTTCCCGGTCCCTCTTGTGTTGGGCCGTATTGCCCAACTCAGGTTCTACCATTATGTTTTGGAGTGTTTCGAGCACATCTTGCTCCTCCAAAACATATTGGATCTTTATTGACCAAAGTTTATAATTGTCGCCGTTGAGCTTTTCACCTTTGTTAAGCTCTGCGACAATATTCTTAGAAGCGGTAGACATTTTCGATTCAAAAAACTGCAAAGAGAATGAAAAACACGATCAAAATTCTATGCATAAAGTTTCGATTCTTTAAACACTTGATAAGTTCCTTGGATGCGTTGAAATGTTACTCTAGAATCGAGAAGTTCACTACGTTCCCAACTACCATCTAGTAGTAACTTTCAAAGTATCCCTCTTACTTATCTCAAGTAAAAAGAAATCAGAAATAATACCCGTATGGTATTAGCAGCGGAAAATCACTTTGAAAAACTTATCTTTCAAAATAGAATAGGTGAGAATTAGCGCAAAGAATTTTAACGCAACAATTGCCAAGCCACGAGACCTGTTCTACACACCCATGGGTTAGATAACCATGGCCGGATCGTGGTAGGACTTGGAATTCTAAATTGTGCTATCCCGATTTAAGGACGGGACATAACCTATTTGAAAAACATCTTTTTCAAAAATTTGAAAGCACGTTGGCTAGTCTCCGTAGAGTAGAGCACAACGTCACAAGTACATTGGCCAATCTCCGTAGAGTAGAGCACAATGACATGGCTAATCTCGCATGAAGTAGAGCACTATGGCTAATCTTCAAGGAGTAGAGCCCAATGAAAACTTCATTAAAACGTTAGTTCCGTATGAACTAGTCGGCACTGTGGTTAGCCCCGTATGGGCTAATCGACACATTCGAGTTTGACCAAGGCCATTTGTTACCCCGTATGGGTCATCTGGCAAGTTTGCAATCGACCCAGACCATTTGTCGGATTGGTCGACCAAAAACACAAAATTGGTCGACCAATTTTCGAATTCAACTTCTTCCCGGTCAGGGCCTCTGCCCTGACCCGGGCTTGGCCAAAGGCCGGCCAGGGCCTCTGCCCTGGCCGGCCAGGGGGCCTGGCCCCCTCGGCCAGGGCCGGCCAGGCCCTGGCCTCTGCCAGGGCCGGCCGGCCAGGCCCTGGCCACTGCCAGGGCCTGCCGGCCAGGCCACTGGCCGGGGCCAGGGCTCCTGCCCTGGCCTCGGCCAGGCCCTGGCCTGAGGCCAGGGCGCCGGCCCTGGCCTCTGCCAGGGCCGGCAGGCCGCTGGCCGGGGCCAGGGCTCCTGCCCTGGCCTCGGCCAGGCCCTGGCCTGAGGCCAGGGCGCCGGCCCTGGCCACTGCCAGGGCCGGCCTGGCCGGCAAGGCTCTGCCAAGGCCGGCCACTGCCGGCCTGGCCATGGCCGGCCATGGCTTGGCCATGGCCGGTCATGGCCAAGGCCATTCGGCGTTGGCCGGCCATGGCCCCTTTGGCCATGGCCGGCCACCCCCTTTAAACGGGGTTGCCGCACTCATTCCTCCCCCTTGATGTGGTGGTCGCCGGTGGTTATTGGCCGTAGCCAACCCCCTCCGCATGGGGAGAGGGGGTGCATGGCCTTCATAGCCCATTTGGCCATGGTGCACATGCACCAAATTTTCCTCTTACCCGATGGAAATAACTTCCATCATCTTCCTCGATGAAGCACCCGTTCGTCGATGAAGCACCCGTTCGTCGAGAATTTAGTTATTTTCTAATGGCCGTGTGCCAAAAATGAATAACTTACTACGTGAACGGTCGGTTCTTCCCGTCACGGAGAGTTCCTACCATATCCATAATGATAGGAGACCCTAACGTGAAAAGAACAACCGCTGCGTTCTCTCCGTCACGAAGCGTTCCTACTATATCCGTAATAGTAGGAGACCCATTCGTGAAAAAGACAACGACTCGTTCGTAGTTTCGACGGGGCGGTGGTTTGACCGGGGCGAACCCATATGGCTCTGATACCAATGTAGGATCCTGCCAAAACAGAGTTAGGATCGATAATATGAAGTGGAGACTTACGCTTGCGTATGCGGAACGATAGTCTCGGAACTTTGCCTTCGGATTCGCCACGACGGATCGAGTCTTCTCACGAACGGAGTAAGGCTACTAATCCACAATCTAAATCTCTATTTTAGATTAAGAACTTGGAAGGAGGGAGAGGAAATATTTCTGCAGAGCTTCGCTATGAAGAAGATGCATGCATGAATTTCATGCAAAATGTGTAAGGAAAATGGCTACCCTTGGGTCTTATTTATAGCCCCCAAGGTAGTTATTTTAGGGTAAGTTGTTCCTTTGGAACAACTTAATTAAGGTGTACCATGATACAGGCACATTATAAGCTTAAGTTGTACCATATGCATGGTACAACATAAGCTTAAGATATTCCCCCTTTATTAGCCATATGTCGCATGCACTTATGCATATATAATGCGACTTTCCCGCTCATACAGAGATCCTCTCCGCAAGGGAACAGATTCCCTTTGCACATGACTTCGTGTGCGCGACGTTCGAGGTCCGTATTCCCTCGTACATCCCCCACAAGGGTGTACAAACGTCTTCCATATCCAACAAAGTCTACTCAAGCTTCCCCGTCTTCGCCTCCTCTGAAGAAACAGAGGACGGCGACTGTCAAGCCCCGCAAATCTAAGACCAAGAAGCCCATACTCCACTCACCGGCTACTCCTCCCGATTCCGACTCTGAATTTATCCCTGAGGATGAGCCTACTAGGGAACCTACTCCTCCTCCGAAGACCCGTAAGGCTAAGGGTAAAGCTCCTATGCCAGTCGGCGGTGTAGACATATCGTTGTGCCGCGATGACCCTCAGTGTCTCGCAGCGTACAACCGTATAGAGCACTGTCCACTGTTGTTAGAGCATTACGTTCAGTTTTCTGATTTTCTCGGCCTTACTGATCTTCTGTCCTATAGTGGTCTCCTTGATTATCTCCGCTATGATCCTAAGGCCAATCCCAAACCATATCCTCGCCTTGTGTAATTGTTCTATGCCAATCGCGTTCGAGGCCAGTACGATGCCAGCCACTCCATTGAGACGACTATCTTGGGAACTCCTATAGTTCTCACGGCAGAAATCTTGGGGGAGATTCTTGGTTGCTCGTCGTGTGGTCTCCTTCCTTCGGACATTTCGGTCGATGATATTTCCTCCTTGGATCAGTCAGTTCTTTCAGATATCTTCCAGGTTATCCCCTCCGCATTCATTGGTGTTCCATCGAAATCTTTCAAGCCGAATGCGTGGGTCCTTAACCTGATCTTGAAGTCTTGCCTCCTCCCTAAATATGGATCATCTTCTCTTCCATCCCAGCCGTTCTTGAAATTGATCTACGCTCTTTTCTTGGGATGCGAGATTAATTGGGCTCGCGTGATACTCGATAAGATGGACTCTTTCGAGTGTATACGCAAGACCAATAAGTCTGCGCATATTCCATATCCTTGTCTGTTGACCCTTGTGTTTCGTCATTTCCGAGTCCCTCTCCCTCCTGACGATGAGCGTCCCTTGGGTACTCCTCTGAACGCGACGGCCGTGAAGAAATCTCTAGCGGCGATTCGTCACGTACAGAGGTCTACCACATCTGCTTCTCAGGCGACTCCCTCTGCTGCTGGTGCCCCCTCTCGTCCTGCTACTTTGGATGATGTCGTACGGATACTTCGTCGGCACGAGTCTCGTTTGGCTCGTACCGAGGAGGTAGTTTGCTGTATGGCTCGTCAGATGGGCATTGATCTTCCTCCGTCCGTGTCTGAGGACGAGGAGATGGACGATGAGGAGCTTGACGAGCTTGTCACTTCTTTTGCCCGTGGCGATGAGGCCACTACTGCTGTTGCTGCTGCTACATCCTCTGCTCCTGGTGTTGGCACCTCTACCGGTGCTCCAGAGACCTCTGCTGCAGTT
Source organism: Scilla litardierei (assembly GCA_030789695.1). NCBI lineage: Eukaryota > Viridiplantae > Streptophyta > Magnoliopsida > Asparagales > Asparagaceae > Scilla > Scilla litardierei. Next base: position 40,608,724 of record CM061134.1, read on the forward strand.
CTTCAGACTTCTGAGCCTGCTGCCTCTCCTGCTGACACTCCTAATGTGCCTGCTGATGTTGAGCCTGTTGTTGTTGCTTCCACACCTACCCCGACGATCCCGTCTGTTGAGACACCTCTACTCCCTACAGAGCCTGAGTCCACTCCGTCGACTGGACCCACGGAGACTGCAGATCCAGCCACTTCCTCGTGATTGTCAGTTTCGAGGACTCTCCACTACACTTCGGATGATATATTTTTTAGTGAGAGTATTTTGGGTTTGGATGGGGTTTGAGAGTTGTGTTGATGTATTTTTGAGCTTTTAGGGTTTCGGTGTTGGTTGTTTTGATACACTTTGGATGATGTTGCTGATGGTCATTTTGTTGTATTTTGATGTTGACGATGATGATGTATCTTTTGATGTTTATATCCATGGTCGTTTGTATTTTGATGTACTCGTTGGGATATCTCTTTGGATGTACTCATGATGTTATCATTTATATATATACATCGTCGTTCTCTTTGTCTTAATTCGTCGTGCACATCTATTACTCGTTCAATGCATATAATGTGTGAATACGTCGTTCGACGCATGAAAACTTGGTTAAATAGATTTAAATTCTAGAATTGTATAGAATTGTTTTCCATGCACAAATTTAACCAAGAATATTGAATATTGAAGAGTATGTTTCATTATTCAAGAAATGAATAATTATTTGGTATTTTTGATGATTTTTGATCTTTTTGTGATAATGGACATTTTGGCACACCTTGATTTGATTTCCACATTTTTCCCTTGGTGTCAATTTGGTCCATCGTCATTGTCTACGACTCCCGATGTTGGATTTTCCATTTCCTAGTTGTTGTCGTTGTATGCCCCCCGTTTTTTGGGATAATGCCAAAGGGGGAGATATAATGATAATAAATAGCGCAAATGAAAATTTAACTCAATTTCCAAGAATCTAGTTTGATATGTTAGATTCAGGGGGAGTTAAGATACATATAAGGATTTTCAAAATCCGATATTTCGAAAATTGATTCTCTTTATTTATCTTACTCATCTGATTGATGCAATTCATATATATTCATTTTGGAATTAACGTGTCATCAATGCAGGGGGAGTAAGTATTTTACATTTGAATCATTATTTTTGATTATTATTTATGTTGGTTTGTCATCACCAAAAAGGGGGAGAATGTTGAATATTGGACTCCCCGGATTTGGTTTTGATGATGAGCAAACATAAATAATCCATGAACTAACAATTTATGAGCGCATTATTGGAGATCGTCGTCAAATTCACGAGAACATTCAAAGCGACATCTTAACACTTCCCAAAGCTCGTATTCATGCCTAAAGCTTCGTTGAAGCTCTTGCGCCGTTTTGGAAGTTATGAAGATTCAATCGAAGCTCTCGAAGACCGTTTATTAAGGTTTTATTTATAGTCTTTTAGCTTCGATATATAGAATGTTAAGCCTTGAGTATATCTTACGTTTCTATCTTCATTACGCTCATTTCGTAGCTCTAGGATCCTTGCACAAGTTTATTCTAACTTCCTCGAAGCGTCGCGCTTCGATTCAGACTTGTATGTGCATGTTAGTTGGTACAAGAACAAGTACTGACCGACTAGATGGTGATCTAGTCTATCGGCAACTGTTCTTGGACCGACTAGTTTGATTCCTTAATTTCTTGGACTTTACTGTTTACAGTTAGTCGGTCTACGTTGACTCACCGACCGACTAGTTTGTGAACTAGTCGGTCAGTGATGCTTCTTTGACCGACTAGTTGTGACTTACTGTTCATGCTAAAATTCTCCTAAGCTACTGTTTATCGTTAGTCGGTCTAAGAACGTTTGGTGACCGACTAGTTGACAATTTAGTCGGTCAACTTTTGTTCTTGGACCGACTAAGTCACTTTGTACTCAGACTAATTCTTTTTGCTCTTAGTCGGTCTACGTTCATTGGCTGACCGACTAGTTGTGAAACTAGTCGGTCAGACAGTCTTCTTGGACCGACTAGATTTCTAGGTCTGAAATTCTATCTCTTCTCAGATCTACTCTTAGTCGGTCCATGCTGTTTGACTGACCGACTAGTTGATGAACTAGTCGGTCAGTGATTGTTCTTTGACCGACTAATTCTCACAGATTTCTATCCGTTGGAGAATGACCTAACTTGTTTTTATGGGACCCTATAAATACGAACCTAGTTCATTTCTATCTAGGTGAGAGCTGCCATTAAGAGATTCATTGAGTTCTAAAGAGATAGCCATTCTCACTCTAATCTAAAGCTCTCTTCCTCACAAGAAACCCATTCTCTCTCATTTCTAGATCTAGAATCCATCTAGAGAGAAGGTTGTTCTTGGTGAGCTCTTCAAGCTATTGCTTGATCCAAGTCTCCAAATCATTCCTAGGCACCGATTGCTGGTCATTTCCTTGGTGCTAGGTCTTGGTGACTTCATTTTCCTCAAATCCTTCATTTCACCATTTGGGTAAGAAAAACTCAAGGTATAGGATTTTGTGGTAAGATTGTTTATTTCATATTAAACTCTTTAATATTGCTTTGTGATTCTCTCGGTTATGAGAGAAGGTTGTGATCCCGGGTTGTGGGATTCACGTTTGCTATTGCATGTATGATTTGATCTTGTGAAGGTTTTTCACAAGATATTCATAGTGGAAATCTTAGGTTAGGGTTTCTAACCTAAGTATCCGGAGGGGATCCGGGTGGTTGGGACGTAGGATCACCGGGAACAAGTCGGGGAGACTTGGGTGGATCCGAACCCATTAACATCATTTGTTTGCATTGTTAATTTTGTGTTGTCATTCAATTCAAGCTTCCGCAAATTGATTTGGTAGTTGTTTGCAATTTAATTTGGAATTATACTCCTTATTATTTTCAAGTACTATTCACCCCCCCTCTAGTACTTGTGCAGTAGCTGGTAGGGCATTACATAGATCTGTCACCCTGCCATGTCATTCATGCATTATTGCCTGCCACGTTTAAATTCCTTATCTGTACGCACTTAAACTATTATCTGCCATGCATTGCATCTTACATGTCATCCAAGTTGAATGTTGCATTCGTAGCACACGCTACAATACTTGTACTTCCTTGTTCAGGCTAGGTGCACCCCTATGCCATATTGAAAAACACTTCCAGGCTCGTGATCCAGAAGAGGGCCTCTTGTGTTGGTCAAAAGCCAATGCCCGATACACGTGGAGGGGTAGGGATAAGCGATCACTTGAGCTTAGGAGTTGGCCCGCGCAGCCACTCTAGCCAAAAGGCGTAATCTCTGTGCACGACATGCTTACTAGACTTGTCCTTGTACTTGTGATTGTTCTTGCAAAACTTGACATCCATGCCATGATTTCAATGCCATGCTCGTACTTTACTTTACTTGTTGCACTCATGTTATACCTGTCATGTCATTGCATCATGCTAGAACTGCTAGGTTGCTTACTTTTACTTTCAGTTTCCTTGCACAAGTCTCTTGTAGACTTGCTGACATGTGCCCCTTGCTCTTTTGGGTGTCACATGTTAGACCCTGAGCCAAAGACCGTAGCTGAGGACAAGGTGTTTGCTGACGCTGAGCCGGAGCCCACATTTGTCGAGGAGTTGGTGGACACCGGTGACCAGTCTTAGAGACTGTTCTGAGTTGCTTGCTTTAGGTTGTTGTTAGTTGTCGGTGCGTAGCACCATTGCTTTGTTTTCTGTACGTTGTACTTTTGTTGGCCATGCTGGGGCCTTTTTAGGCTCTTTTCTTTTAGCCTGGTGGCTTTTCTGCGATGTTGGAACTTATTTTATGGATATTCTGAGATTTCTTTTTGTCTCATTTCCTTTATTATTATCTTTGTTTCGTATCGCATTTGCAAGGACCTGCCATTTAAAGTTTATTGACGCTTATCGGACTTGCAACTTTGCAGCTTCAAGTCTGAGCGGACCTACTCACGCCTTGCCTCCGTATTTTTGGGAAGCAGGGCGTGACACCGCCCTCCGCAATTTCCCTCCTTTTCCAAATTTTTTGCCCTAGCTTTCCCTCTCCCGCGATTTCTCTTTGGGGACACGGCAACATGCAAGTTATTACTTTAACCCCTTTTTAAGTAAGGGGCAAAACGGGCAGTTTGTAAATAAGTTAACCCCCCCGTTAGCCAATTTTCGTTCTGGATACCCAAAATGAACGATAGGGTATATTTGTGAGAAACGTTCAAACGTTAGGGTATTTTCCAGTCATTTACCCTATTATTTTTCCTATTCATAAATGCAAACTTTTGTTGAGTATTGGTGTTTCATACCAATCTTATTTTGATTATGTTCACAACATTATGTTGTTGCTAATGACTCTCTTGTTTTAGTCTCATAGTTTTCATTTCAAGAATATCTTTCTTGGAGACTAAACACTTGGTGCAAGGATGGACATCAAGTGGAGAAGGGCCAAAGCTTGCACGCAAGGGGTGCCAAAGCTTGGAGATGATGGAGAGCATCAAGGCATCAAGATGGAAGACTTAGACTCTAAGGAAAGGAATGTAATCCATGTAATATTTCCTTTATTGCTTTTTCTCTCTTTTGAGTCTAGGTTAATGTAATGCCACGATAGATGGTCTACTCATTCATGCATATGCATTTAGCCATCTTAGTGAGCCTTAGGATTATCATAAAATCCAACCTAATAGGTTCATCTTGACCAAAGACTCATTTGGAGTCTCTGGCTTTCCATCAGTCGCCTGCTGAAGGATTTACAGTCGACTGGGTGATTTCCAGTCGCCTGTCGATCCTTCTACAGTCGACTGATATGCACTGCTCAAGTCAACATTTCTATTGACTCTACTTGAGCTTTACGCAACAGTCGACTGATGCTCAGTTTACAGTCGCCTGTATATTTACAGTCGCCTGTGGATTGGTTAACAGTCGTCTGAGTAGCGTAAGTGCATATACTGCTTCTCTCTGTTTTTCTCCATCTTCTGCAGCAGTCGACTGATGAAGGTTTTACAGTCACCAAACTATTTTACAGTCGACTGTATTACTGACATTAGTCGCCTGTATGCTTATCTGGAGAAAGAGTGCAGCTCTCTATTTTATTCCATCCCCTGCAGCAGTCGCCTGCTTAAGATTTTTCAGGCGCATGTCCTATTTACAGTCGACTGTATAGACTTCATCAGTCAACTGTCTTGGCTCAGATTATAGCCGTTGGATATTTTCTAGCCGTTGATCAGTCGCCTGTCTTTTGATCATCAGTCGACTGTCGGTGTCATTTTCGCCCAGTTTCAAGCCGTTGCAGTCTTGTGCTTTTGGCTGTTGTCATGGGTTTTGGGGTTTGATATAGGGTTCCTATATATATGGGTGTGCTGACTTCTCAAGAACTTCTTGATACTATTGAAAATCATAAGAGTTTAATAAGCCACTCTCAAACTCTTTCATTTCTCTCTTTGAGCTCTCATTCCTTTCATGCATTGAAGTCTAGCTCAAAGAAAAATTATATAAGTGCTTTCAAGCCAATCTCAACACTTGGAGATCCTCTTACATGCCTTGCATTCATCTATGAGTAAGCATCTCAAGGCATAGGTAAGAGTATTTATTTTACTTGGTGATTCTTTTAACACTAATTCTCTTTGTGGGAATTAGTCTTTCCCTCTCTGTGGGAGCTTATCTCTTTGTGGGATTAGGATATTCTTTTTGTGGAAATAACTCTCTTTGTGGGAGTAACTCTCTTAGTGGGAGTTTGGTGTCCTAGTGTAGGGCTAACCCTAATTATCTGAGTGGGAGTTAGTAATTCTCTAGGTGAGAGTTTGACCCCTGTGTAGGGTTGGTTGGGTCCTTGTGTAGGGCAAAATCCTCTTGGTGGGGTATCTCCTTGTGGGATTTGTATTCACTTCTCTTTGTAGAAATATAGTGAATATTGGTGTGGCTGGACATACCTAGGTTTGGGGAACCAGGGTAAAATCTTGTGTTTGCGTTTGGATTGATTGTGTCAATTATTTCCTCTTGCATTTATTATTCCGCATTTGTAAGTTTAATTTTAATTGGACAATTTATTGCCATTACACTATTCATCCCCCCTCTAGTGTGTTGTTGTTAGTATTGCAAGGGTAAGGCGATCCTTACAATTGGTATCAGAGCGAGGTTAGAGCATACTACAATGATGGCATTCAACGCCTCATCCGCGTCTCATGAAGAAGGTCATTCAACCGTTCGACCCCCGCTCTTCAACGGAACCAACTACCCAAGTTGGAAGATCAGGTTGATGATCTACATGGAGGGTCAAGATCTATGGGACATCACGGAGGTGCCATTTGAGAAGCCCACTACACCCGTGATCACTCCATATTTATACCTTTTTTCTGCATGTTTGCATGTCGTTTTGATCGCCAATATCGTGTTTTTCATGATTATTCGACAATATTGCGATGCTTTTCACTATTTCTTGTTTTCGTCGTATTTCAAGAAATATGGAGCGATTTGGAGCGAATTTGAGATCAAGGTGTTTGCACACGCCTAGGAGTGTCACCCACGGCTCATTCGAGGGCTTATAAGCGATGAAGGATGAGCGAAAGAAGAAGGAAATCAATAGGAGCGACGAGGAGGCAAAAAGAAGAAGAATGAGCTCAACAGCACCTCACTCGGCTGAGTGGACCACTCACTCGGCCGAGCAAGAAGCACTTCTCGGCCGAACAGAATGGATACACACACGATGATTTTCAACGTATACTCGGCCGAGTGAGAAAGCTCACTCGCCCGAGTGGTACAGGGAAATCGTCCAGAGAAAGGCCAGAGTTACTGGAAATTTCAGAGACTCTGAGAAGGCTCACTCGGTCGAGCATCAATGCTCACTCGGCCGAGTAAAGAAGTCCACTCGGCTGAGCCACCCCCCGATGACAGACCCTGAAACCGCCGAAGTTACTGTTTTCTGCAGGGTTTGTCACTCGGCCGAGTGACAAGGGTCACTCGGCCGAGTGACCCTCTCCGCCTGCTGTTAGGGTTGCGATTTCTGGGCTGCGCAAGGGCAGTTTGGTCACGATTTTTTGGACGATTTTAGAGGGTATTTAAACCCAGTTTTTGCCCTAGTTTGGAAGCTTTTTGAACATTAATTTTTAGACTTTCTTTTAGGATTTTGACAGCTACTCTTTGTGAAATCTCAGCTGGAGATCGTCGGCGATTACCTTGGTTTTTCTATTTCTTTTAAAAACTCAATTTTTATGCATTATTTCTCTTTTGCAATGAATTGTGCCGTGTTTATTATTGATTTTTCTAAGATTTGCATGACGATTAGTGAGTAGTGACGTCGTCTTATGGCATGGGGATGAACCCTATAGACCCTATCTCTAAATTGTGATGAATTCGTAGATTTGTTGCTAGAATTGATTAAGGTTAGGTTTTGATCGATAGATTACGGGTAGCTAGGAATTCATATCGATTGGGATTTGCAAGAGATTGGATCCCAATTGATAGGAAGGCCTAGATATTCGATTTAGATTGACAATTGGATTTCTCTAGATTTGGTTTGCAAGAGATTGGGCCAAAGCTAGGATTTTTAATGTGATTATATACTAATATCCGTTTGCAAGAGATTGGACGGATAGGAATTATCATAACCTAGGTCGTAGCTCGAGTTTGCATGAGAGTGGGCTCGAGATACGATTGAACAATGATGTCGTTCGTCACGCTAGCGGCTTAGGCTAGCGTTTGCACGAGAGTGGGCCCTATCCTAGGTTTGCTATAGACCGGCAATAGCGCGAGAGCGTGAGCTTGGTTCTACATTAAGTTGCGACTAGTTCACCTACATTCAAGCTTAGCAACAATGAAACTTATGATTCACAAGGATGAGAGAAGGTCCGTAATGGGGATTTCCTATCCCTAGATGCTTTATTATATTGATACTTTCTAGATATTTGAACGATTGTGACTGCGGTATCCAAACTATTCTCACTCTTTTGATAGCTAGGTGATTTGAATAAGGTACTGTCATTTGTTCCTCCATGAGTTCAATACCCGCTCGTCGCTATACTGTGCGCTTGCGGTAAGACTACAAGTCGTTTTTTGGGTGTACACTCGGACGCGACCAAGTTTTTGGCGCCGTTGCCAGGGAGGCGACATTGCTTTACTTTCCTTACTTAGCTATTTCCTTTTTTGTTTTATTTTTTTATTTTTTTACACCTCTATCGTGCTAACAATTCCATCGAAGCTCTGTTTTTCTTTGCATGTACACAAGATCAACGACGGACCAGAGGATATAGTATTTGATCCGGAGATCGAACGTACTAAGAGGAGGATCAGAGCTTAGAAGAGACTCAATATAGAGGGCAATTGTATGAACCGACGAGTGACGTCGGAAGAACTAGCGGCACGTATGGAGAGGATTATCTATCAGAGATAGGCTTCGGCCTAAGACTTCCTCCACTGCTTCCTCCATCGCTATGCCAGAGTTGGCGACAGATAAGAATTTTGAGCTCAAGACGGGATTAGTGGTCTTAATGCAACAAGACCCATTCTATGGGAACTCCCATGAGAATCCACATTATCACCTCCAGCTATTCTTGTGCAAGTGCGCCACCTTTCAAATGCCGGGTGTTTCCGTCGATGCTATCCGTTTGAGACTCTTCCCCTTCACCCTCAGAGACAAAGCTCTATATTGGCTGAGGATGCAGGCGGAAGGGATATACACTACTTGGGATGAGTTGGCTAGTGCTTTTGTTGATAAATTCTACCCGCCATCTAAGACAGTGAAGATTAGGAGCACACTCATGTCCTTTAAGCAAGGACTATAGGAGATCCTATACGAGGCATGTGAGCACTTTAAGGATCTACAGCATCAGTGCCCCCATCACAGCATAGAAGCATGGGAGCTAGTTCACAGTTTTTATAATGGACTCCAACCGGGCACTAAGAAAATCATAGATGCAACCGCCAACGGAGCCATTCTTTCCAAAACACCGTATGAAGCTACGGACCTGTTAGAGGAGATGGTGACGTCCCCCGGGTTTGCACGTCGTCAGATGTGTGCAATAAGTAATTGGGGGCGTGAGATTTAAATATTTGTAACCGCAAGCGCACGGTGTTGTAGTGTGGCTTGGGGGTCAAACTCAGGGAGGCGTGGATGTGCTTATGTCAAGAAGGATCAAATTCACCACATGGGCGAGCTAGCCCGAATCGGATGATGGGTTGTCACGGTAAATAGAATGCGAGGGATAAACAATATAAAGGGAAAACCCGGGGCTTTGGTTTCCACCCTATCGTGCGATTCTCGCCGATACGGCCTACGGGTAGGATAACGATCAGAATTAGGGTCTAATGGTGAGACGTTGCCTCTGAAAGTGGTACCAGCGTCCCATGGGCCCGATATTCCGGTCGGTGCCCAGGATGATATGCCGGACTTCCTGGGTTCGGTCAGTGGGCACTCCCGTGTCCATTAACACTGACCGACTCCGGGAGCACTAAGCTCGCAACGATAACTCCCAACGCCTCATCCTACCGCTCCCGTGCGCTAGGATTCGACATCTACGCTAAGGGCGTGAGCTATGGCTAGGGAGTCAACCGCCAAGTTTATTCCCCCTTGGCCCAACGGTCAAAGGCGGTCTTTTTCCAAAAGACCGTCGATGACAATAAAACACCCCGCGTAACCGGTAGATTCCTAATCCCTATCGATTTCCTAGTCCTATGGATGCATCGGGGAGAACCCACGAAGGGGTTTCCACCAAAATCCCAGATTTGGGAACTACTCACACATATTTAGTAAAAAGCGACCTAAATCGAAAATCATGATCAGGCAATTGAAAAGCAGTAAGAGCAATGCTAATAACACTATATTAACGTTTGACAAAGATCGGAAAACTTACAAATATCTGAAAAATTACAGCCGTCAAGAGAGAGAAAAAACAGCAAAAAATAACAACTCTCGTTTCTGGAAAACCTAAGGGTCATATATATAGAGTACGATATCACCCGATCGGGTGAAAAGTCAACCGATCGGGTGACCTGCTTCGTTTCTTCGGCAGCTCAGAATAGGACTTCACCTAGTCACACGTCACGGTCGGTTGAGGGTTGAAGCTGCTCGGTTGGATCTTCGTGCCATCGGGTGAACCGATCGGTTGATCTCTCCGTGTCTTGGCTTCGAAGAATCGGCTACAGGTGAACCGATCGGGTGAAGTTCACCCGATCGGTTGGCATTCAGCATCAGAATCCAGAGAGTTGTGGCGTTTGAACCGGTCTCTGAACCGACCGGGAGACTGATCGGCCCCGGATATACACCCGGAGAACGATTGTAGTTTTCCCACAAGCACACGGTCAAGTGGCGAGTGGGTATCGAACACGAGGAGGTGGTGTTGGTTCCAATCTATCCTAGGTTGGCTCGACTACGAATCTTTTATTGGTGGAGATGGTTATGGAATGATATAATGGAAGTGGTGGTGGATGTCGGTGTTGGTGATAGAGATGTTGGTCAAATATCGATTCAAATACAATATAATAAAAGTGTCTAGGGCTAGGGAATCTCCACTACGGATCGTCATACATCATTGTAAATAGTGAATCTCAATATTACTAGGCTTGTGTTGGGTGAACTAGTCGTAACTGAATAGAGAACCAAGCTCACGCTCTTGCACTATTTCCGGTCTATAGCAACCTAGGATAGTGCCCAATCTCTTGCAAACCCTAGCCTAAGCCACTAGCATTAGGATCGACATCGTCGTTCAATCGCCCCTCGAGCCCACTCTCGTGCAAACTTGAGTTACGATCTAGGTTGTGATAGTTCGTATTCATCCAATCTCTTGCAAACGAATATGGGTATAGATTTGTAATAAAAATCCTAGCTTTGGTCCAATCTCTTGCAAACCAAGTCTAGAGAATCTCGATTATAAACCTAAATCGAATATCTAGGCCTTCCCATCGATTAGAATCCAATCTCTTACAAACCCCAATCGATGGAAATCCCTAGCTATCCGTAATAAATCGATCACAACCTAACCTCCTAGCAAGTCTAGCAATTTAGAAATTCATTCATCACAAATCTGAAATTAGATCCATAGGGTTCATACCCATGCCCTAGAACAACAAATCTACTCAAGCATAGCAATAACGATATGAGAATCAATAAAAATCATTGCTTGCATACAAAGAGATAAAAAAAACAAAGATTCGAATAACAAGAACAAAATACTTCGCTTTGATGAAGATCTTCAATCCAAATACAAGCTTATAGATCCAAGAGGGGCCCTAGGGCATGGCCTAACCTCTAAAAAAGAGTCTAAAACAACATAGGACTCCCCTCTAATGGTGGCTACAAACCCCTTATATAGTCTCCCAAAACCCTAGCAAATAACCCTAGAAAACCCCTCAAATTCGTGCCCAAAAACAGCCCTAACTGCAACTTAAAATCTGGGCCCGCCGCCGACTCGGTCGAGTGGGACATGTGACTCAGCCGAGTGGAAATTCCAGCACTGCAGCATCAACTTGCAGAAATTCCCTAGATTTCATCCGACCTCCGATTGATGCGTTCTTGGCGGCGTTGGAATCGTCATGAAATCTACTATCTATTAAAAAAATGAGAAAAATACTTTGATTTCTGGAATGATAGCAGATTTTAAAAGAGTGAACGACTGTCTGAAAATCTGGGCGCTGCGTGTCCTCGGCGTCACTCGGCCGAGTGGGATTCTTCACTTGGTCGAGTGGACTTCTCTACTCGGCCGAGTGACAGACCCTGTAGAAAAACAGTAAATTCGAGGTCCTCAGGGGTCTGTCTCTGGGGGTGGCTCGGCCGAGTAGCTTTCATCATTCGGCCGAGTAGTAATGTGTACTCGGCCTAGTAGGCCATCGACGAGTCTCTGGGAATCGCAGTAGATTCGGCCTCTGCTCTAGAAAATTTTCCTGACGTACTCGGGCGAGCGAGCTTCCTCACTCGGCAGAGTAGGACTTTGTCATTCGACCGAGTATACGCTGAAAAACATTGTGCACGTACCTATTCTGGTCGGCCGAGTGGGCTTTCTTGCTCGGCCGAGTGTGTGCTTCACCCAGCCGAGTGACATGCTGTAAATGCCCAATCTTCTCTGTTTCTCCTCCTAAGGCCTGAACGCATTCCTGGAGCGCTCTTCCTTGCCTCTATCATCTTCCTTATGATTGATCTCCCTTTCTCCTTCTCCTGTCATGAAAAATAGTACCCGTCGTCACGATTTTCATGGACAAAAGACACTAAAAACTAACAAAATGCTAAACCAAAAATGAAAATCAAATAAAAAATAATGCAAAAATCGTCGGGTTGCCTCCCGACAAGCGCTCGTTTAAGGTCGTGAGCTCGAACCCTCAAGATATTCGTTTAGCTCACGATGTTGGGCGTATATGAGATGCACCTGTCAAACTTGTCAGGAAGGCCGCTCGGATTTTGGTCTTGATGATCATCGGTCTTCCTCGACACCTCCTCATCATGGGCAATGTTAGGGGATACGCCCCCCCAAGCTAGAGCTTGGTCCTATCTTCTTCTTGGCCGGTGACACCGATCTTCCGTTCGATGGAGCTTTCTTCGGATTCTTGGCCTTTGAGAGCTTGCAATGCTCTCGTATTCTTGCGACATCAGTGTCGCCTACATCACCATCCGTGGAGCTATCTGGAGGGTCCTCCAATTTCTCTTCTTCACCCGAAGCTTGGCCTTCTTCGGAGCCATCGTCATGGAGAGCACCAATAGAGTGGGGGATTGCTTCTTCAATCACTTCATCGAGGATATCCACATAATCTAACTCCTCGTGATATGACATGTGTTTTATGGCCCGGGGTATATGAAGCTTGACTTCTATGTTGCCGACATTTACAGATAGAGTTCCTTCACGCACATCGACGATAACACCGGCGGTTGCGATGAATGGGCGTCTAAGTATAAGCGAAGTGTCGCCCTCTTCGTTGATGTCCATTATAACAACATCACAAGGCAAGCATATACCTCACGGTACTTGGAGTGGAATATTCTCTGTGATCCCTACCGGCCTAGTAATCCGACCGTCCGCAAGTTGAATCCTCATATCGGTCGGCTTCAAGTCGGTGACCGTGTTCAATCTCCGGAACATACGAAGGGGCATAAGGCTCACACTAGCGCCCAAGTCTACTAGAGCTTTTTGCAAAGGGACGCCTCCTAGTGTGCAAGGGATGTGGAAACTCCCGGGATCCTTCAATTTCGCTGGCTCCTTCTATTTGCGGGTAAACCAAGTTCCTTGCTCCGCAAGCATAATTTTTTTCTTCCTTTTCTTTCCCGAAATCAAATCTTTCAAGAACTTTGCGTAAGACTGTATCTCAACAATTGCATCTAGGAAAGGAATATTGAGGCTTACTCCCCTCAAGTATTCTAGGAACTTGACGAGCTTTTTCTCCATCTTGGCTCTAGCTAGCCGTCATGGAAACAGCACCGGTGGCATGTAGCGGCGCTCATCAAGTGGCTCCACCACTTTAGAATTTCCTCCTTCAATTGCCTCCTTTTTGCTCTCTTCTTCAATCGTCGTCTCTTTTTCTTCCAAAAATTCCACCACGGGTTGCTTGCTTTGGGTCATAGCAGGAGTGGTATCCTTCCCGCCCCTTGTTGTAACCGCAACCACCGCATTGATGTGTCCGGTGTTGCTCCGTGGATTGGGCTCGGGCTGCGCCGGCAATTGTTGGGCGTTCTTGTTGAGCAACGCAAGTTGTTCCGCAAGTTGAGCGACAACGGTACTTAGTGACTCTTGCCCCGCCGTCAACTTAGCATTTATCTTCCTCTGCTCCACCATAAACTCCTCCACCCTAGCTTCGTAATCCGACCGTGGTTAAGCTTGAGGTGGGTTGGGAGCTCTCCAACCGTGGTTGTACCCGGGGGGTCTATATAGTCCCGTTTGTTGCCTCGACGGGTAATTTTGTTACGGTGGACCCCTCGGTTGATATTGAGGTTGTGGTGGTGGAGGCCGAGCTTGAGGAATTTGTTGTGGCGGCGGGTTCAAAGCACCATCATTGTTTGCATATGAGAAGCCCGGATGGTTTCTAGCGGCCGGGTTGGCCCAATATCCGGAATTCCCCGCGACATATTGTACTTGCTCCAAGGCTCCTTCTCCATTGTCTCCTCCTACATACATAGCTTGGAATTGGTCTTGCCAATCACTCATATTGCTTATCGGTGTAGATGTAGAGGGTGCTCCATGGGGCTCGGTGATATATTTCTCCAATCTCTCCACCACCTTGTGGAGAGAATCAAATTTGGTTGAAAGCTCCGCCACGGCCTTGGCCTCATAAATGCTAGTGGGCTTCAAAGAGGACGAAGAATTTCCTCGATCGTCCCCCCATTGTTGGTTATTTGAGGCCATCCCCTTTAACAAGGCCGTAGCTTCATCCGGGATCTTTGATAGTATGGCTCCATTGGTGGTTGCGTCAATAATTTGCTTCGTGCCCGGTTGGAGTCCATTGTAGAAACTGTGGACAAGCTTCCAATCTTCTATAATATGATGGGGGCATTGATGTTGCAAGTCCTTGAAGCGCTCCCATGCTTCATAGAGGGTTTCTTGCGGTCCTTGCTTAAAGGACATGAGAGCACTCCGTATCTTCACCGTCTTGGAAGGAGGGTAAAACTTATCAACGAAGGCGCTTGCCAACTCATCCCAAGTGGTGAATGTCCATTCCGCTTGCGTCCTCAACCAATACAAAGCTTTATCCTTGAGTGTGAAGGGGAAGAGTCGCAGTCGGATTGCATCAATGGAGACGCCCGGCATTTGGAAAGTGGCACACTTGGACAAGAAAAGTTGGATGTGGTAATGCGGATTCTCATGGGCATTCCCATGAAACGGGTCTTGTTGCATCAATACTACCAATCCCGTTTTTAGCTCAAAATTCTTGTCCGCCGCTAGTTCCGGCATGGCGATGGATGAAGTGGTGGAAGAAGTCGTAGGCCGAAGCCTATCTCTAATGGATATGATCCTCGCCATTCATGCGGCTAACTCCTCCTGTGTCTCCACACAGTTCATATAACCATCCTCCGTAGCGTGCCTTCTCTCAGCTCTGATCCTCCTCACGGTGCGCTCGATCTCCGGATCAAATAATATTTCCTCGGGGTTCGCCGTAGATCTCGTGTACATGCAAGGGAAAACAGAGTTTCAAAGGAAATGTGAGCACTTATAAGGAGTATAAAGATTAAAAGTAGCAAAAGAAAAAGAAAACACTAAGTAAAGAGAATAAAACACTGTCGCCTTCCCCGGCAACGGTGCCAAAAACTTGATCGTCGCCCGGTGTGCACACACAACCTGGACGAGCGACTCGTAGTCTTACCGCAAGCGCACGGCGTAGTGGCGAGCGGGTATCGAACTCAGGGAGGGACAATGACAGTGTCTCGTTCTAATCACCTAGCTATCGGAATGGTCAAGAATAATACGGGATAAAATTGTCACAATCGTTCGTATATCGTTGGAAATATCAATGAAATAAAACGCCTAGGGATAGGGAATCCCCGCTACGAACTGTATCTCGTCGTTGTGATTCATAGGTTACATCATTGCTAGACTTGAATCTTAGGTGAACTAGTCGCAACTAAATGTAGAACCGAGCTCACGCTCTCGCGCTATTGCCGGTCTATAGCAAACCTAGGTTAGGGCCCAATCTCTTGCAAACCCTAACCTAAGCCGCTAGCGTGAAGAACGACATCATCGTTCAATCGTATCTCGAGCCCACTCTCGTGCAAACTCGAGCTACGACCTAGGTTGAGATAGTTCCTACCGTCCAATCTCTTGCAAACGGGTATTTGTATAGAAATACGATTAAAAACTCTAGCCTTGGTCCAATCTCTTGCAAACCAATTCTAGAAAATTCCAATTGTAAATCTAAATCGAATTTCTAGGGCTTCCTATCAATTGGGACCCAATCTCTTGCAAATCCCAATCGATATGAATCCCTAGCTATCCGTAATAAATCGATCCTAACCTAACCCTAATCAATTCTAGCAAGAATTTCACCAATTCATCACAATTCGGAAATAAGGCTCATAGGGTTCATCCCCATGCCCTAGGACGATAAAACTACTCACTAATCATCATGCAATTCATAAGAAATTCAATAGAAAAATCAACACAATTCATTGCAATAGAGAAATTATCAATAAAAATGGAGTTTTTGACAAGAAAGGAGACAAACCAATGAGAATCCAATAGCATCCAACAAGAATCCCCTTTCTAATCGCTCAAAGAGCCTAAATCTAAATAACTAAAAAGCTCTCTAAAAAGGATGCAAAAAGTATCAAAAAGTTCTTTCTAACTAGGGCAAAAACTGGGTTTAAATACCCCTTAAAATCGCCGAGAAATTCGTGACAAAAATGCCCCTGCGCAGCTCAAAAATCGCAGTTTACGCAGCCGGCGGGGCGGCTCACTCGGCCGAGTGACAAATGTCACTCGGCCGAGTGACAAACCCTGTAAAATTCCAATAAGTCGGGACTTTTCGTGGGTCTGTCTTCGGGAGTGACTCGGCCGAGTAGATTTACTCACTCGGCCGAGTGGCAATTCTTGCTCGGCCGAGTGGAAGCTCTGAATCGCCTGTAAATTAACAGTAAGTCGGCCGTTTTCGAAGCGTCTGTTCTCATGCCACTCGGGTGAGGGGGTTTCCATGCTCGGCCGAGTGGACTATCGTCACTCGGCCGAGTGCACGCCCATATTCTTCGGTTGATGCGTGTCCAGTCTGGTCGGCCGAGTGATCTTCTTGCTCGGCCGAGTGGAAGGTTCACGCGGCCGAGTGAGATGCTGCAAAGGCCCAATCTTCGTCTTTCCGCTTCCTCGTCGCTCCTACGATGTTCTTTCTTCTCCCACTTGTCTTCCATCGCCGAATATCCTCCAAAAGAGCCTTGGGTGACACTCCGGAGTGGGTGCAAATCCTCTTGATCTCAAAATCACTCCGAATCGCTCCATATCTCCTGAAATACGACAAAAACAAGAAATCGTGAAAAGCATCGCAATATTATCGAATAATCGTGAAAAACGCGATATGAGCGATCAAAGTGGCATGCAAACATGCAGAAAAAAGGTGTAAAATACGAAGCGATCAGTGACTTCTTGGCCGCTCCAACTTGTGTCCGGGTGGTGCATGCGTGCATCACCCGATCGGTTGGAAGTGACCAACCGGTCGGGTGAGGGGCTGAAAGATGCGATCTTCGTCGTTTGACCCCCTGGATCACGCGTGACTCCTCCCGTTGCTTCGGGGACTTATGATATCGTCGTTTTATGTCCCATATGCCAGTAAACTCCTGCAAAATACAAAAAACACGGAAAAGTGAAAGAAAACAAGAAAACACGAGAAAATGAATACAAGACGACAGAAAATAACGGAAAAAACACGGAAGAAAACGTGCGCAAATATATGAAATATAAACGCATGTCAAAATCCCCTAAGCTGAACTCTTCCTCGTCCTCGAGGAAGACGAGTGAGAGTAGGAGCTCAGAGGGAGAAAATAGAGAGAGAGATAGAAACAGAGAACTCTATATCCTAGATCGCCCGTCAGGGCCAATAAAACCAAAAATGACAACCAAGCAAGCAAACGCCAAATCACATCACTAAACTAAGGAATATGAGTCCAGACAAGTGCCGTGGGCCCACGCGGTGAAGCGCGAGTGAGTGTGGTCGTGTGCTAGCAGTCGGTGTCACTATCTACGATGTGCAATAAAGCTCGATATACACAAATCCAAGAAATGACCCAAATATTGATTCGATTCGAATTAAGCGCTGAATATATAGCTCAAGCATGCATGAGAATAGAGCGAGAATCGAAACATATCATGAGTCAGGGACTCCACAACTAGGGTTAAGGAAATCACCACACTATAGCCAAGATAATAGCTAAAAAGTTTCCTAAGCCAAGTATTTTCGAAAACGATGGGGGTTGAGATGATGTGGAGTAGAACACTCGGTGCAAACTCTCGCCTTCCCTTTATTCTCGGTAAGTTGGAAAATATTCACACTCATATTTTTTTGGGTTTTGGGTATTTGTTTTTTTTGGCTTTTTTGGTTATACAATTTTTTTCTTTTCTTTTCTTTTTTGGGTTTTTCTTTTCTTTTCTCTTTTTTTTGGATATTTGGGTTTTTTTGGCTATACACATGTGTACTCTCCCAAGTGGGAGAACAGTATACGACGGGGGGATTTGCACCAGGTAAAACAAAAAAGAAATCGGAATCTAAACACTTGGGCAAAGGAAACTATTCTCGCTAATTGCTCTGCTAAATGGGTTATCATAGTCCTTAATTGTGGAATCCCGACACATGCGAAATGAAGTATACGATATATATATATAGCATGCAGAAGAAGCAGACAGTAGAAACAAATACCGCATATTCAAATCGAAGCACGATAATCTAGGGGTCATTCCTGGACATGTATATAAAGTAAGATCACAAAGTAGAAGCACACCAAATAGCTAGGCACGACACACGACTCACAAAAGGCTAAGTGGACCCACGATGCATGAAATGCAAGAGGACTCGGTATCCTAAAGTTAGTGAATGTGATTATCGATGCCATGCTAGGTGTGTGTGATTTTGTGGCAATTCATCATAGGGTTCATCTCTAGGAGAAAGAGATAAAAAGAAGAAAAGCAAAAGAAAAAGAAAAAGACGGAGAAAAACGACTCAAATCACGAAGAAAAAGAGACAAATGACGCACGAAGTGCGACTCCCCCAAGCTGAAACTTGCATTGCCCTCAATGCAATAGAATTAAATACGGGAGGGCAATGAATATGGGGGGAATACGCACAGACACAAAAAGACACGAAAGGCAAGAAAATCACACAAACGAAACTGAAAATAAGAAAAGAAATAAAAATCACACCACACGACAAATAAACAGAAAATAAAATAAATAAAAATGAAAATCACACGACACGATAAATAAACAAGCACACAAAGAAAAACGAAACACGACAGCACACCCAAAAAATTTGACTTCCCCCCAAGCTAAACGTGACAATGCTAGCAAGATGATATGATCGTGAAAATGCAGAGATATGCAAGGGGGAGGTCAGAAAACAAAATGAAATCAAAAGGCATGAGATGGGGAGTCCTCGCCCTCCTCGGAAGAGGGTGTGGATGGGTGGTCGGGGGAAGGGGGGTGTGCGGAGAAGTGGGGAAAGAGGTGGTGGAATAGGTGCAGTGGGGGTGTGAATGATGGGTAGAGTGTCGGTGGAGGTGGGTGGTGGTGGAAGTACGACGATCAAGGCGGTGGTAGAAGGGATAGAAATGGGGAGAGAAGAAGTGATGGTGACGGTAGTGGGTGGAGGACAAGAATGTGATGGGGGAGGTGTCGATCGTCGAGGTGGTGAAGGTGGTGGTGAGGGGTGTGGTGTGGGTGGTGGTGGTCCGTGGACGTGAGTGAGAAGGCGGAGGATGGTGGCCACGTTCCTCTCAAGTGCGAGGAAACATGGGTGAGTGAGAAAGGAGGACGGTGATGGGTCCGAGGGGACAGAGGACGTGGCAAGAGCACAGAGAGCAGCGACCTCGGCCTCGAGAGCAAGACGGGCTGAGGCCTGACGGCGACCAAAAGAAGCGGACTGACGTGAAGCGGAAGTGGTACCAGGATGTGATGTGGAAGTAGTGCCAGCGGCAATGGTCATGCCAGCACTGGACACAAGGCCGGAGATGGCCGCAGAAAGATCCTCAGCAGTGATAGGGCTAGGATCACATGTGGTGTGACTCGGGCCAGCCCCAATATCTCCCCAGGACGCAGGAATATCCTGCTCGCCTAAGCGAGCGGCAGGGGAAGGTGTTCTGCGTGCATCCGGGGGAAAGAAAGGAAGGCAAAACCTCGCTAGAAACTCGGGATCGGGTGGAAAAGTCCAATCTCCCACTACAGCAATAGTCATGTGAGTGGGGTTCGGGAGAATGGTGTAGGGGGCTGGGGGGTGGCCGTAGTTGAAATCGAAATGACGATCAGGGCGGGGCTTAATCATATGAATATGCCGCAGGACATCAAGATCTAGACGTGAGGGTCCTGCGGCAGTGGGAAGATCTCGGGGGATGGGGATATTAAATTGGGGATAAGAAGCAATGACAGTGATTATTCCCCCACAGCAAAGCTTGCCCTTGCCGGCCTGACTAATCTCGAGTAGCTTGTAAATAAGCCAGTCGCCATCATGGACGGGGACAGTAGGGGCCCTAAAGCTAATCCCATCATCGTCTCGAACGAAAGGGAAAGTCATGGCCCATAGAATGAAAAGATCAGGGATGGTCACGGTGCCTGACTCATCCCTGGGGGAAAATGCGGAAGATATGATCCGATGGGCCAGACGGAATATAGGATGTATGATTGAGGAGGCCTTGGCCTTACCTCGGGATAACGAGGGAGTATGGTGAGGCGAAACCAAAAGTTATCGACCTCGAATTCGGGTGGGTATCCGTAGTGTCGGATAGCGTCGTCCCCAAGGATGGGGAAACCAAATATATTGTTGATCGTGTTCAGGTTGGTGCGGATGGTTTTGTTACGCACCCGGAAAATGACGGTCGACCCTGACTCACAAACGAGTGAGGAAATAAATTCTAGTGTGAGGGACGGGTAAGACAATGCGGTGGTGTTCAGGAAGGCTAACAAACCTAAGTTCGCGAAAAGAGTCTCGACCTCAGTGAAGACACCGAGATCGATAAGCAATTGGGTGTAGGCAAACTTGGTCGATAGATGCCCCCCGAGCATCAAGTCGATGGTAGAAGTCTTTGTGCTCTTGGTTTCGAAATTAATACCCATGCGGGCCCATCATTGGGTCCGGAGGGGGGATAACAGGTGGGGGAGGAGCTAGTGATAGTGCACGTGGTGTATTAGGAGGAGGACATGTTTGTTTGCGTCTCTTTCGAGACGGTTCCTCCTCCCGCATGATACCCTTCCCCTTATCACGATCCCGGGCCATAGTGGGTGCGTGAGTGTGATGCAAATGAGTGTAGAACACGATAAAATCACGCACACACAAACAATCAAGCGAGTCGAAATTCTAGGATAAAAAGTAAAATTGAGCAGTGGAGCGAAGTTACCCAGCAGACGTTGGAGTTCCTTGCTTGAAATTGACCCCAATACCGTGCAATCGGATGGAGTATGGAGCCGCGGCACTTCTCTTCAGCAAAAATTCCGAAAATGGGGGGATTAGTGCTTGAGAAAGCAAAATAGGAGAAAGAGAGGAAGAGAAAACAATGGAGAGATGGAAGGGGTAGGTGGAGAGAGAGGCTAGAGGGGGAGTGGAGGTCGTGGGAGAAGTTTTTCAGCCGTTGGGAGAGCGGGCGAGACGAAACGACGGCGAAATCTGTGAGATCGGGCGAGGAAATGAACGGTCGGGGCGGGGGTTTATTTATAGGGTTTAAGTCGAACCGATTGGGTGAGTTGTCACCCGATCGGTTGACTATTAGGGTGAGATTTTCGGCTGAAGAGACGCTACAGGTGAACCGGTCAGTTGATTACTCACCCGATCGGTTGGCCGCTCCACAAATTTTTCCGAGAGTTTGGTACAGCTCACCCGGTCTGTCAACCGGTCATGCTTCTCATCACCCGATCGATTGACAAAGTCTGAAAATTTCCCGAGACTTCAGCCCCAGTTCACCCGATCTGCCAACCGGTTTCACAGGCCTTCACCCGATCGGTTTGTTGAGTGACTGATATGGCCGTCAGCTGATACATCCCAACCGATCGGTTGAGTTATCAACCGATCGGTTGGGGCCTTGATTTCTGCAAAAGTGCACAAATGGCCTAAGTCCCTCAACGGAAGTTCTTGTTGCTGGATTTATTTATTAAAAATAGATAAAATAAAGTTAAAAAAAGTTCTAAAAATTGGAAACAAAGGTTTAGAGCATGGGTTGCCTCCTATGAAGCGCTTTTGTTTAACGTCGTTAACTCGACGCCCGTTGATGATGTTCAAGGTGGGCGATACGGGTGATGCCCAAAGTCTGGCTTCACTTCAGCTTCTCTGTAACGACTGCTTTTCATGTATCTGGATTTAATATAATATAATATATGTTTTGATGGATTTTCTCCTCTTGTGTGGTTTTCGTCTCCGTAGTTTTCATTTTCGATCGATTCGTCGTATTTTCTCGCTTCTTCCTTAGGATTGTCGATTTCGAAGTATGTCACTCGTGACGGACTTCATAACGGTCGTATCTAACTGTTAGATCAAGCCTATGAGTCTTAGTAATCGATCCCGGGGCCCCGCGCTCCGTATCGGTATTTTTCTGTGCTCATTAGCCGGTGTAAGAAGGGCCATCGACCGACTAGATGACGATCCAGTCGGTCAGCAATCCTTCTTGGACCGACTAGTTAGCTTTCTAAATTTCTCAGGAGTTACTGTTTATCGTTAGTCGGTCTAAGAACGTTGGTTGACCGACTAGGTTGCAAACTAGTCGGTCAGCAATGCTTCTTGAACCGACTAACTCATCAAATTATTTTTGTATCAGTTACTGTTTACTCTTAGTCGGTCTAAGAACGTTCATCGACCGACTAGATGCTAAACTAGTCGGTCAGTACTTGTTCATGGACCGACTAACTCTAGAATCCTATTTTCGTTCAGGAGTTACTGTTTGCACTTAGTCGGTCTGCGTTGGTCGACCGACTGACTAGTTGCCAAACTAGTCGGTCAGTGGTTGTTCTTTGACCGACTAACCAGTGTTAAAACCCTAATTTCTGGGCAGCCGCCAGCCCAACCTATAAATACCCCTCCCAAACGACTTCTTCTTCTCCAACACGACCCAAAACCCTAAAAACTTCCCTCTTCAGCCCTCATCTTCCTCCAAGCTCCATTCCTTCATTCCAAGCCCTAAATCCATCATCCAATCCATCCATCTACTCTATCTACCCCTCATCTTCCCCAAATCTCCATCAAAACCCATCAAAATCCCCAAATCCCCCAAAACCCTAGTTTCCCAAAACTTCTCCAATCTTCTCCAGATCTGATCCTAGGGTTCCCCGGAGTGTTTCTTCCACCTCCTCTCGGTAAGAAATCGTTCTACCGTTGTTTTCATAACTTATTGATAATTTTGGTGAAACCCTAATTAATTTCATGTTGTTTGTTGATTGTCCCCCAAAACAGCGATTTCCCCCGTAGATAGCATCCGTGTGACGAAGTGATCGTCGATCCCCGGTGCTAGGCAAGTGAAACTTGCCACTTAGGGTTTAGGCCATGTTTTAGGCCATTTGCTTGTTGTAGGCGTAAAAGAGGCTAGGCGACGAAATGATACTCGCCTAGGCGCAAATTGGGGAACTAGCTTGACAACGAAGCTAATCCCGACATTTAGCATGTTGCACAATTAACATGTCATGTTTACTTTCAATTAACGGTACGCGAATATGTCATGTCATTGCATTTCGCCTGTCACGTTTAATTTAATTAACGGTACGCAAATAAAATGTCATGACCTTGCATTCTTTAGATATTGCTGTGATTGCGTAGCTTCGCTACAATGTTGTGTTCCTGGCTCGTGTTCCAGAAGCGGGCCATGTGTTGGTTGATAGCCAATGCCCGAATTGCGTGTTCCGGCTAGGTGTTCCCTACGCCATACTTGTGTTTCCTGGCTCGTGACCAGAAGCGAGCATAATGAGTTGGAAACCCCAACGCTCGATGTAATGAATTGTGAACTAAGAATGCGAGCTCAATGTGCGGGGCAACCCTAGGCTCACTAGATGAGCTCAATGTGCAGGGACCCCAGGCTCCATATCGTGTGGGTATTGAGTAGTGTCTAGTGCCGATCGGTCTGAAATGCTATGCCATTCAGCGAATGGCCTAAACACCTACAAAATGTGAATTGATAGAATTGATAGTAGCTTGGCTACTCTTGTCGTGTCCCGATGATTGTTCTCTTGTACAAATTGTCTTGCCATGTTTAAATTGTGCACTCATGTTATAACTGCCATGTCATGCATACTAAACTGCTAGGTTGCTAGATGCCTCACTTTCAGTTTCCTTGCCCAAGTCTTTTTAGACTTGCTGACATGTGCCCCTTTACTCTTTTGGGTGACACATGTTAGATCCTGAGCCCGAGTACCTCGTTGAGGACGAGGTGTTTGCTGACGCCGAGCCCGAGCTTGTGTTTGACGGGGAGTACGTGGACACTGGGGACCAATCCTAGTGTCTCCGTTGCGTTTTATTTTTGTTAGACAGTTGTTTTGTTATCGGTGCGTGGCACCCATACTTTGTTATGTCGTTTCTTTTGCTGGCCTTGTTCTGGGCCTTAGACTCTTTTCTTTTAGCCTAGTGGCTTTTCTGGATGTTGGACTTTTGTTGATGCTGGACAATATTTGTGAGATGTGAATTTTATTTCAGTCTCTCCTTGTGTTATTATTGCTATTCTGTTGTGGTTACAGGGACCTGTTTTTGTGTTGTGGACGCTTATCGGGTTTGGGGCTTCACAGCTCCACTCTCGTGCGGACCTTTTCACGTCTCGCCTCCATTTCAGGGAAGCGGGTCGTGACAGGTTTTAGTGGTGGCCCATGCAGGTCCTTCTGTAACTGCGATCTTTGGAATAGCGATAATAATATTGGAATGTCCAATAAATTAAGTTCGACGTCCGAGTCATAAGCTATGAGTCTAATCTGATTCGTTCTCTGTGTCATTAGATGGCAGGAAGGCGTTTCACCCGTGGTGGGGGCAGTGGTGCGCTCCCTCATGATGAGGAGCCTGAGCGGGAACCCACCAGCGGTGAGATGATGCGGATGATGTTACAGATGATGCAAGTGCAGCAAGGCGTGCTTTTGCAAGTCCAGAATGCTCCACCTGCTCGAGCTGCCCGGGCTCTTCCGGATGTTCCTCGCTCTGAGCCAGGAGCGAAGCAATTTCGGGAGCTGGGTCCCGCATATTTTGATGGTTCTGAGGGTCCTCTGGCGGCCGATGAGTGGATTCGGAACGTCGAGGACAATCTGAAGATGGCCAAGATCACCCCGGCTGGATGGGTTGATTTGGCGAAGAGGCAACTCAAGGATAATGCTCGGAATTGGTGGGATGCGGAAGAGAAGTTGTTGGTGGAGCCGATATCTTGGGCTACCTTCAAAGCCAGATTTGAGGGTGAGTTCTTCCCGAAGGCTGCCAAGGAGGAGATGCTGCAGCGTTTTATCGATTTGAAGCAAGGGAACTCGTCGGTGGACATGTATCACCAAGAGTTCATGAGGCTTAGTCGGTTTGCGCCGAAGATGGTGCAGGACGCTGAGGAGAGAGCTCAGAGGTTCCTGCAGGGGCTTGCTTCGGAGCTCCAGAGCTTTGTGACCTCCTCTGACCGGGAATCTTATCAGAAGGTTCTAGTAGCTGCCAAGAGGCAGGAGCTGCTCGTGAACCAGAGGAAGGGATCTGTTGTTGGTGCTGGGAAGAGGCCTGTGGAGCAGGCGAGAGCCGTGGTTAGACCTGGATTCAGGCCTAATCAGTCTGCTCAGTTTAAGAGGCCAGGAGGGCCGATTCCGAAGTTTTGCCATTTCTGCGGCAGGCCTGGCCACGTCAAGGATCAGTGTCGGAAGTTTTTGGGCCAGTGTATGGTTTGCGGTGATGCTTCTCATGTCGCGAAGGATTGTCGGCATGCGGATCCGCTGCGGAGGGCTCCTGTTGCAGCTCAGCCATTGCAGCAGCGAGCGCCTGTTCCTGCTGGACGTGGCGCAGCTCTTGTTCCGCAGAGGCAGGCTTTTCGGCAGGCTGTTCCGCCGAGAAGGCAGGCTTTTCTGATGACCGCTGCGGAGAGCGAGGCTGTGGATGAGGTTATCGCAGGTAATCCTCATTCTAGCTATTACTTTCCTATTTGGTCTTGATTGCTAGATTATGTTGTTTGCTTGAACTTGCTTGTTTGCTAGAATAGGGTTTGATTGTTAATTGCTTGATTAGGTGTGATTTTGGTTTGCACGTTTCCTGCACGAGTCCTCTTTGACTCTGGTGCATCGATGTGCATTATTTCTCGGAGCTTCGTGGAGAGGCATTCCTTGTCGACGTCCCCTCTCCCCAAGAGTTGGAATATCGTTACAGGGAATGGTGTGGTCTCGGTGCATCGTGGTTGCAATTCTTGCTCGTTGGTGGTCTGTGGACATGAGCTTTTTGCGGATTTCATTGTCCACGACATCATCAACTATGATGCAGTTCTTGGGATGGACTGGCTGGCGAGCTTCTATGCTACGATCGACTGTCGGAGGAAGAAGGTGGTGTTCGAGATTCCCGGACATCCAGTATTTGAGTTCAGTCGTGGTAGCAGTTCGCTTGGTCCTGTCAGATTTCGGGCCAGGCCGGTGGAGGCTGTGGCTATGCAGATGGAGCTGGAGTGGCCAGCTGTGGTGCGTGATTTTGGCGACGTCTTCCCCGAGGAGATGTCTGGTTTGCCGCCTGATCGAGCTTTGGAATTTTCTATTGATCTTGTCCCAGGTACGCAGCCGATTTCGAAGGCGCCGTATCGTATGGCACCTGCAGAGTTGGAAGAGTTGCGGAAGCAGTTGGATGAGCTTTTGCAGAAGGGTTATATTAATCCTAGCGTGTCTCCGTGGGGAGCACCGGTGTTGTTGGTTAAGAAGAAGGATGGTTCGCGTCGCATGTGCGTGGACTATCAGGAGTTGAATGCGGTGACCATTAAGAATAAATACCCGTTGCCTCGCATCGATGATATCTTTGATCAGCTTGGAGGTTCGAGGGTGTTTTCTAAATTGGATTTGAGGAGTGGTTACCATCAGTTGAAGGTGAAGAAGGGAGATGTTCCGAAGACAGCGTTCAGGACGAAGTATGGACACTATGAGTTCGTGGTTATGCCTTTTGGCGTAACTAACGCGCCCGCAGTTTTCATGAATCTAATGAACCTGATTTTCTACGACTTTTTGGATAAGTTTGTCGTTATCTTCATTGACGACATTCTGATCTATTCGAAGTCGGAGGAAGAGCATGCCTCGCACTTGAGGACGGTGTTGGAGATTTTGAGGAAGCATCGTTTGTATGCTAAGTTTTCGAAGTGCGAGTTTTGGCTGGATAGAGTTGCTTTTCTCGGGCATGTGGTGACTGGAGATGGTATTTCAGTGGATCCCGAGAAGATTCGGGCCATCAGGGAGTGGCCTGTTCCGTCGTCTGCGTCTGAGATTCGGAGTTTTCTCGGACTTGCTGGTTATTATCGGTGATTCATTAAGGACTTTTCTCGTATTGCTGAGCCGATGACCAGGTTGACGCGGAAGGATGTTGCTTTTGCTTGGTCGGGTGATTGTGAGAGTGCTTTTGGTGTTCTGAAGGAGAGGTTGACGAGTGCCCCTATTCTTGTTGTGCCTGATCGCAGCGGTGGATTTGAGATCTTTTGCGATGCTTCTGGCAAGGGTCTCGGTTGCGTACTGCATCAGCACGGACACGTTGTGGCGTATGCGTCTCGTCAGCTTAAGGTTCATGAGAAGAATTATCCGACGCATGATTTGGAGTTGGCTGCCGTTGTGTTTGCTCTTAAGATTTGGAGGCACTTCTTGCTGAGTGAGAAAGTGAAGATTTTCACCGATCACAAAAGCTTGAAGTACATTTTCACTCAGAAGGAGCTCAACATGCGACAGCGTCGATGGTTGGAGCTTATGGCGGATTATGATATTGATTTGCAGTATCACCCTGGCAAGGTGAATGTGGTTCCAGATGCTTTGAGTAGGCTGCCAGCGGTGATGATTTTGACCTCGCAGTGGAGATTGCAGCAGGATTTTTGCGAGTCTGGAGTGGAAATTGTTCTTCCTGGGGAGGCTTCTTTGTTGATGTACATGCAGGTACAGTCGACGATCGTGGATCGGATTAAGGCTGGCCAGGCTGAGGATCCGAAGCTGGTGAGGATTCGGGAGATGGTGGAAGCCGGTCTGCGGACTGACTTTTTGATTCATGAGGATGGCTCGCTGAGGTTTGGAGCCAGGTTGTGTGTGCCAGCTGGGGATATCAGAGAGGAGCTGATGGTGGAGGCACACAGTTCACCGTATTCTGTGCATCCTGGTGGCACCAAGATGTATCAGGATCTTCGTCTGAATTATTGGTGGCATGGTATGAAGAGGAGCGTGGCTCGGAGTGTAGCCAAGTGCTTGGTTTGCCAGCAAGTGAACGCGGAGCATCAGCGTTCGGCCGGGTTGCTACAACCGCTTCCGATTCCGGAGTGGAAATGGCAACACATCACTATGGATTTCGTGACTGGACTACCTCGGAGTCCTAAGCAGAATGACGCGATTTGGGTGGTCGTCGATCGATTGACCAAATCTGCGCACTTTATTCCGTTCCGAGTAGGACAGTCCACTGAGGCGCTAGCGAGGAAATATATTGAGGTAAAATTCTTTTACTCTCCGTTTTATTTCCTTTTCCTAGCTTATATAGTGATGTAACGTGAATCGTGCAGGAGGTTGTGCGACTTCACGGAGTCCCCGTGAGTATCGTGTCTGACAGAGACACGAGGTTCACATCTCAGTTCTGGCAGAGTTTGCAGAAGAGCTTGGGTACGCGTCTGAGTTTCAGCACGGCGTACCATCCGCAGACGGATGGCCAGTCCGAGAGGACGATTCAGGTTTTGGAAGACATGCTGAGGGCGTGCATGTTGGATTTCAAGGGTTCGTGGGAGGACCATCTGCATTTGGTGGAGTTTTCCTACAACAACAGCTTCCAGGCGAGTATTGGCATGGCGCCATTCGCCGCTCTTTATGGGAGGAAATGTCGATCGCCATTGAGTTGGGATGACGTTGGTGATCGGGAGTTGTTGGGGCCTGAGATGATCGTGGAGGCCGTGGATGTCGTCAGGAATATTCGGGAGAGGTTGAGGATTGCTCAGGACCGTTTTAAGCATTGGGCGGATGCTAAACGTCGTCCTTTGGAGTTTCAGCCGGGCGACCATGTGTTCTTGAAGATTTCCCCGAATCGTGGTGTGATTCGTTTCGGGAAGCGTGGAAAGTTGAGCCCGCGATACATTGGACCATTTGACATTTTGGAGAGGGTTGGCGAGGTAGCTTATCGCTTGGCCTTGCCGCCATCTTTGGAAGGAGTTCACAATGTTTTCCATGTGTCGCAGCTTCGTCGATACATTAGCGATCCGTCTCATGCGGTGGATTTTTCGGAGATTACCGTTCGCCCCGATATGACGTATGACCAGCATCCCGTGCAGATTCTGGACAGGCGTCAAAAATCGCTTCGGAACAAGATTGTCAATCTTGTGAGGGTGATGTGGCGACACGGTTCACCTGGAGAGTCTACTTGGGAGAATGAGGATGAGATGCGAGAGCGTTTCCCACTTTTGTTTCCGGACTCGTGAATTTTTGGAAATTCCGAGGACGGAATTTTTCTTAAGTTGGGGAGGATGTAACGACTGCTTTTCATGTATCTGGATTTAATATAATATAATATATGTTTTGATGGATTTTCTCCTCTTGTGTGGTTTTCGTCTCCGTAGTTTTCATTTTCGATCGATTCGTCGTATTTTCTCGCTTCTTCCTTAGGATTGTCGATTTCGAAGTATGTCACTCGTGACGGACTTCATAACGGTCGTATCTAACTGTTAGATCAAGCCTAGGAGTCTTAGTAATCGATCCCGGGGCCCCGCGCTCCGTATCGGTATTTTTCTGTGCTCATTAGCCGGTGTAAGAAGGGCCATCGACCGACTAGATGACGATCCAGTCGGTCGGCAATCCTTCTTGGACCGACTAGTTAGCATTCTAAATTTCTCAGGAGTTACTGTTTATCGTTAGTCGGTCTAAGAACGTTGGTTGACCGACTAGGTTGCAAACTAGTCGGTCAGCAATGCTTCTTGAACCGACTAACTCATCAAATTATTTTTGTATCAGTTACTGTTTACTCTTAGTCGGTCTAAGAACGTTCATCGACCGACTAGATGCTAAACTAGTCGGTCAGTACTTGTTCATGGACCGACTAACTCTAGAATCCTATTTTCGTTTAGGAGTTACTGTTTGCACTTAGTCGGTCTGCGTTGGTCGACCGACCGACTAGTTGCCAAACTAGTCGGTCAGTGGTTGTTCTTTGACCGACTAACCAGTGTTAAAACCCTAATTTCTGGGCAGCCGCCAGCCCAACCTATAAATACCCCTCCCAAACGACTTCTTCTTCTCCAACACGACCCAAAACCCTAAAAACTTCCCTCTTCAGCCCTCATCTTCCTCCAAGCTCCATTCCTTCATTCCAAGCCCTAAATCCATCATCCAATCCATCCATCTACTCTATCTACCCCTCATCTTCCCCAAATCTCCATCAAAACCCATCAAAATCCCCAAATCCCCCAAAACCCTAGTTTCCCAAAACTTCTCCAATCTTCTCCAGATCTGATCCTAGGGTTCCCCGGAGTGTTTCTTCCACCTCCTCTCGGTAAGAAATCGTTCT
This sequence comes from Scilla litardierei, assembly GCA_030789695.1. Taxonomy (NCBI): domain Eukaryota; kingdom Viridiplantae; phylum Streptophyta; class Magnoliopsida; order Asparagales; family Asparagaceae; genus Scilla; species Scilla litardierei. The sequence continues at coordinate 40,638,950 of CM061134.1, forward strand.
ACCGTTGTTTTCATAACTTATTGATAATTTTGGTGAAACCCTAATTAATTTCATGTTGTTTGTTGATTGTCCCCCAAAACAGCGATTTCCCCCGTAGATAGCATCCGTGTGACGAAGTGATCGTCGATCCCCGGTGCTAGGCAAGTGAAACTTGCCACTTAGGGTTTAGGCCATGTTTTAGGCCATTTGCTTGTTGTAGGCGTAAAAGAGGCTAGGCGACGAAATGATACTCGCCTAGGCGCAAATTGGGGAACTAGCTTGACAACGAAGCTAATCCCGACATTTAGCATGTTGCACAATTAACATGTCATGTTTACTTTCAATTAACGGTACGCGAATATGTCATGTCATTGCATTTCGCCTGTCACGTTTAATTTAATTAACGGTACGCAAATAAAATGTCATGACCTTGCATTCTTTAGATATTGCTGTGATTGCGTAGCTTCGCTACAATGTTGTGTTCCTGGCTCGTGTTCCAGAAGCGGGCCATGTGTTGGTTGATAGCCAATGCCCGAATTGCGTGTTCCGGCTAGGTGTTCCCTACGCCATACTTGTGTTTCCTGGCTCGTGACCAGAAGCGAGCATAATGAGTTGGAAACCCCAACGCTCGATGTAATGAATTGTGAACTAAGAATGCGAGCTCAATGTGCGGGGCAACCCTAGGCTCACTAGATGAGCTCAATGTGCAGGGACCCCAGGCTCCATATCGTGTGGGTATTGAGTAGTGTCTAGTGCCGATCGGTCTGAAATGCTATGCCATTCAGCGAATGGCCTAAACACCTACAAAATGTGAATTGATAGAATTGATAGTAGCTTGGCTACTCTTGTCTTGTCCTGATGATTGTTCTCTTGTACAAATTGTCTTGCCATGTTTAAATTGTGCACTCATGTTATAACTGCCATGTCATGCATACTAAACTGCTAGGTTGCTAGATGCCTCACTTTCAGTTTCCTTGCCCAAGTCTTTTTAGACTTGCTGACATGTGCCCCTTTACTCTTTTGGGTGACACATGTTAGATCCTGAGCCCGAGTACCTCGTTGAGGACGAGGTGTTTGCTGACGCCGAGCCCGAGCTTGTGTTTGACGGGGAGTACGTGGACACTGGGGACCAGTCCTAGTGTCTCAGTTGCGTTTTATTTTTGTTAGACAGTTGTTTTGTTATCGGTGCGTGGCACCCATACTTTGTTATGTCGTTTCTTTTGCTGGCCTTGTTCTGGGCCTTAGACTCTTTTCTTTTAGCCTGGTGGCTTTTCTGGATGTTGGACTTTTGTTGATGCTGGACAATATTTGTGAGATGTGAATTTTATTTCAGTCTCTCCTTGTGTTATTATTGCTATTCTGTTGTGGTTACAGGGACCTGTTTTTGTGTTGTGGACGCTTATCGGGTTTGGGGCTTCACAGCTCCACTCTCGTGCGGACCTTTTCACGTCTCGCCTCCATTTCAGGGAAGCGGGTCGTGATATTCACCCTTTATTGTAGTCGGTGGCGACAAGAAAACTTGTTCGATGACTCTCCCTTTGTTGACGGGGTCCGGGGGTTTCTCCTTCATATTGGCATCCAACGCCACTCGTTTAAGGACCCGGATCTCATCCCCGGTGAGCCCCATGGTCTCTTTACCTTTTCTCCTCGCAGGAGGAGCTTTTGGAAATCCTGGAGGGATCACATGTTGGGCGACCGCCTCATCAGCAACTTCTTTCTTTAGTGAGCTAACTTGCTCTCCAAGATCCCCCCAAGCTATCCGGGGGATTTCTCGAGAGAATTTCCCAGGAGCTTGCCTACTCAGCTCTCTCTTCTTCCAGCTCCAGCACATTGCATCTTTGATCGTCCAGGGGATCGGGGTGCTTCATTGACAACCCCAAGTCAAATTCGACTTTTTCTTGGCCGACGTGGAGGGAAAACTTCCCATTCTTCACGTCTATTAGCACACCGGCGGTTGCCATAAAGGGCCATCCAAGGATAATATGGGTATGCTTGTCTTCCGGTATGTCCATCACCACAAAATCCACCGGTACTTGCACTCCACTCACATCAACGGGGAGGTCATCTACTACTCCCACCGGGTATTTCACCGAACGGTCAGCAAGCTGTAATGTCATGCCGGTGGGCTCCAAGTCTCCCATCCCTATTCTCCTTTATAGCGATAGGGGCATCAAACTGACGCTCGCTCCTAGATCAATGAGCGCCCTCTGGATTCGCACTTCCCCAATCGAACAAGGGATGGAGAAACTTCCTGGGTCTTTGAGCTTGGGCAGATTTGCGCGCTGAATGAGGGCGCTGCACTCCGCCGTTAATACGACCTTCTCCTTTCTGGATCCTCTTGTCACCAAGTCCTTTAGAAATTTGGCGTAGGAGGGAATCGTCTCGATAGCTTCGAGGAAGGGGATGTGTAAGCTCAGATCTTTGACCATGGCAAAGAATTTGCCATACTTCTCATCTATTTTGGCTTGGGCAAGCCGTTGTGGAAAAGGCACAACGGGCTTGAACACTCTGAGGTTCCCATCCTCATCCTTTTTTCTCTTCTCCATGGACTCCCTCCGGAGTAGTTGGTTTTGGCGACGAAGCACCGTCGTCATTTAATTTTTCAATTGGTCATTCCACGACCAACGGTGCTTCCGGTCCTTTGGGGGGCACTCTTGTGGGGATTTGCGTTCTGCTCCTCAAGACGATAGCGGACACGTTTGCATGCTTATTCGTGAGTGCCAAGGTCTGATTCTCCCCCCTTAGGTTCACCTCCGGCTGTGGTGATAATAGATTCTGCGGTCTCTGAAGGTTCGCCACTTGTAACCCCAGCTGGGTTACCTGATCAGTTAGAACTCTCTGTCCCATCTCCAGCTTCAGATTTATCTTCTCCTGGTTGGCGATGTATTGAGTCAAGAGGGACTCGACCGGAGAGATGGCCCTCTGCTGGCCATATTGCTGCTGGATGGGCTGCTGATTCCTTGGAGCATATTGCTGATATTGTTGTGGAGGTTGTTGCTGCTGAAATTGCTGCTGCTGAAACTGCTGATGAGGCCTAGCTAGCTGATATATCTGTTGTTGTTGCTGCTGAGTCGGCTGTTGATATGGCGCCCGGTAGCTAAGGTTGGGATGATTCCGGTTGTTAGGAGAATAGGCCGGGTTGGAGCTAGGCCGTGGTGGATACGGCGCATTTCCCATAGGATTGTAGAACAGTGCGCTCGCTTGGTCCAACGGTGGTGAGATGTCACCACCGTCGAATTCCCCCATGACTTCTGTTTCCACCGCGACAATACGTTGCGTATCGACACCATCGGCTCCTACCATCAATGCAGAGATCTGGGTCGATATCAAGTCAAACTTGCTGGATAATTTGTCGACGTCCTCGACCCTGTGGATGCCTCCAGATCTAGGTGTGGCTCTCTCGTCACACCACAGCTCATTGTTGGATGCCATATTTTCAAGAATTTGTCCGGCATCTTCTTCACTTCTTGACATGAAAGACCCTCCAGCCACGGCATCCATGGAAGATTTCAAATCGTCCCTCAACCCATTATAGAATAGATTTATGATCTGCCACTTGGGGAGCTCATGGTGGGGACATCTCCGCTGCATTTCCTTGTATCTGGTCCATGCTTCATGCAGAGACTCGTGGCTGGCTTGGGAGAAGGAGGAGATCTCACTCCTCATCTTCATGGTCTTCCCTGGAGGAAAGAACATCGTCAGAAAAGCATTTGAAAGCTTCTCCCAAGTGTTGAACGTATTTGGGTCCTTCCCCCTAAGCCACAGCTTGGCCTTATCTCGCAGAGAGAATATGAATAGCTTAAGACGGATCACCTCAGTTGTGACACCGTTTATCCGGAAGGTGTCACATTTCTCCAAAAAGGAGTCCAAATGTTCAATGTGGCTCTCCATGGGCGCACTCGAAAATTGATCCTGCTGGATCCACGTCACCAAAGACGGCTTAAGCTCGAAACTTTGCGTCGTAATAGCAGGAGGACGGATGGCGGAGGTGGACTCGATGGATGGCATCGAGTACTCCAGCAGGGACTTGTGAGGCGGGGTGTTCTCCCCCATGGTTTCAGGATCCTCTCTTCTTCACTTCTCGGCGGCCAAACGCCTTAGGGTGGCGTTTATCTCTGGATCAACGGGAGTCAAGTCGTCGAGACTTCTTGAACTCCTGCGCATGAAAACCAACAAACACCCGTGAAGCGAAAAGTGGGAAAGAGACAGATAAGATAAAAAATAAAGATAAAAATAAGAAAATAAAAAGGAAAAAGAAGAATGAGAAAATTATCTCGAGATAGAGGTGTGAGCTAGACTCAAGGGTTCATGAAATCCTAAAATAACAAGCACGTTGCCTCCCCGGCAACGGCGCCATAAAGCTTGACGTCCCCCGGGTTTGCGCGTCGTCAGATGTGTGCAATAAGTAATTGGGGGCGTGAGATTTAAATAGTTGTAACCGCAAGCGCACAGTGTTGTAGTGTGGCTTGGGGATCGAACTCAGGGAGGCGTGGATGTGCTTGGGTCAAGAAGGATCAAATTCACCCCATGGGCGAGCTAGCCCGAATCGGATGATGGGTTGTCACGGTAAATGGAATGCGAGGGATAAACAATATAAAGGGAAAACCCGTGACTTTGGTTTCCACCCTATCGTGCAATTCTCACCGATACGGCCTACGGGTAGGATAACGATTGGAATTAGGGTATAATGGTGAGACGTTGCCTCTGAAAGTGGTACCAGCGTCCTATGGGCCCGATATTCTGGTCGGTGCCCAGGATGATACGCCGGACTTCCCAGGTTCGGTCAGTGGGCACTCCCGTGTCCATTAACACTGACCAACTCCGGGAGCACTAAGCTCGCAACGATAACACCCAACGCCTCATCCTGTCGCTCCCGTGCGCTAGGATTCGACGTCTACGCTAAGGGCGTGAGCTATGGCTAGGGAGTCAACCACCAAGTTTATTCCCCCTTGGCCCAACGGTCAAAGGCGGTCTTTTTCACACCGATGACAATAAAACACCCAGCATAACCGGTAGATTCCTAATCCCTATCGATTTCCTAGTCCTATGGATGCATCGGGGAGAACCCACGAAGGGGTTTCCACCAAAATCCCAGATTTGGGTACTCACACATATTTAGTAAAAAGCGATCTAAATCGAAATTAACCGTAAAAATTATGATCAGGCGATTGAAAAGCAGTAAGAGCAATGCTAATAACACTATATTAAAGTTTGACAAAGATCGGAAAACTTACAAATATCTGAAAAATTACAGCCGTCAAGAGAGAGAAGAACAGCAAAAAATAACAACTCTCGATCCTGGAAAACCTAGGGGTCCTATATATAGAATACGATATCACCCGATCGGGTGAAAAGTCAACCGATCGGGTGACCTGCTTTGTTTCTTTGGCAGCTCAGAATAGGATTTCACCCGGTCACACGGCACGGTCGGTTGAGGGTTGAAGCTGATCGGTTGGATCTTCGTACCGTCGGGTGAACCAGTCGGTTGATCTCTCCGTGTCTTGGCTTCGGAGAATCGGCTACAGGTGAACCGATCGGGTGAAGGTCACCCGATCGGTTGGCATTCAGCATCAGAATCCAGAGAGTTGGGGCGTTTGAACCGGTCTCTGAACCGACCGGGTGACTTCTTGGCCGCTCCAACTTATGTCCGGGAGGTGCACGCATGCATCACCCGATCGGTTGGAAGTGACCAACCGGTCGGGTGAGGGGCTGAAAGATGCGATCTTCGTCGTTTGACCCCCTGGATCATGCATGACTCATCCCGTTGCTCCGGGGACTCATAATATCGTCGTTTTATGTCCCCCTACGCCAGTAAACTCCTGTAAAATACAAAAAACACAGAAAAGTGAAAGAAAACAAGAAAAAACGAGAAAACGAATACAAGACGACAGAAAATAACGGAAAAAACACGTAAGAAAACGTGCGTAAATATATGAAATATAAATGCATGTCAGATGGCCTCTAATAATCAATAATGGGGCGACGAGCGCGGGCAAACTTCTACCTCCTTGAATCCAACGAGCATATATGAGGCCAAGGCTGTAGCAGAGCTTTCCAATAAGTTCGACTCTCTCCACAAGGTAGTGGAGAGATTGGAGAAGTACATCATCGAGCCACATGTAGCTCCCTCCACATCTACGACGGGATGTAATATGATTGATTGGCAAGACCAATCTCAAGCTATGTTCGTAGGAGGAGAGCATGGAGAGGGAGCCTTGGAACAAGTGCAATACGTTGCGGTGAACTCCGGTTATTGGGCCAACCCGGCTGCAAGGAATCATCCGGGATTTTCGTATGCGAATAATGAAGGGGCTCTAAACCTGCCACCGCAACAACCTCAAGCTAGGCCTCCACCTCCACAACCTCAATACCAATCGAGGGGGCCACCACAACAAAATTACCCGCCTAGGCAACAAGCGGGACCGTATAGGCCGACCGGATATAACCAAAGATGGAGAGCTCCAAACCCACCACAAGCTCAACCACGATCGGATCATGAAGCTAGGGTGGAGGAATTCATGGTGGAGCAAAGAAAAATCAATGCTAGGTTGACGGCGCAACAAGATTCGCTAAATACCATCGTTGCGCAACTTGGAGAGCCAGCTATTGAAGAGGAGAGCACAAAAGAGCCGCAAGAAGTTGGAAATTCTGAAATGAAGAAGCCTAATGAGGAGCGCACCTACATGTCGCCGGTGCCCTTTCCACAACGGTTGGCAAGAGACAAAATAGAGAAGAAGCTCGCCAAGTTCCTTGAATATTTGAGGGGAGTAAGCCTCAACATACCTTTCTTGGATGCTATAGTGGAGATCCCGTCGTATGCAAAGTTCTTGAAGGACTTAATATTGGGAAAGAAAAGGAAGGAGAAAATAATGATGGCCGAACAAGGAAATTGGTTCACTCGGAGGGAAAAGGAGCCCGCGAAATTCAAGGATCCCGGAAGCTTTCGCATCCCATGCACACTTGGAGGAGTCCCATTGCAAAATGCCTTAGTTGACTTGGGAGCAAGTGTGAGCCTAATGCCCCTTAGCATGTTCCGGAAATTGAATACAGGGACCGACTTGAAGCCAACCGACATGAGAATAAAACTAGTGGATGGTCGGGTTACTAGGCCGGTAGTCATTGCGGAGAACATTCCTCTACAAGTTCCGGGAGGGATATGCTTGCCTTGTGACTTCGTCATTATGGACATTAAGGAGGAGGGCGACACTTCACTTATACTTGGACGCTCGTTTCTAGCCACCGCCGGTGTTATAGTCGACGTGCGGGAAGGCACTTTATCCTTGAATGTCGGGGACATCGAGGTTGAGCTCCATATACCCAAAGCCATGAAGCATATGCCCTACCAAAAGGAGTTGGATTATGTGGACCTCCTTGATGAGGTGATTGATGAAGCTATTCCACATTCCATTGGCGCTCTTCATGATGGTGGCTTTGAAGAAGACCAAACTTCTAGTATTGAAGAAAAGTTGGAGGACCCTCCGGATAGCTCTACGGCCGACAATAAAGATGACGCTGATGTTGCAAGGATAAGGGAGCTTTGCAAACTCTCAACGACCAACAAATCGAAGAAAGCTCCACCGAGTAGAAGATCGATGTCACCGGGGAAGAAGAAGAAGATTGATACTAGCTCAAGCTTGGGGGAATTATCCCCCAACTCTACCCATGATGAGGGGATATCGAGGAAGGCCAACGAACATCATCAACCAACCCCAAGTGGCCAACCGGCAAATTTGACGGGCGCATCTCGCATGCGCCCAACATCACGTGCTAAACGAAAATCATAAGGGGTCGAGCTCATGACCTTAAACGAGCGCCTGTTGGGAGACAACCCGACAGTTTTACACCATTCTTGGTTGATTTTCATTTTTATTTTCGAATTTTCTTAGTGTTTAGAATCTAGTGTCTATAAAAATCGTGACAATGGGCTTTATTTTTAATGACAGGAGATGGAGAACGAGAGATCATTCATATGGAGGATGACTAAGGCAAGGGAGAGCGCTCCAGGAACGTGCTCAGGCCCCAAGAGAAGGGAGAGACTGACTGGAGGAAGAAAAACAGAGAATGGCGTGAAAACAGAGAGCCGTTGCATAAAACAGGAGGCCACTCGGCCGAGTAACATATGTCACTCGGCCGAGCAAAGACTCCACTCGGCCGAGTGGAGTACCAATCAGGGAAGACCCTACAGACCAACTCTCTATTATTTTCCGTCAGTTTACAGTTTAACTTGCCACTCGAGCGAGTGACTTGTCACTCGGCCGATTGAATCTGATACCCTCCACGTTCAAAAATCGCTGAGTGGCCATGCCACTCGGCCGAGTGAAACTTTTCCATTCGGCCGAGTGGGAAAGACCACTCGGTCGAGTCGTAAGTTGCGAAGATATTTTCGAAATCTCCTTCACTCGGTCGAGTGAACTCTTCACTCGGCCGAGTCGCAACTTCCCTATATAAGTGCTGAGCGGGCTGCGCGAATTTCGAAACGCCATTTTTCCCCCAAATCACCCAAGCCCACTGCTGCCACTTTTTCTCCCTTTAGCCGAATCAAGGCTTCCAGTCGCCCGAGCCACCGACCGCCGTCGACCGATGCTCGTCGTCGGTAGCCGCCGCCGCTGCACCGTTGCTCGCCGTCGGCGCCGCCCTCCTAGCCGCCGGCCACTCTCCATTTCACCCCAATCCGATTTTCTCCTCCATTCTCCCATTTCATAAGCCCATTGCGCCCCAAACTCAAATCAATTCCAATATATATCTATTGTACCCCCATCTCCCCCCATATTTGTTGATGTACACCGCTAATTTTATTGTTTGCTTTTCAGGATAGCTTGGGGGAGCTTTAGGGAGCTTTTGGACGCATTCGGAGCTTCGCGGAGGAGGTGTCTCTTCACACACTTCAGATTTTGCTCTCGCGTCGTGCTCAGGTATAATCTTTCCATCATCTAGCACTTCGCATTTTTATTTGGGTAGTGGGCACGTCTCGCGGCACACATGCCGCCACGCCTTAGGCCACGCACTCGAGAGCCCGCTTCCAAGCGGAAGAAGTCAGGTGATCCTAGCTCCTCTTCTGCTAGGGCAGACTCCCCGCCACCTAGCCTACCCCCACCTACACAGCCACCTCCTGCCGATCCCATTCCACCACCTGCACAGCCGGCCACCGTTATCGATGCGATGGGGATCACGTTCAGAGATGACGCACACCGCGCCAGATTTGAGCGTATCTCCCATCGCTTGATTGTACCCACTAGGTTTGCCCACCTTGCTGACTTAGATCGCCTAGGGTTACTTGAGGGCTGCTCACGTTGTATGACAACATGGGTTGTTGTGGCTTTCTGTCTATGTCGGCGGACACCTACATCTGCCCGACACTTGAGGTCCTGAGCTCTATTTCCTGAACCGTTGGAGGATGCTCATTTTGATTGATGGATCGAGACTGCGAGGTCACTCTCGATATGCTTCGAGCTTTCTTCCAGTGGTCCGCTGTCCCGGTCCCAGACCGTACTTACGCTCCCACGCACATCCCACCCCCGTCGTTCGACACGCATGCCTTTTAGACACGGATCACGGGTTCACCACTCGCCTTTGACCCTAGTAGGGCAAGGCATCTGCGATTCTCCACCCTTGCCTCTGCATTGCATAGCACCTTATGGCGACCACTTTTCTTGCGAGGTACGAGCCCGGGACGCTGTCTACGCTAGAGCTTTACATGCTCTATGCGATGACACGGCCTAGGGTCTTCGATAGGGGTAGTGACGTCCTGGTCCCCGCCGTCGAGATTCATATTGCCAGTTGGTACATCGACCGCATAGTTATTTCTGTCGACGCTCGGACGCATATTTGCTGCGGCGGTCTGATTACCCTCTTTGCCCTTATGACCGGCGTCGACCTGCCTGCTGACTTGCTTTGACCATCGGGCCCCACTTCACTTTCGATAAACGTCATGGCCCAGATGAGGATGCTGCGCCCTCAAGGTCGTAAGCACTGGGTGTGGCTCCACGGTCCTTTCGCTGTGGATTACATGATTCTCCCGAGCCCTGCTCGGACACATATAGGACCCGTGGGCGGAGATTGGATTCCAGCGATGGATTTACTTATCCCTGCAGCATACGTGCAAGCCTGAGGGTGATCAGCAGGAGCCCCTCATTCCACCCCTGGACCACGTGATCCCTCAGCCTGCACCTGACCTGTCTGTAACTCCCGACACCTCTGTCCACACTTCTGTTAGTGTCAGGAGCACTTTTGCTGAGTCCTCATCCACCACTACTACCACCACTGTGCCCATCTCGATAGACCCCATTTCTGCTGCTAGCCCCGAGCGCCCCACCACCATTTTAGAGAGCGGTAAGACCTCCTTCACCGTCGCAGTAGAGACCCTATCCTCAGTTTTGTTCTCGTCTTCTGGGGAGTCATTTTCTGTACCCTTCACGTCCTCCCCAGTCGTCGACCTCACTGTCTCCACTGCCGCAGTCTTCTCAGAGAGTGTCGTGACATCTGTCCCCACGTCTGCGTCACTGACCTCTCTGCCCGCCTCGTCGTCTGTTTTCACTTCAGCTTCTGTTGTTGCTCGTTCCTCATCTACCTTGCCTGCGTCTCAGCCTCACATAGAGGCTGAGCGACACTTAGTGAGCACAGCACCCGAGCACCACCCTATTGCTGCACATATCCTTTTTGGCGGCCGTGTGAGACAGCCCTGTTCTTCACCTGTTCGACCTGTTCGACCCTCTGCTCCACCTCCCCTTGACACCCTAGTTCAGAGCATTCGTGCTCTTGAGGGGGCAGTTAGTGGACTCAGAGGAGACTTTAGTGTAATGCCCTGCTAAGCTACTGCACAAGTACTAGAGGGGGGTGAATAGTAGTTTAAAATAATTAAGAGGCTAATTCCTAATTACTGTGCAAACTCTACCAATAAATGCGGAAATGCCGAATAGTAAATAATCGACAACAAATAAACAATCGCAAACAAACGATATTACTGGGTTCGGATCCACCCAAGTCTCCCCGACTTGTTCCCGGTGATCCTACGTCCCAAACACCCGGATCCCCTCCGGATACTCGAGTTAGAAACTCTAACTCAAGATTTCCACGATGAAATACTTGTGAAGAACCTTCACCAAGTCAAATCATACACAAAGTAATTTGTGACTCCCACAACCTGGGATCACAAACACAACTCTCACAACCGAGAGATAAACACTTACAAAAATGAAAGTAAATGAAATAGAATAACTTACCACAAAATACCTATGCCTTGAGTATACTTACGAATTAGGGCTAGGATGATTTTAAGGAAGAAGAAGGCACCAAACCCTAGCTCCAAGATGTAGATCAGCGATGGAGAGCTATGGGGTTGTTGGTGACCTAGAATCAAGCACTTGGCTTGGAAGGCTTCACACTCAATGAATCTCTCTTTGGAAGTAAGAGTGAGGAGAGATTATTGAATGGAATGAAAGAGCTTTGAATGAGCTTGGAATGATTTCTCTTGATCTCTAAACTTGCAATAATATAAGCCTTGAGTGCAATGAATGCAGCTCAACAAGTATATATAGGATAGAGGAGAGAGAGAAAGAAATTCGAGTCATTAAATGCTCCAACGGCTCTTTTCTGAACCCAACTAGTCGGTCAAAGAACAACCACCGACCGACTAGTTCATCAACTAGTCGATCGGTCATTTAACGTAGACCGACTAATGGAAGAACAGCCAAAAGGTCGAAACACAGACAAAAGGAACTAGTCGGTCCAAGAAGAGTAGCTGACCAACTAGTTTCACAACTAGTCGGTCGGTTACTTAACTGAGACCGACTAAGAGATAAAACTGAAGTCTGAGCACAAATTGATTTAGTCGGTCCAAGAATAGATGTTGACCGACTAGTTCATCAACTAGTTGGTCGCCAAATGTGCATAGACCGACTAACGATAAACAGTAAGTCAGGAGAAAATTGGCATGTACAGTAAAGCTAAACTAGTCGGTCCAAGAAGGAAAGTTGACCAACTAGTTTATCAACTAGTCGGTCGATCAATGAACACAGACCGAATAATTATAAACAGTAGCTTAGGCTCAAATTTGCATATACAGGGAAAGCTCAACTAGTCGGTCACAGAAGCATCACTGACCGACTAGTTCACAAACTAGTCGGTCGGTGAGTCAACTTAGACCGACTAACTGTAAACAGTAAAGAGCTTGGAATTGACTGACTGAAACTAGTCGGTCCAAGAAGCTTTGCCGACCGACTAGATCACCATCTAGTCGGTCAGTTCTTCTTCTTGAACCAACTAACATGCACAAGAAGTCGCGAATCGAAGCGCGAAGCTTCGGGAAAGTTTGTATGGACTTCTACTAAGATCCTAGAGCTAAGATATGAGCGTTATGAAGATTTAAACCGTAAGACCTACTCAAGGCTTAACATTCTACGAAAGAAGCGTAAAGACAATAAATAAAACTTGACGATACCGTCTTCTAAAGCTTCAATCGAATCTTCATGACTTCTAAAATGGTCCATAAGCTTCAACGAAGCTTTAGGCATACAATCACGTGCTTTGAGAAGTCTTGAGATGTCACTTTGGATGTTCATATGAATTTGGCGACGATCTCCATAACTGCGCTCACAAATTGTTAGTTCACGATATATTTATGTTTGTTCATCATCCAAAACCAAATCCAGGGAGTCCAATATCCAACATTCTCCCCCTTTTTGGTGATGACAAACCAACATAAATAATAATCAAAAATAATAATTCAAATGAAATTTACTTACTCCCCCTGCATTGATGACACGTTAATTCCAAATTAAACAATAATAATACGCATCAAGCAGACGAGTAAAGTATTTAAATGAGAATCAATTATTGAAATATCGAATACCAAATGTTGGTTATTGAAATATCGGATTGGAAAATCCATTTATATATTTTAACTCCCCCTGAATCTAACATATCAAATTAGATTCTTGGAATAATGCTTTAAATTATCATTTAGCACATCGTTATTATTATATCTCTCCCCCTTTGGCATAAGCAAAAAGAGCGGGAGGAGATCAACGACAATAACAATGGCTTCAAATAAAAGCACGGGAGTCGAAGAAGACGACCATGGTTCAAATGACACCAAAGGAAAATACGAAATAAAATCGAGGTGTGCCAATGAAACCAAAGTCGGAAAACGATAAATAAAATCATCAAAACTCAAATCAATTTTACGGTTTGAGTTATGGAATATACTCTCCAATATCAACATTCTTGGTTAATTTAGTGCATGGAAAACAATTCTATGTTTTCATAAAGTGAAATCTATTTAACCAAGTTAATATCGTCGAGCGACGAAATCAAACATCAGATACATAAAAAAATTATATAATGTGCACAATAGAAAGAAATGTCAACTGCGATGTATATATATATAATTATGAACCAGAGTACATCAAAAATATACATCACTGATATCCAAAAAGTGATCCAACGATCGGCGATCAAAATACAACATCATATATATCAGAATACAGCATATATGGAAGTATCACAAAAACATATCGACATCCATCCAACGTACATCAAAATACATCAAAACTTCAAAAAATCCAGAACCACACTCTATCCTACCCAAACTCTCTCACACTAGATGTATCATCCAAGGAGCATCGGAGAGTCCTCAAAGAAGCTCAAGAGGAAGCGGCAGGATCTGCAGCAGCAGCAGGCTCTGCAGGAGAAGTGGTGGTCACTGGAACAGCTGGAATGTCAACGGGAGCGACGGCAGAAGTCTCAGGCACGGCAGAAGAGACGATCTCAGAAGCAGCAACGGTAGTGGCCTCGGGAGCACTAGTCGTAGCATCCACCGCAGGAGCGGTAGCAATAGGAGTACTCTTGGGGTCATCAGCAGAGGAGACAGCAGCAGCACCAGAAGTGCCCTCGGGGTCACGAGTAGAAGCACGAACAAGCTCCTCAATGTCCTCCTCATCCAACTCATCCTCGTCAGAAAAAGACGGAGGGATCTCAATATCAAAGTGACGAGCTATACGGCAGAGAATCTCCTCAGAACGAGCCTGACGAGACTCCAAACGTTGCACAGAACGAACGAGCTCGGCAAGAGTGGAAGAGGGAGCAGCTGAGGCAGAGGCAGAGGCTGACGCTGAAGGGGTCGTCCTCTGAACGTGACGGAGTGTCGCAAGAGATTTCTTGACGGCAGTCGTGTTCAGAGGGGGACCGAGAGGGCGCTCATCGTCACGAGGCAATGTGACACGGAAGTGACGGAATACCAGAGTCAACAAGCACGGGAAGGGGATATGAGCCGACTTCGTGGACTTGCGAATACACTCGAAAGAATCCATCTTATCGAGTATAATGCGAGCCCAGTTAATCGAGCTCCCCATGAAAATGGCATATATCAACTTCAAGAAAGGTTGGGACGGTAGAGAGGAGGAGCCGTACTTGGGAAGCAAGCACGACTTCAGAATCAAATTTAGGACCCATGCGTTAGGCTTGAAGGATTTGGAGGGAACGCCAATCATGGCGGCATGGATCTGGTGGAAGATCTGAGACAGAACGACCTGATCAAGGGAGGAGATATCATCAATAGAAATATCGGAGGGAAGGAGGCCAGACGAGGAGATACCCAAAATCTCTCCTAAGATTTCTGCCGTGAGGACTATAGGAGTCCCTAAGACAGTCGTCTCAATCGAGTGGGTCGCATTGTACTGACCCCGGATGCAGTTGGCATAGAATAGTTTCACTAGGCGAGGGTAGGGATGAGGGTTCGCCTTCGGGTCATATCGAAGGTAATCGAGAAGACCGGAGGACGAAAGAAGATCGGTGAGGCCTATGAAGTCACTAAACTGGACGAAATGCTCCAGAAGCAGTGGGCAGTGTTCGATACGGTTGTAAGCCGCGAGACACATAGGGTCGTCGGGACACAACGAAATATCGACACCGCCAACCGGCATCGGAGCATTTCCCTTAGGCTGACGGGTACGGGGACGTGAACTAGACTCAGGCTGCCTAGGAGGAGGTGAGGGGTCCCTATGAGTCTCAGACTCGGGTCTGTATTCCTCATCGGAATCAGAAGGAGGTGTAGGGGCATGGAATGCAGCTGGCTTGGGCTTGGGCTGAGATTGGGCACTGGGTTTCAAAGTCGCCGTCCTCTTACGCTTAAGAGGAAGCGAAGACGAAGAGGGTTGGGTGGTTTTCGAACGGCGTCTAGGAGGGGTTCGCGTAGGTTGATCGGGATCCGTAGGGGATGGTTCTATGGTCATCGGCGAAGGGCCAGAGGGAGTGATCGGAATACGTGTACAAGCCATAAGCGCGGCAAGACACAAGAGATTGAAATAACCCTAGACAATCGAAATGAAACCCTAGCCGAAATGATCTAACCCTAGAGAGCTAACTCTAACCCTAGGAAGCTAAGAGAGGAGAGAGGATCACCTAGGAGAAGAGGGCGACGGTCGGCGACGGATGAGATGGCCGGAAACAGGCCGGAGATCGACGGACACGAAGGATGAAGTCGAAGGGTCGGGGGGTTTTTCGAGTTGGAGAGTGAGAGAGACCGACTAAAAAAGAGAATAGTCGGTCGGGGCTGAGTTTTAATCGACTGGAATTCGAAAAGACAAAACAGTCCCCAGCACAACTAGTCGGTCACAGTTCAAGCACTGACCGACTAGATCACGATCAAGTCGGTCGGTCAATGAGCTTGAACCGACTAGTTGTAAACAGTAACTGAAAGAAAATTTCCTAACAAGATTTAGTCGGTCTAAGCTCATTCACTGACCAACTAGAACTGAATCTAGTCGGTCGGCCAATGAACTTGGACCGACTAAGAGAGTCCAAAAATTGAAAAACTTTGAAATTTGATTTCTCTCCTAATCACACTTCGACGAAACATCAAAATAGTCTCAGTAATCATTATACTACCCCATTAAACATCGAAAATCTGAAATTTGACGATTACGCACAAATCGAGCGAAAATTCCGAAAATTCAACAAAAATCCAGAAAATTTCAATACTTCAAGCATGAGCAAATATAACGAATAGAATAGCATGCAAGAATATTGAATAAAAATGAATCCTATATCTCGGATTCACCCATAATCCCCAATTCTCGACGTAACCGCACAAAGGAATCCTCCTTTAGGGGTTTCGTGAAAATATCGGTGATGTGCTTCTGGGTTTCAACGTACACTAATATGATGTCCTTTTTAGCAACATGATCATCTAAGAAATGATGTCAGACATCTATGTGTTTCGAACGGGAATGGTGTACCGGGTTCTTGGAAAGACATATTGCACTTTGGTTGTCAACTATGATAGGGCAAGTATCACAGTTTATACCAAGTCTTTAAGTGTGTGTCTCATCCAAAGAACTTGAGCATACGCGGCACCGGCGGCAATGTATTCCGCCTCAGTGGTTGAAAGTGATACGGAATTTTGCTTCTTGGAAAACCAAGAGACAAGGGAATTTCCTATAAAATGGCAAGTGCCACTAGTACTTTTCCTGTCGGATTTGCATCCCGCATAATCTGCGTCACTATATGAGATTAACTCATACGTGCTAGATTTTGAATAAAGTAATCCAAAATCAAGTGTATAACTTAAATAACGAAAAATACGCTTTACCGCTACTAAGTGAGACTCCTTAGGTTGAGACTGATAACGAGCACATACACATACGACAAACATAATATCGGGCCTACTTACGGTAAGATAAAGTAAACTACCGATCATACCTCGATATAGACGAATGTCTACATATTTTCCGCCCGCATCTTTATCAAGATGTGTAGTCGTGCTCATCGGAGTCTTTTTCCCGGAGGCATTCTCCATTCCAAATCGCTTAAGCAACTCCACCGTATACTTCGTTTGGTGGATGAAGATTGCATCGTCCATTTGGCGAATTTGGAGACCTAAGAAATATTTGAGCTCACCCATGTGGCTCATCTCAAATTGATCCTTCATCACATTAGAAAACTCTTCGCAAAGAGCAAAGTTAGTAGCACCGAAAATGATATCATCAACATATATTTGAACTAAAATTATATCATCATTCGAATACTTAACAAATAATGTGGAATCAACTTCTCCCATTTTAAATCCTAAATACAAAAGAAAATTCTTTAGACGGTCATACCAAGCTCGAGGAGCTTGTCTCAAACCGTAAAGAGCTTTCTTAAGTTTAAAAACATGATTTGGAAATTTTTCATTTATAAAACCCGGAGGTTGAGAAACATAAACTTCCTCAACAACATCTCCATTTAAAAATGTACTTTTTACATCCATTTGAAATAATTTAAAATCCTTATGGCATGCAAAAGATAATAGTAATCTAATTGATTCTAATCTAGCTACCGGAGCGAAGGATTCTTCGAAATCAATACCTTCCTCTTGACGGTAGCCTTGATCAACTAACCGAGCTTTGTTCCGGACGATGACTTGGTTTTCGTCGGTTTTGTTCTTGAAGATCCACTTTGTCCCTATGACGGTGTGGTTCTTCGATGGCAATGGAACAAGCTCCCAAACCTCATTCCTCTCGAATTGAATGAGTTCCTCCTCCATGGCTAAGATCCAAGCACTATCTTCGCACGCTTCATTAACATTCTTTGGCTCTATCGAGGAGGCAAAGGCACAATGAGCGAAGTAGTTCACTTGCGATCTCGTCTTGACACTATCATGGATATTGCCAATGACTTGTTCATGTGGATGGTTACGAACTGTATGAAGCCATTTGGGAATACCTTGATCACTAGGAACATTCTCAACAACTTCATTAGTCGGGTTAGTATCAATAGAATCAATAAAATTAATAGAGTTAGAATTACCAATTGAATTACATAAGACATCCATAGAGTCATCATCATTAGTAATTCTCGTTGGAACAAATCCTTCATTAAAAGAAACATGAAGTGATTCCTCGATCGTTGAGGTTTATTTGTTGTATATCCGGTAGGCTTTACTACGTGAGGAATACCCAACAAAAATCCCCTCATCGGATCTTGGATCGAATTTGTCCAAACTACCATACGTGTTCTTAATAAAACATTTTGAACCAAAAACACGAAAATGTTTAACTTGAGGAAACCTACCAAACAACAATTCATAACAAGTTTGTTTAGTGCCGGGCCTCAAAAGTATTCTATTAAACACATAGCAAGCGGTGTGTACCGCTTCCGCCAAAAATTGATGGCCAAGTTGGCTATCATCAAGCATAGTGCGAGCACACTCCACTAGCGTCCTATTCTTTCTCTCAACAACACCATTTTGAGGAGGTGCGCGAGGGAATGAAAAGGTGTGTGTAATACCAACTTCATCACAAAATGTCTCAAAAGACTCATTCTCAAATTCACCTCCATGATCACTACGAATAGTGACAATGGTGGTTCCTAAGAGATTTTGTACTTTCTTAACAAAAATTGTGAAGTTTTCAAAAGCTTCATTTTTATTACACAATGAAAATACCCAAGTAAACCTAGAAAAGTCATCACCGATGACAATTCCATATCGTGCATTTCCTAATGAAGCAACTCTAGTTGGCCCAAATAAATCTAGATGTAATAGCTCTAGTGACCGCTTAGAAGAAATGCTTTTCTTAGGTTTAAACGACGATTTTGGAAGCTTGCCTCGTTGACACGAGTCACAAAAGCTTTTCTTTTGAAAGATTAGCTTAGGGAAGCCTCTAATAGAGTTTAACTTGGAAAGCTTAAATAGTGTTCCAAAGTTCACATGACCAAAACGTCGATGCCATAAGTGTTGTTCACTTGTGTTGGCAATGAGACATTGTTCATGTGATCTTGGAAGATCTAGGATGTATATGTCCTTATGGCGTGTGCCGGAAAACAATAATTCATTATTATCTTTTCTTAAAATATGGCACATTCCTTTCGCAAAGCTAACTTTGTAACCTTTGTCACAAAGTTGACTTATTGAAATAAGATTGTGGTTTAATCCTTTAACAAGGTAAACATCACATATAAGGGGTTTAGAAATATTACCCACTTTACCAACACATATGATGGTTCCGCTCTCGTTGCCTCCAAAGACGACGCGGTTTCCATTTGCAATGGGAACCACTCCGGAGAGCAATTGAGCGTCACCCGTCATATGTTTTGAACACCCGCTATCGAGTATCCAATTTCCTTTGGAGCTAAATTTAAATTTGTTACTCCTTTTCTTTTTCTTTTCCTTGAGTACTTAAAGATAGAAAATTTCATATCATGGTACCCAAGGTCATTGGGTCCAAAAGATTAGACCTTTGGAAGCCAAGTCCAATTGGACTTTGACTTCCCCACATAATTTCTATTATGCACAACATCCGAAAAATAAGCATTCATGTAAACTTGTTTTTCATCCATGCTTGTGTCCTTTGGGCTCCAAATTGTGAATATTTTGGGAGCCCTCATCCTATTGGGTGCATGCATGCGTTGTTGGTTTCTACGTGATGCATGTCGTGGATAGGCATAAGGAACATGATGGAATGGTGCATGTGGATAATTATTCATACGATGATGTGGGTGTACACATGCATGTGGAGGAACACGTGCATGAGGGTGTCTCACATTGTGTGCACGTGCCCGTGAACGTGTAGCATAGAAATCATCATATGTGTGAGCCGGTGGAGTAGGACGTGTGTTCCTACGTGGCATAGTATTGGTGTACATATAGGCATGACCCTTCTTTGGAGGTCCACCCAAAGTGGGTTTCTTTCCGAAAGAGGGTGTGGACGAGGTGGAAGCACCATTGGTAGATGAACTACCAATAGAGTGTTTGCTACCACTCGTTGAGTCACCGGAAGTTGGCCTAACAAAAGTAGTGGCCGATTTGGATGAGCTTCCCATCGTATACCCCAAGCCAATGTGGTGATTGGCCGAAAGTAAGTCACTTAGGATTTTATTCAAATGGTCCTTACCCTTATTGAATTTATTAATTCGGCCTAATGTGTTCTCATATTTCTCGGTAAGAGAACACATAGAAGCATCCAAAGTGGATACTTGCGATGTGAGCACATAAACACGAGATTTAAGATTCTCATTCTCAATACTCAAAGTCGAGTTTTGAGAAGTCAAATCCGCTATCTTGTGTTCCTCCGGATCTTCAATGCTAACATGTTCAAGTTGAGTCTTGAGATTAACAATCTCATTCTTCAACCCTTCAACAACGGTGTCGTTGTTGGTGATGATAGTTTTAGGCGAGGTTTGAATGCTAGCTAAGTCATCTTTTACTTTAGTATACCTATTTACTAACTTAGAGTATTAAGACCATAATTGCTCATTAGCATTTCTAAGGTCATCCATAGTTACCTCATCGCCTTCGTTGTCGCTATCATCGGAAGAGGAAGATCCTTGATCATGCTCCTCTCTTGCCATGAAGCACATGTGTGCTTGCTCCACTTTCTCATCGTCCGACTCTCCGCTTGAGGAATCCTCGGAGTCGGTAAATGTTGCCCCGACAAGCCCCTTTTTGTACCCCTTTTTGTACTTCTTGGACTTGTCGAATTTAGGCGCCTTCCACTTCTCCTTTTGCTTGTTTAGAGGACACTCCGCTTTCATGTGTCCTGGCTTGTTGCATTTGAAACACAAAGGAGAGGAGGCGTTAGATGAATTGAACTTCGATTTGTTTTTGAAGTTACCTTTCCGGAAGAACAGGTTGAACTTCTTGGCCATAAGTGCCATGGACTCCAAGTCCAACTCGTCTTCCGAGTTTTCATCATCGGTTGATGTGGATGTGGATGGAGCGGCCTGGAAAGAAATAGCCTTCTTCTTTGGCTCGTCTTGCTTTAGGTAGGACTTCATCTTTTCTTGCAACTTCAACTTGCTATCCTTGCGTACCTCGTATGACATTAAAGTACCCATTAGTTGAACAACGGTATACTTGTTCATATCGTTACCTTCCTCGATGGCGAAGGTACGCTTTTCCCAACTAGAAGGAAGTCCTTCGATAAGCTTCGAACATTTCTCCTTTTGGGTGTAGGTTTTGTCGAGAGCCTCTAACTCGTTTATGATGTCGACGAAGCGAGCATAATACTCCTTCATCTTCTCACCCTGTAGCATATGAAACATCTCGTAATCTTTATTAACTATAACGAGTTTAGAGTCTCTTACCCTACTCGTCCCTTCATGTAATATGAGGAGGGAGTTCCATATTTGATATGCACTCTTACAAGTGCATATCTTGTTGAATTCCTCGGGCTCCAAAGCACATTGCAAGGCGTTCATTGCCTTGGCATTGCTTACCTCCGCGGCAACCTCCGCGGGAGTCCATTTCTCAAAATCTTCTTCGGTGGGCTCGAAATATTCCTTCATCGTGGTCCTCCATAGTGAAGCACTCCAGAGGAAAGTTACCATCCGGCATTTCCAGTACCCGTAGTTGGTACCGTTGAAGAATGGAGGCCTCGTTGAGGAATGTCCTTCCATTACCGAAGAAGCTCCTTCACGATTCTTGAAGGTGCTATAGTCGGAAGGTGGACGAACGGTCTTGTTGTCGTTGGCAGACATAGCTATAGACTTGGCTCTGATACCAAATGTAATGCCCTGCTAAGCTACTGCACAAGTACTAGAGGGGGGGAATATTACTTTAAAATAATTAAGAGGCTAATTCCTAATTACCGTGCAAACTCTACCAATAAATGCGGAAATGCGGAATAGTAAATAATCGACAACAAATAAATAATCGCAAACAAACGATATTACTGGGTTTGGATCCACCCAAGGCTCCCCGACTTGTTCCTGGTGATCATACGTCCCAAACACCCGGATCCCCTCCGGATACTCGAGTTAGAAACCCTAACTCAAGATTCCACTATGAAATACTTGTGAAGAACCTTCACAAAGTCAAATCATACACAAAGTAATTTGTGACTCCCACAACCCGGGATCACAAACACAACTCTCACAACCGAGAGATAAACACTTACAAAAATGAAAGTAAATGAAATAGAATAACTTACCACAAAATACCTATGCCTTGAGTATACTTACGAATTAGGGCAAGGATGATTTTGAGGAAGAAGAAGGCACCAAACCCTAGCTCTAAGATGTAGATCAACGATGGAGAGCTATGAGGTTGTTGGTGACCTAGGATCAAGCACTTGGCTTGGAAGGCTTCACACTCAATGAATCTCTCTTTAGAAGTAAGAGTGAGGAGAGATTATTGAATGGAATGAAAGAGCTTTGAATGAGCTTGGAATGATTTCTCTTGATCTCTAAACTTGCAATAATATAAGCCTTGAGTGCAATGAATGCAGCTCAACAAATATATATAGGATAGAGGAGAGAGAGAAAGAAATTCGAGTCATTAAATGCTCCAACGGCTCTTTTCTGAACCCAACTAGTCGGTCAAAGAACAACCACCGATCGACTAGTTCAACAACTAGTCGGTCGGTCATTTAACATAGACCGACTAATGGAAGAACAGCCAAAAGGTCGAAGCACAGACAAAAGGAACTAGTCGGTCCAAGAAGAGTAGCTGACCGACTAGTTTCACAACTAGTCGGTCGGTTACTTAAACTGAGACCGACTAAGAGATAAAACTGAAGTCTGAGCACAAATTGATTTAGTCGGTCCAAGAACAGATGTTGACCGACTAGTTCATCAACTAGTCGGTCGCCAAATGTGCATAGACCGACTAACGATAAACAGTAAGTCGGGAGAAAATTGGCATGTACAGTAAAGCTAAACTAGTCGGTCCAAGAAGGAAAGTTGACCGACTAGTTTATCAACTAGTCAGTCGATCAATGAACACAGACCGACTAATTATAAACAGTAGCTCAGGCTCAAATTTGCATGTACAGGGAAAGCTCAACTAGTCGGTCACAGAAGCATCACTGACCGACTAGTTCACAAACTAGTCGGTCGGTGAGTCAACTTAGACCGACTAGGTGTAAACAGTAAAGAGCTTGGAATTGACTGACTGAAACTAGTCGGTCCAAGAAGCTTTGCCGACCGACTAGATCACCATCTAGTCGGTCAGGTCTTCTTCTTGAACCAAATAACATGCACAAGAAGTCGTGAATCGAAGCACAAAGCTTCGGGAAAGTTTGTATGGACTTCTACTAAGATCCTAGAGCTAAGATATGAGCGTTATAAAGATTTAAACCGTAAGACCTACTCAAGGCTTAACATTCTACGAAAGAAGCTTAAAGACAATAAATAAAACTTGACGATACCGTCTTCTAAAGCTTCAATCGAATCTTCATGACTTCTAAAATGGTCCATAAGCTTCAACGAAGCTTTAGGCATACGATCACATGCTTTGAGAAGTCTTGAGACGTTGCTTTGGATGTTCATATGAATTTGGCGACGATCACCATAACTGCGCTCACAAATTGTTAGTTCACGATATATTTATGTTTGTTCATCATCCAAAACCAAATCCGGGGAGTCCAATATCCAACATTTAGGGCTCTCTCTGCCACCGTCAGTGCAGTCCAGACCCGCGTCGCCATACTTTCTAGTATTCAGGCTTGCCTGAATCAGATTCTTGCGCGTCTGCCTCTGCCACCCACGCCCACCCAGCAACCACCACGCCCGCCACCACCTCCGCCATAGGACGGTGCTGGTCCACCACCACCCCCTAGGCACACACTGGATGCCTTCCACCTTTTTGCTGATGCTGTTTTGCTGTTGTTTTGAGCCATGCTGATTTTGCACCCCTCTTCCACACACCTTTTTGGTCACATTTTGGTTTGATCTGTCTATATCCTTTTGTGAGAGAGGGAGTACTTTTTGGGGACACTCATATCTGCACTATTTTGATCTCTGCATGCATCACCTACATTATCATATCATTTTCTTTTTCTTTTTTCCCCCATCATGCATGCATCCTCACCCTCCCCACCCACTTTTTGCCTCTCGGTGTGCCACACTTCGCACATTGAGGACACTGTGCACTTTAGCTTGGGGGAGTGAATTCTCACGCACTTTTTATTTTTGACTCCTTTTATTTTCTTTCTTTTCACATTTCATCGTTTTTACACTTATTTTCACCACTTTTTCTTTTTTATCATGCATCACGTTTTTTTCCTGGGTGTGCTGCATTGTGCAGTAGTTTTATTTTCTTTTATCCTTATTTCTTTCATCTAGAGATGATTTTTCTGTGATGATGATGATGTGGTGTTAGCTTATCTCTATATGCATACTATTTTGTCATGACATAGTTTTTATTTCAGATATCATATGCTATGTCTTGCTATGCATCTCAGATAGTAACCCACTCTTTTCTGTATGAATATGGATGAAATTCTTTTATTAGCTGAGTCTGAAAATTTATATGTATACTTTTCGTAGAAAACACACCAAGCTTCACGCATTGATTGCTTAAATTTGGAGTACTGCTTTGCTTTCTTATATCACTTCTTATTGCATGAATATTGTACGCTTCACTTTCAGGTTGAATGCATGCATGCTAAGATGATACGACTGGACTAGTTTACTTTCTATGAGTTAACTGAGTAGATTACATTACTCTGCTGAAAGTTGTCGTGCACGTCCTATAGAGTGAACTGAGTGTTACATATGTTTCTTTCTCCACATATCTTGAGCGTCATTTCTCTACTTATGTTCATTGGTGAAACTCTCTTTAGCGGATCCTATTTTGGCATTTTTCCCCGCTATAAAAGTACATGCTCCACTACCCCCAAAATCAAAAAGAAAAAATGTATTAATATCTTTCTATCTTTTGATTTGGGATCTCAGATGTATATATGCTATTCACACAAAAAAATAAAGAAAAAAAATGAGAAAAAGAAAAGAAAAGAGAAAAGAAGCTTATACATGATCCCATCTCTTGCTCTTTCTCTCTTTCTTCCTTATTTTGTTTTTATTTTTATTTTTCATGGAGCTACAAAAAATGGGGGAATGTATTTATTGATTTATCTTATGCCACCACGCTTATAGATAAGCTTGGGGGAGAGGATCCAATGATGTGTGAGAGAGTGACTACTTGACTGTGCATGACGACCTAAGCTAGGTAATTTTCTATACTCAGTGAGATTACTAAAAGTTATACGAAATCCAGGAATTGAAGCTTAGCACTCATTTCATGAAAACCATTTCTTTCTATTCTTATTGCTTCTTATTGTGTGATTGTCACGCCCCGCTTCCCATTAGACTTGGGAGCGAGGACGCGAATGAGCCCGCTTGTGCAAGTTAGGAGGAGGTACTTTTGCTTTTCTTTCCTCTTTGACTTAACACAATAAGCGTCTGTGTGAAAAACCGCAGGTTCTTGCTTGCATTACTTAAAATAACACAGATAAATAAAACATTATTACAATCTCAACCGTCTCAATGGAATTACAACAAGTGGAGAAAAGAAGAGTGGGTCTTATGACCCGTACAACAATGAAAAGAAGTGCAATGAAAGTTCACGGGTTCAACAAGTCTTGGTTCACTGGTTCAGCTATTGCAACTAGTCCTCCTGGCGCTATAGCTCGGGATCTGACATACATCCAAAAAACATGAATGTATGTCAGCAAGGGTCTGCAAGTAGATGTTAGAACCCAAGGCAAGGTATACAGATTTTATACTGAATTTAAGAGGCGTTTAAAGAATAAAACGGGATAATGACAACAAGTTTAAACATGCTGATTAAGAATAATGAAGTAAAGTAAAGTACATCCTAGCATGCAGTTCTAAGCAGTTTAACAAGTAAGGTGAGCAGTTATGACATGGCAGTTATAATGAAGTAAAAAGCAACATTATAACATGGCAATCCTGATGTGCGAGCAAGTAACACGATTATTACAATTACAATGCAATGCTTTCTATCATGCATAGGGTTCTCGCCTTTAGGTCGTGATGAGTGGGTCGTTCTTCACACGGGGGCCTACAGTGTTTGGTACTAACCCACCGCATACGGGTGGTGCCCTTGAAGAGAGTACCCCGTCATACGCCTAGTAGCCGCTCAACCCTAACCCCACCCAAGAATGTTGTGCTGGACACGAGCCGGGCGCTAAACCGTCATATACTGGAACACGAGCCAGACTAGTCATATGTGACCCTACTGGAACACGAGCCAGACTAGTCACACATGACCGACGGAGTAGCCATATTACAAGCACGAATTCACGAATTTGCCAACTCACATGACATCACGAAAATCACGATTTCACCTTCGAGGCGCACGATTTCACGATGTCTCACTCTAGTTAATTATTTCAAGGCATGCATCAATTAAATAACATAATCATTTATTTCCATGCGGTATTTTCCATGTTACAAGGGTATCAAAATAGCATTCACAATAATTTAGCAAAAAGGGTGAACATGCGAGTTTAACGAAAACGAACAGAAAGTTGATTTTTTTCTTGTTATTATTCTAAACTAAAGTATAGCAAGTTATATGTCGTTGGATCACATTTTTAGCCACGGATGTCGTGGTAGTGTTTTCATGCGTCATTTCACGTGCACGTTTTGAGTTACACAGCTTTACATGCAAAAGGCTAAAAGAGTATCTACCTTCAAAAATTCAATATAAATTGCATACTTGCCTGATTTTGGCAATTTTGGTGCCGTTGGGTTCGTCTTGACGGGCACTTCGTTACGGTGATAGTGGTTCTCTGTTTTAGATAAACACATCACCGAATTAGATATTTCATGAACCAAACACATTATTAAATTAATCTCTAAAGTGGGTTCGGTTAATTTTATTGGGTTCTCTGGCTAGGGTGATGTTTGTACTGGGTTAAACTAACATGATATGCCTTATTTCATTTAAATATTATTAACCTAACATCATTTAGAAATTAATACATGCTGAAATTAAATAATATGAACAATTTAACATTTAAATTTTTAACACTAAAATCCTACTAATACTAACTTACTATAAGCTAATTGCATGGTTAGCTTAAGGGTAAGTTTACATGTACTAGCCCCCACCAACTTTACACCTACCTCTAACATTATTTAATATATAAATCACTAGTTATCTCCCTCTCTATTTATCTCTTATTCTCCCTTTACTCTTTTGTCTCCTCCTGTCTCTATCTTTTCTACTACTTTTTTTTCGTTTTGTTGTTTTGCAGCAAGAGAAAGCGGCTCACACCATTGGGGAATAGGCTCACGCATTGGGGAGGAAGTGGCCGGCGACAACGGTAGCCCAGGGCGACGGCACGGCGGCTCTTCCGGCACACGTGCGTGCGGCGAGCTCCAGCAGCACGGCGGCGGCGGTCCGCCGGCCGGTACGACGGCGCGCGGCCAGCGGGTGGCAGCTCCGGCTGTCCTCCAGCGACAGCAGCGTGCGCGCAAGGCGGGGCTGTGGCGGCGAGCAAGGTGGAGGATGGGTCGGCCTTCAATGAAGAGAGGATGGATGGGGTTGGATCTGAAGCATGGCTCAGATCTGATTTTTTTTGTGTTTGATCTTTGTTGGTTCCCTGATTTCTGATTTCAAAGAATCAGTTTGGGGTTTGATCCAAAATTGTTTGATTTTGAATCTGAAATTTTTATCCCTCTAGCTTCAATTTTCAGTTTGGGTGATGATTTGAGGATTTGATTTTGGTTTGGGGCTGAAGTTTGGTGTTGGGTTTGATGTGGTTTGATTTGTTGTTTGGTTGAAGGAGGGGTAGATGAATCTGATTTTTGTTTTGATGAATTTGAAATGGGTGATTTTCTGAAATTTGGGGCTGATTTGTTTGGTGAAGAACAGATTTTGGGTTATGATTTTGGTGGGAGATTTGGGAAGCTGATGGTGGTGGAGAATGGAAGAGGGTTTGCTGCATTCAGAGGTGCTTGATTTTTGGAATGGATGATCAGACTGGTTTGTGTTGGTGGGTTTTGCAGAACGATTTTGGCAGAAGGATTTCAGCAGATGGAATGGTGGGTTTGATTGTTGTTGGTGTGTGGAGAATTGGGTGATGAAATTTGGTTGGAGGAGGCTGAATGTGGTTGATCAGGGAGAGGGGAGGAAGAGAATGTTGTAGGGAGGGGAGAGGCTTGCAGATTGTTTTCCCTCGTATTTTTGCTGATGTTTGTTTTAAGGACATGGAAATGGTTTGTCCGTTGATGAAGGGAGCTGCAGGTGAGGGTTCGTAGTTGATGAGAGGAGTTGGAGGTGGGGTTTTAGTTAAGGAGTTTGTTGGATCTCACCTGCCAAAGGAGGTGACTAAATGGGGTTAGATATAGAATTAATTAGGGATGAATGTAACTGGTAATTAGTAACTAGGAAATGGTCATTAGTAAAAGTAATTAGTTAAAAGTAATTAGTGAGTAAATTCTATAAAGGTTACATAGTAAATGGTAAAAATTACTAAAGTTAATTAGTAAGCGATAAAGGTAATTAATGAATAGTAAAATTAATTAGTAAAACTGATTAGTAAAAATATTTGGTAGATGGGTAAACGTAATTAGGGAAGAAAAATTTATTTAAACACTAAAATACCGATTTTCAAAAACTACACCGAAAATTACGAAAATGCCATGGATTCGTATCCTCTCAAGTATGAATACAAAATCCATTTTAAGATTGGATGACGAAAAATAGTAAGAAAATCATTTAGTCATTATTGGAATCGTTTGAATTAATCTTCATTACGAAAAAAACGTGCACTAAGAAAACTGGCCGTCACAGTGATACATCTTATACTCCAAATAGAAAGCATTCAATTGAAAAGTGTGTGATCTATGATTGTTTATACCGTTTTAGATGCTTCAAACGATGTTAATTCTAGAATGATTCCATATTTCATACTATTTTGATATTCTTAGGTTTCTATTTTGAATGTATCCTTATACCATGATATCGAGATAAAAATCTTTGGCATGTGTTTATTATATTCGCCGTATACTATATGAGTAAGCGATACCCACGTCCTGAGAAAATGATCTAGCACCTCTTCTTTGCTTTCTTTCCTTACTTACTTTCTATTTCTTCCTTTTTTTCTCATTTTTATTATTTTTCCCGTCGGGTTCGCCTTTTGCTTATCTTCCTCGAGGACGAGTAAGAGGTAAGCTTTGGGAATTTTGATCACTCCATATTTTATACCTTTTTTCTGCATGTTTGCATGTCGTTTTGATCACCCATATCGCGTTTTTCACGATTATTCGACAATATTGCGATCTTTTCACTATTTCTTGTTTTTGTCATATTTCAGGAAATATGGAGCGATTTGGAGCGAATTTTAGATCAAGGGATTTGCACGCACCTAGGAGTGTCGCCCACGGCTCATTCAAGGGCTTATCAACGATGGAGGATGAGCGGAAGAAGAAGGAAATCAATAGGAGTGATGAGGAGGCAAAAAGAAGAAGAATGAGGTCAACATCACCTCACTCGGCCGAGTGGACCACTCACTCGGCCGAGCAAGAAGCCCTATTCGGCCGAACAGAACGGATACGCACACGATGATTTTCAGCATATACTCGGCCGAATGAAGAAATCCCACTCGGCCGAGTGAGAAAGCTCACTCGCCCGAGTGGTACAGGGAAATCATCCAGAGAAAGGCCCGAGTTACTGGAAATTTCAGAGACCCTGAGGAGGCTCACTCGGCCGAGCATCAATGCTCACTCGGTCGAGTAAAGAAGTCCATTCGGCCGAGCCACACCCCCCGATGACAGACCCTGAAACCCCCGAAGTTACTGTTTTTCTGCAGGGTTTGTCACTCGGCCGAGTGACAAGGGTCACTCAGCCGAGTGACCCTCTCCACCTGCTGTTAGGGTTGCGATTTTTGGGCTGCGCAGGGGCAGTTTGGTCACGATTTTTTGGACGATTTTAGAGGGTATTTAAACCCAGCTTTTGCCCTAGTTTGGAAGCTTTTTGAACATTAATTTTTAGACTTTCTTTTAGGATTTTGATGGCTACTCTTTGTGAAATCTCAGCTGGAGATCGTCGGCAATTACATTGGTTTGTCTATTTCTATTAAAAACTCGATTTTTATGCATTATTTCTCTTTTGCAATGAATTATGCTGTGTTTATTATTGATTTTTCTGATATTTTCATGACGATTAGTGAGTAGTACAGTCATTTTAGGGCATAGGGATGAACCCTATGGACCCTATCTCTAAATTGTGATGAATTCATAGATTTGTTGCTAGAATTAATTAAGGTTAGGTTTTGATCGATAGATTACGGGTAGCTAGGAATTCATATCGATTGGGATTTGCAAGAGATTGGATTCCAATTGATCGGAAGGCCTAGATATTCGATTTAGATTGACAATTGGATTTCTCTAGATTTGGTTTGCAAGAGATTGGGCCAAAGCTAGGATTTTTAATTGTGATTCTATATATACTAATATCCGTTTGCAAGAGATTGGACGGATAGGAATTATCATAACCTAGATCGTAGCTCGAGTTTGCACGAGAGTGGGCTCGAGATACGATTGAACAATGATGTCGTTCTTCACGCTAGCAGCTTAGGCTAGGGTTTGCACGAGAGTGGGCCCTATCCTAGGTTTGCTATAGACCGTCAATAGCGCGAGAGCGTGAGCTTGGTTCTACATTAAGTTGCGACTAGTTCACCTACATTCAAGCTTAGCAACAATGAAACTTATGATTCACAAGGATGAGAGAAGGTCCGTAGTGGGGATTTCCTATCCCTAGACGCTTTATTATATTGATACTTTCTAGATATTTGAACGATTGTGACTGCGACATCCAAAGTATTCTCCCTTTTGATAGCTAGGTGATTTGAATAAGGTACTATCATTTGTTCCTCCCTGAGTTCGATACCCACTCGCCGCTACATCGTGCGCTTGCAGTAAGACTACAAGTCGTTTTTCGGGTGTACACTCGGACGCGACCAACCCGCAGCTTCAAGGACAAAGGCGGAGAAGGACTCGATCAAGTTCAATGCGAGGGCTATGAATGCATTCCATTGCGCCCTCTCAGCAAATGAGTTCAACCGCATCTCCATGTGTAAAACGGCCAAAGAAATTTGGCATACTTTGGAGATATGTCATGAAGGGACTGCAAAGGTAAAGAAATCTTAACAAACTGTGTTTAGATCTAAATATGCAATGTTTAAGATGCTGGAAGGAGAAAGCATTTCAGAAATGTTCACAAGGTTCATTGATATCATGAACGCCTTAGAGGGACTCGGGAAGATTTCCCAAGAGGATCGTGTAGAGAAGATTCTTGACTCTCCCACACCTCATTGGGAGTCAAAGGCCAACGGAATTTTGAAGTCATATGACACGTCCAAATACACCGTTGAGGACTGCATTGGTAATCTCATGGCGTATGAAGTGAATCTTTAACACAAGAAAGAGATTCAACCATCAAAGTCCGAGAATCCGGAGAAGCACAAGGGGGTTGCATTCCATGCCAAGGAAGAGCCAATAAAATGGAGGAAGAAATTCCATCGAGAAGCTCCTAGTGAAGAAGATGAGCTAGAAGAGGCGAGTGGAGAATAAATTGAGAAACTTGCCGAGCAATTCAAGGCATTCCTCAAGTGCAAGCAAGGTAAGTCTTTGTCAATGTTTGCCTCCAATTCTAACAAGGTTCCTACTTGTTACACTTGTAGTGGAAAAGGTCACTTGTCCACCGAATGCCTTCCAAACCCATCAAAGAAACTTACAAGGGTAAAGGGAAGAAGCATTGGAAAGGGACGTCCAAGTCCAAAAATCACAAGAAGGGACTTGTCGGGACTTTTGATGATTTGAGTGAGGATACATCAAGTAACGAAGAAGAGGATGCAAAGGACGATGCTCATGCGTGCTTTGTAGTAATTAATGTTCCTACACCAATCCCCTCTGGCTCAAATGAAGTTGAGTTGGAAGCATGGCTCAACTCCTATGAGGAATCGTGCCTCATGGCAAACGAGGAAGATTCATCGTCGAGCTCTAGCAAGCAAGATGATGATGATGATGAGATCGAGAAAGAAAAGATCTTATACGAGGAGCTTGAATATAACTTCGACATGGTCTCCGAAAAGGCTAGTAAGTGCATCAACTCTTACAATAAATTAAAAGCAAAATATAAGATTGCTAAGAGTAGATTGCATGAACTAGATATTGCTAGTGTAATCAATGATGAAATGCATGATTATGACACTAGTGTGAGAGACACACTTCTCTATCAAGTTAATGAATTGAGTTTGACTAATGATAATCTTGTTGCTCAAAACCTTAGCTTAGAAACTCACATTCAATAACTTATGTTGAAATGTGAAGAGGAATCATGTAAGCTCAAAAGCTTTGTGTATTCTAGGGATTCACTCCACGATTTGCTTGAACATTCGGTAAATCATAGAGGAGGATTAGGGTATATTCAAAATGTGGTAACCAAACCCACCTCTAATTCCTCTTACGGTGCAAATACAAGAAATATTGCTAAAGCACCTAAGAAGAATCACCCTGCTTTCTTGTACAACAATAACATCAACAAGAAGCATATAAACTACAAGGTGATGAGGAAGAATGAAGACTCTTCATTTTTTGCTAAGAAGCAAAATCCTGATTCTTTGCATGCCAAGAAACTCGTTTCTAAACATAAGCATGCCACATCCATCCCTCTTGCAAAGGCAAAACCCTTGCCTAGGAAATCCTTGAGTTTATGGATTGCCACTAAGGTTAGTGTGCAAGAGAGGGATAGTTACATCAACTCTCTAGTTAGGGATGTGATCACCTCATGTGATTACATTAGGAAATCAAACTCCTCTTGGTTTGGTTCCCTAATGTTTAGGTTCCTCACACATATGCATATTGCTTGAGTATTGTGCTTAAATGCTTATTTTAGCATACCAATTGTTTGTGTGTGTTTCATGATTTTGAAAATGTTTTTCAAATATTATTTTTCATGAAAATGGGAATCTTGGGGAATACATTGACATACATGCATTTGTTGATCCATATATATGTCAATGGGGGAGTTAATATGTTGTATATTTAAAATATTTTAAAACATATTTTGACTCTAATTTCGGGGTGTGATTGAGATCATTTTTTTACAATTGATTATTTGTGGTATCAAACCAAACCCCTTAGATATTTCCAAGTTGTTTCATGTTATATTCCTTTTGGCAATATCATTGTGTATCATGAAGCTTGATTTTTCCATTTCTATTGCTTTGATACACTTTAGGCCCATGGCTCCATTATTTGTACATCAATTTGTAAAGATGATTATTTCCAAGATTCTTTTTCTACAATTGGTATTTACCTCAATTGTTAGAGATTGTTAATCTCCTTCTTTACAATTGGTATTAGATCCTAGAAGTCAAAATTTGACCTTTTCTATGATCTAGGGGGAGCATGGGATAATGATTGAAAATCACTAAATTATTCTATTTGGTATCATACATCTCCGTATATCTTGCATATTGTCACATCTTGGTTAAGATGACAAAGGGGGATATTTTTGATGTCCACCTTTTTGACGATGTCAAGGGGGAGAGATATATGCATTATGTAAATGTACTTCTTGTATTTCATACATATGCATTTGGGGAGAGATATATCTATGGGGAGAGATATATGGGATTGCATAAACCATTCATGTTTACATGATTTTTCTATTGCAATTGGTTTATGTAATCCGAAGACAGACCCTGAGAACCCCCGAAGTTACTGGTTTGTACAAGGTTTGTCACTCGGTCGAGTGACAAGGGTCACTCGGCCAAGTGACCCTCTCCGACTGCTGTTAGGGCTCTGATTTCTGGGCTGCACAGGGGCAGTTTGGTCACGATTTTTTGGATGATTTTAGAGGGTATTTAAACTCTGTTTTACCCTAGTTTTGAAGAGACTTAGTCTACAATTTTTTAGACTTTCTTTTAGGAATTTGACGGCTACTCTTTTGTGAATTCTCAGCTGGAGATCGTTGGCATCAACATTGGTTTGTCTATTCTTGTTAAAAACTCAATTTTTATGCATTATTTCTCTTTTGCAATGAATTGTGCCATGATCATTGTTGTTATTTCTGAGATTTGCATGATGTCTAGTGAGTAGTGCCGTCGTCCTAGGGCATGGGGATGAACCCTATGGACCCTATCTCTGAATTGTGATGAATACGTAGATTTGTTGCTAGAATTGATAATGGTTAGGTTGTGATCAATTGATTACGGGTAGCTAGGAATTCATATCGATTGGCGTTTGTAAGAGATTGGATCCCAATTGATAGGAAGGCCTAAATATTCGATTTAGATTGACAATTGGATTTCTCTAGATTTGGTTTGGAAGAGATTGGACCAAAGCTAAGATTTTTAATCGTGAATCTATACTAATATTCGTTTGCAAGAGATTGGACGAATAAGAACTATCATAACCTAGGTCGTAGCTCGAGTTTGCACGAGAGTGGGCTCGAGATACGATTGAACAATGATGTCGTTCTTCACGCTAGTGGTTTAGGCTAGGGTTTGCACGAGAGTGGGCCCTATCCTAGGTTTGCTATATATCGGCAATAGCGCGAGAGCGTGAGCTTGGTTCTATATTAAGTTGCAACTAATTCACCTATATTCAAGCTTAGTAACAATGAAACTTATGAATCACAAGAATGAGAGACGGTCCGTAGTGGGGATTTCCTATCCCTAGACGCTTTCTTATTATATTGATATTTTCTTGATACTTGAACGATTGTGACTATGACACCAAACTATTCTTATTCTCTTGATAGCTAGGTGATTGGAATAAGACACAGTCATTTGTCCTCCCTGAGTTCGATACCCGCTCGCCGCTACACCGTGCGCTTGCGGTAAGACTACAAGTCGTTTTTCGGGTGTATAGCCGGACGTGACCATGATGTTAGCGTAAAATTTTTTTTGAGATACCTCCATTTTGTCATCACTCATTGCTCTTTATTGCATATCATTTTTTTTCTCCTCATCCCTACGCTGCTAGCTTTATGCGTAGTCCCTACATGCTTAATGTCATGCAATTTTTTCGGATTATTACTTTGGTATCAACTTCTTTGATGTTTGATTGGCACGTTTTAATTTCTTTTCCATTTGGAGTCAAATGATAATTTGCCATGTATGAAGCTATTGTATACGTCGTGATATCTCTTTGAAATAATTTGGGAATAGTTTGGTGTAAGTGATTGCATGATTTGGGATGAATAGCTTAGTTTTTAATTGGATTGGGTGTGGCAATTTGGTTATGTTTGTTTTCCTCTTAAGGAGTGGGTGGATGAGTTGATAATTCATGTTTGGAATGAGAAAGAGAGTTAATATAAGTGAATGGTTTTTCTAATCAAATTGAGTAGCCGGTGCCCCATGAAACATTGGGGAGGACGCAAAATATGAGGTTTAGGGGATCATTCCATCACTTTGCCTATATAGCGTTATCGCGTGTATGCAAAAGGGGGCGGTGTTTGCATTTCATAGCGTTATCACGTGAATGCAAAACATAAACAAAAAAAAGAATACAAAAAAAGAAGGAAAAAGAAAAGAAAAGAAAAATGAATGAATAAATGAAAGAATAAGCAACATGAGTAATGCAATCTCATCTCCCACAACTTGAAGAAATTTATTTTGTTTGGCCATTTCCTTGAATTTTGGAAACTTTGCCATTTGCGATATATCCCAAAGAATGCGATACGGTGCTTATTTCCTTACTTTTCTTTGAATTGGATTGAAGAGAATTTCATTTGTTGTTTACTTTCATACATTGGGTATATTTGCTTTGGACTCAATTGGAAATACCATTTTGTGTATGCCATGAGGATATCTTGAGTTTGGTGCATGTTTTTCACTTTAATCCGAATTTATCGCTTATTTTGCTAGGGACCAGCAAAAAGCTACTTGGGGGTGTGATTCGGGATATAAATTGCATATTTCCCCCCATTTCTGGGCATTTTATGTGTATATCATGTTTATTTTGGCGTTGATACATTTGTTTTCGTGATATCGTGGATTATTAACGCCTAATCTCTTTTTATACATAAAATGTGTGTTTTATGGACTAATTTTTGCTCCTCTTATTTTTCAGGTACTCCTAGGATTTTTCTGGAATTTCTGAAATTTTTCCAGGATTTTTCGAAGCTTGGAGCTATTTTCCGGGATTTTTGGAGCCTAAGGAGCATTTCTGTTTTTTAAAAGAAATGAAAAACAAAAAATAATAAAGAAATTTGGGTCTCAGCCTGCGGGCCGCTACAAATTTTAAAAAAATAAAAATAAAATAAAAACCCACAGCAGCAGCTTCGTGGGCCGGCCCGCTTGGCCGGCCCACTCTCGCTTCAGGCGCAGGCGGGGGCACGCGCATAGCGCGTGCCCCAATTGCTTCGGGCGGGCGCCCGCGGAGCAGGTTGGGCGCGTGCCCGACCCGTTCCGCACTTTGTTGTGCGCGCGCTTAACATGCGGGCTGGTCGGGCGGCCAGCGCCCGACCCGCAGACCCGTTTCTTTCGGCTTATTTTGGCATGTGCGACAAATTGAGGGGCAGTTCGATTTTTTTGAGTTTTTTACTGTTCCAGAAACAGATTTTTGGGGGTTTTCTTCTTCCCCAAGAGGCTAGGGCTAGGGCTTGGAGGCCATTGGAGCTTGAGGAGCTTGGAGGAGCATTTGGGAGAGGAAGATTTCATCTTGGAGTGACACTTGGATGAAATTTCTCTAATCTCTTGTGTATTTGATTTAGGTTTTTGTGTTGTAATTTGGATGATAGTTTTGAGTAAAGACTTCTCCTTTTGTAACGACTGCTTTTCTGGTATCTGATTATAATATAATATAATATGTGTTTTGGTGGATTTTCTCCTCTTGTGTGGTTTTCGTCTCCGTAGATTTCATTTTCGATCGATTCGTCGTATTTTCTCGCTTCTTCCTTAGGATTGTCGATTTCGAAGTATGTCACTCGTGACGGACTTCATAACGGTCGTATCTAACTGTTAGATCAAGCCTAGGAGTCTTAGGAATCGATCCCGGGGCCCCGCGCTCCGTATCGGTACTTTCTGTGCTCATTAGCCGGTGTAAGAAGGGCCACCGACCGACTAGATGACGATCCAGTCGGTTGGTAATCCTTCTTGGACCGACTAGTTAGCTTTCTAAATTTCTCAGGAGTTACTGTTTATCGTTAGTCGGTCTAAGAACGTTGGTTGACCGACTAGATTGCAAACTAGTCGGTCAGCAATGCTTCTTGAACCGACTAACTCATCAAATTATTTTTGTATCAGTTACTGTTTACTCTTAGTCGGTCTAAGAACGTTCATCGACCGACTAGATGTAAAACTAGTCGGTCAGTACTTGTTCATGGACCGACTAACTCTAAATCCTATTTTTCGTTCAGGAGTTACTGTTTACACTTAGTCGGTCTGCGTTGGTCGACCGACCGACTAGTTGCCAAACTAGTCGGTCAGTGGTTGCTCTTTGACCGACTAACCAGTGTTAAAACCCTAATTTCTGGGCAGCCGCCAGCCTAGCCTATTTAAACCCAACCCATTCGACTTCTTCTTCTCCAACACGACCCAAAACCCTAAAAACTTCCCCCTTCAGCCCCCATCTTCCTCCAAGCTCCATTTCACCATTCCAAGCCCTAAATCCATCATCCAATCCATCCATTCACTCATTCCACCCATCATCTTCCCCAAATCTCCATCAAAACCCATCAAATCCCCAAATCCCCTAAAACCCTAGTTTCCCCAAACTTCTCCAATCTTTTCCAGAATCTGATCCTAGGGTTCTCCGGAGTGTTCCTTCCGTCTCCTCTTGGTAAGAAATCGATTCCTCTATGTTTTCATAGTTTATTAGTATTTTTATGAAACCCTAATAAATTTCATGTTGTTTGATGGTTGTTCCCCCATAACAGTGATTTCCCCATAGATTGGCATCCGTGTGACGGAGTAGTCGCCATCCCCGGTGCTAGGCAAGTGAAACTTGCATCTTTTGATTTAGGCCATGTCTTAGGCCATTTACCTTGCTTTAGCGTAAAAGAGACTAGACGGTGAAAGGATAGCCGTCTAGACGCCATTGACCTAGCTTGACAACGAAGCTTGGTCCGTCACCCTCATCATGCTTGTATGTCACGTTTACTTTCCTTAACGGTACATGTATTAACTGTTCATGTCATCCATGCATCCTTAACTGTTATTGCATTATAACTGCCATGTCTAAATACAATTAACGGTACGCGAATATGTTCATATCATTGCATTTCGCCTGTCACGTTTAATTTAATTAACGGTATGCGAATTATCTGCTCATGTCATTGCATGCTTGAATACTCATCGTGATTGCGTAGCATCGCTACATACTAGTGTTACTTATTCCGGCTAGGTGCACCCCTACGCCATACTTATCAAATACACTTTCTGGCTCGTGTTTCAAAAGACGAGCTCATCACAGCCTGCGGGCAATAGGGCACTCGTTGAGTGATCCCTTGTACTTGATACTTGAACACAGCCTGCGGGCAATAGGGCACTCGTTGAGTGATCCCTTGTACTTTACTTGTTACTTGACATTACATGTCACCCCTACCACTTGATACTTGCCACTTGTACTCTCCTTTACCTTACTTGTTACCACCGTACTTTACTTGCCATGCACCATGTTTTAATTGCTAGGTTGCTAGTTTACCATTATTCCCGTTTCCTTGCACAAGTCGTTCGACTTGCTGACATGTGCCCCTTTTCTCTTTTGGGTGACACATGTTAGAGCCCGAGCCTGAGTTACTTGTTGGGGACGAGGTGTTTGCGGACGCCGAGCCCGTGCTTGTGTTTGACGGGGAGTACGTGGACACTGGGGACCAGTCCTAGTGTCTTCGTTGTGCTTTACTTTTGTTTAGGCAGTTGTTTTGTTATCGGTGTGTAGCACCTATACTTTGTTGTTGTCGTTTCTTTTGTTGGCCTTGTTCTGGGCCTTTAGACTCTTTTCTTTTAGCCTGGTGGCTTTTCTGGATGTTGGACTTATTTCCTTGTTGGACAATGTTTGAGATGTGGAATTTTATTTCAGTTTCTCCTGGTATTATTATTGTTATTCTGTTGTGGTTACAGGGACCTGTTTACGTATTGTGGACGCTTATCGGGTTTGGGGCTTCACAGCTCCACTCTCGTGCGGACCTTTTCACGTCTCGCCTCCATATTAGGGAAGCGGGTCGTGACAGGTTTTAGTGGTGGCCCATGCAGGTCCCTCTGTAACTGCGATTTTTGGAATAGCGATAATAATATTAGAATGTCCAATAAACTAAGTTCGACGTCCGAGTCATAAGCTATGAGTCTGATCTGATTCGTTTTCTGTGTCACTAGATGGCAGGGAGGCGTTTCACCCGTGGTGGTGGTAGTGGTGCGCCCCCTCATGATGAGGAGCCTGAGCGGGAACCCACCAGTGGTGAGATGATGCGGATGATGATCCAGATGATGCAAGTGCAGCAGGGCGTGCTTTTGCAAGTCCAGAATGCTCCACCTGCTCGAGCTGCCCGGGCTCTTCCGGATGTTCCTCGCTCTGAGCCAGGAGCGAAGCAATTTCGGGAGCTGGGTCCCGCATATTTTGATGGTTCTGAGGGTCCTCTGGCTGCCGACGAATGGATAAGGAACATTGAGGATAACTTGGCAATGGCGAAGATTAACCCGGCTGGATGGGTTGATCTGGCTAAGAGGCAGCTGAAGGATAACGCCAGGAATTGGTGGGATGCTGAAGAGAAGATGCTGGTGGAGCCGATCGTCTGGGCTACCTTCAAGTCCAGATTCGATGGAGAGTTCTTCCCGAAGGCTGCTCGGCAGGTGATGCTGCAGCGCTTTATAGATCTGAAGCAGGGGAGCTTGTCGGTGGATCAGTACCACCAGGAGTTCACGAGGCTCAGTCGGTTTGCACCTAAGATGGTGCAGGATGCCGATGAGAAAGCTCAGCGATTTCTCCAGGGACTTGCCTTGGAGATTCAGAGCTTTGTGACCTCTTCTGACTTGGAGACATATCAGAAGGTTCTGATTGCTGCGAGGCGGCAGGAGTTGAATTTGAATCAGAGGAAGGGACATGTTTCCGGAGCTGGGAAGAGGCCTATGGAGCAGGCCAGGGCGGTGGTTAGGCCTGGTTTCAAGCCTAGTCATCCGGTGCAGTTCAAGAGGCCAGGAGGGCCTATCCTGAAGACTTGCCATTTCTGTGGCAAGACTGGACACCTAAGGGATCAGTGTAGGAGGTTTCTAGGACAGTGCATTGTCTGCGGAGATCCTGTCCACACCATCCGGGAGTGTCCGAAGTCGAGACAGCCTTGGCGGGCTCCTATTGCAGCATAGTCGTTGCAGCAGCGAGCTCCTGTGCCCGTTGGACGTGGAGCGCCCCTTGTTCCACAGAGACAGGCCTTTCGGCAGGCTGTTCTGCCGAGAGGGCAGGCCTTTTTGATGACTGAGGAGGAGAGCATGGCCGTGGATGAAGTTATTGCAGGTAACGCTCATTCTAGCTATTTATCTTCCTTAGTTAGTTGATTTTTGATTATATTGGTTGCTTGCTCATGAT
Source organism: Scilla litardierei (assembly GCA_030789695.1). Taxonomy (NCBI): domain Eukaryota; kingdom Viridiplantae; phylum Streptophyta; class Magnoliopsida; order Asparagales; family Asparagaceae; genus Scilla; species Scilla litardierei. The sequence continues at coordinate 40,679,186 of CM061134.1, forward strand.
TGTTTGCTAGACTAGGATTTGATTGTTAATTGCTTGTTAGGTGTGGTTTTGGTTTGCACGTTTCCTGCACGAGTCCTCTTTGACTCTGGTGCATCGATGTGCATTTTGGCCCGGAGCTTCGTGGAGAAGCATTCCTTGTCGACGTCCTCTCTTCCTAAGAGTTGGAATATCGTCACAGGGAACGGTGTAGTCTCGGTGCATCGTGGGTGCAATTCTTGCCCGTTGGTGGTTTGTGGACGTGAGCTTTGTGCTGATTTCATTGTCCACGACATCATCAACTATGATGCAGTTCTTGGGATGGATTGGCTTGCGAGCTTCTATGCTACGATCGACTGCAGGAGGAAGAAGGTGGTGTTCGAGATTCCCGGACATCCAGTGTTTGAGTTCAGTCGTGGTAGCAGTTCGCTTGGTCCTGTCAGATTTCGGGCCAGGCCGGTGGAGGCTGTGGCTATGCAGATGGAGCTGGAGTGGCCGGCTGTGGTGCGAGATTTTGGTGACGTCTTCCCCGAGGAGATGTCTGGTTTGCCGCCTGATCGAGCTTTGGAATTTTCTATCAATCTTGTTCCAGGTGCGCAGCCCATTTCGAAGGCGCCGTATCGTATGGCACCTGCAGAGTTGGAAGAGTTGCGAAAGCAGTTGGATGAGCTGTTGCTGAAGGGTTATATTAATCCTAGCGTGTCTCTGTGGGGAGCACCGGTGTTGTTGGTTAAGAAGAAGGATGGTTCGCGTCGTATGTGCGTGGACTATCGGGAGTTGAATGCGGTGACCATTAAGAATAAATACCCGTTGCCTCGCATCGATGATATTTTTGATCAGCTTGGAGGTTCGAGGGTGTTTTCTAAATTGGATTTGAGGAGTGGTTATCATCAGTTGAAGGTGAAGAAGGGAGATGTTCCGAAGACAGCGTTCAGGACGAAGTATGGACACTATGAGTTCGTGGTTATGCCTTTCGGCGTAACTAACGCGGCCGCAGTTTTCATGAATCTGATGAACCTGATTTTCTACGACTTTTTGGATAAGTTTGTCGTTATCTTTATTGACGACATTCTGATCTATTCGAAGTCGGAGGAAGAGCATGCATCGCACTTGAGGACGGTGTTGGAGATTTTGAGGAAGCATCGGTTGTATGCTAAGTTTTCGAAGTGCGAGTTTTGGCTGGATAGAGTTGCTTTTCTCGGGCATGTGGTGACTGGAGATGGTATCTCAGTAGATCCCGAGAAGATTCGGGCCATCAGGGAGTGGCCTGTTCCGTCGTCAGCGTCTGAGATTCGGAGTTTTCTTGGACTTGCTGGTTATTATCGGCGATTCATTAAGGACTTTTCTCGTATTGCTGAGCCGATGACCAGGTTGACGCGGAAGGATATTGCTTATGTTTGGTCGGGTGATTGTGAGAGGGCTTTTGGTGTTCTGAAGCAGAGGTTGACGAGTGCCCCTATTCTTGTTGTGCCTGATCGCAGCGGTGGATTTGAGATCTTTTGCGATGCTTCTGGCAAGGGTCTCGGTTGTGTGTTGCACCAGCACGGGCATGTTGTGGCGTATGCGTCTCGTCAGCTTAAGGTTCATGAGAAGAATTATCTGACGCATGATTTGGAGTTGGCTGCCGTTGTGTTTGCTCTTAAGATTTGGAGGCACTTCTTGCTGAGTGAGAAAGTGAAGATTTTCACCGATCACAAAAGCTTGAAGTATATTTTCACTCAGAAGGAGCTCAACATGCGACAGCGTCGATGGTTGGAGCTTATGGCGGATTATGATATTGATTTGCAGTTTCACCCTGGCAAGGTGAATGTGGTTCCGGATGCTTTGAGTAGGCTTCCAGCGGTGATGATTTTGACCTCGCAGTGGAGATTGCAGCAGGATTTTTGCGAGTCTGGTGTGGAGATTGTTCTTCCTGGAGAGGCTTCGTCGTTGATGTACATACAGGTACAGTCGACGATTGTGGATCGGATTAAGGCTGGCCAGGCTGAGGATCCGAAGCTCGTGAAGATTCGGGAGATGGTGGAAGCCGGTCTGCGGACTGACTTTTTGATTCATGAGGATGGCTCGCTGAGGTTTGGAGCCAGGTTGTGTGTGCCTGCTGGGGATATCAGAGAGGAGCTGATGGTGGAGGCACACAGTTCGCAGTATTCTGTGCATCCTGGTGGCACCAAGATGTACCAGGATCTTCGTCTGAATTATTGGTGGCATGGTATGAAGAGGAGCATGGCTCGGAGTGTAGCCAAGTGTTTGGTCTGCCAGCAAGTGAAGGCGGAGCATCAGCGTTCGGCCGGGTTGCTACAACCGCTTCCGATTCCGGAGTGGAAATGGCAACACATCACTATGGATTTCGTGACTGGACTACCTCGGAGTCCGAAGCAGAATGACGCGATTTGGGTGATCGTAGATCGATTGACCAAATCTGCGCACTTTATTCCGTTCCGAGTGGGACAGTCCACTGAGGCGCTAGCAAGGAGATATATGGAGGTAAAATTCTTTTACTCTCCGTTTTATTTCCTTTCCTAGTTTGGATAGTGATGTAACGTGAATCGTGCAGGAGGTTGTGCGACTTCATGGAGTCCCCGTGAGTATCGTGTCTGACAGAGACACGAGGTTCACATCTCAGTTCTGGCAGAGTTTGCAGAAGAGCTTGGGTACGCGTCTGAGTTTCAGCACGGCGTACCATCCGCAGACGGATGGCCAGTCCGAGAGGACGATTCAGATTTTGGAAGACATGCTGAGGGCGTGCATGTTGGATTTCAAGGGTTCGTGGGAGGACCATCTACACTTGGTGGAGTTCTCTTACAACAACAGCTTCCAGGCGAGTATTGGCATGGCGCCTTTCGCCGCTCTTTATGGGAGGAAATGTCGATCGCCATTGAGTTGGGATGACGTTGGTGATCGGGAGTTGTTGGGACCTGAGATGATCGTGGAGGCCGTGGATATCGTCAGGAATATTCGGGAGAGGTTGAGAATTGCTCAGTACCGTTTTAAGCATTGGTCGGATGCTAAACGTCGTCCTTTGGAGTTTCAGCCGGGCGACCATGTGTTCTTGAAGATTTCCCCGAATCGTGGTGTGATTCGTTTTGGGAAGCGTGGAAAGTTGAGCCCGCGATACATTGGACCGTTTGACATTTTGGAGAGGGTTGGCGAGGTAGCTTATCGCTTGGCCTTGCCGCCATCTTTGGAAGGAGTTCACAATGTTTTCCATGTGTCGCAGCTTCGTCGATACATTAGCGATCCGTCTCATGCGGTGGATTTTTCGGAGATTACCGTTCGCCCCGATATGACGTATGACCAGCATCCAGTGCAGATTCTGGACAGGCGTCAGAAATCGCTTCGGAACAAGATTTTCAATCTTGTGAGGGTGATGTGACGACACGGTTCACCTGGAGAGTCTACTTGGGAGAATGAGGATGAGATGCGAGAGCGTTTCCCACTTTTGTTTCCGGACTCGTGAGTTTTTGGAAATTCCGAGGACGGAATTTTTCTTAAGTTGGGGAGGATGTAACGACTGCTTTTCTGGTATCTGATTATAATATAATATAATATGTGTTTTGGTGGATTTTCTCCTCTTGTGTGGTTTTCGTCTCCGTAGATTTCATTTTCGATCGATTCGTCGTATTTTCTCGCTTCTTCCTTAGGATTGTCGATTTCGAAGTATGTCACTCGTGACGGACTTCATAACGGTCGTATCTAACTGTTAGATCAAGCCTTGGAGTCTTAGGAATCGATCCCGGGGCCCCGCGCTCCGTATCGGTACTTTCTGTGCTCATTAGCCGGTGTAAGAAGGGCCACCGACCGACTAGATGACGATCCAGTCGGTCGGCAATCCTTCTTGGACCGACTAGTTAGCTTTCTAAATTTCTCAGGAGTTACTGTTTATCGTTAGTCGGTCTAAGAACGTTGGTTGACCGACTAGGTTGCAAACTAGTCGGTCAGCAATGCTTCTTGAACCGACTAACTCATCAAATTATTTTTGTATCAGTTACTGTTTACTCTTAGTCGGTCTAAGAACGTTCATCGACCTACTAGATGTAAAACTAGTCGGTCAGTACTTGTTCATGGACCGACTAACTCTAAATCCTATTTTTCGTTCAGGAGTTACTGTTTACACTTAGTCGGTCTGCGTTGGTCGACCGACCGACTAGTTGCCAAACTAGTCGGTCAGTGGTTGCTCTTTGACCGACTAACCAGTGTTAAAACCCTAATTTCTGGGCAACCGCCAGCCTAGCCTATTTAAACCCAACCCATTCGACTTCTTCTTCTCCAACACGACCCAAAACCCTAAAAACTTCCCCCTTCAGCCCCCATCTTCCTCCAAGCTCCATTTCACCATTCCAAGCCCTAAATCAATCATCCAATCCATCCATTCACTCATTCCACCCCTCATCTTCCCCAAATCTCCATCAAAACCCATCAAATCCCCAAATCCCCTAAAACCCTAGTTTCCCCAAACTTCTCCAATCTTTTCCAGAATCTGATCCTAGGGTTCCCCGGAGTGTTCCTTCCGTCTCCTCTTGGTAAGAAATCGATTCCTCTATGTTTTCATAGTTTATTAGTATTTTTATGAAACCCTAATAAATTTCATGTTGTTTGATGGTTGTTCCCCCATAACAGTGATTTCCCCATAGATTGGCATCCGTGTGACGGAGTAGTCGCCATCCCCGGTGCTAGGCAAGTGAAACTTGCATCTTTTGATTTAGGCCATGTCTTAGGCCATTTACCTTGCTTTAGCGTAAAAGAGACTAGACGGTGAAAGGATAGCCGTCTAGACGCCATTGACCTAGCTTGACAACGAAGCTTGGTCCGTCACCCTCATCATGCTTGTATGTCACGTTTACTTTCCTTAACGGTACGTGTATTAACTGTTCATGTCATCCATGCATCCTTAACTGTTATTGCATTATAACTGCCATGTCTAAATACAATTAACGGTACGCGAATATGTTCATGTAATTGCATTTCGCCTGTCACGTTTAATTTAATTAACGGTATGCGAATTATCTGCTCATGTCATTGCATGCTTGAATACTCATCGTGATTGCGTAGCATCGCTACATACTAGTGTTACTTATTCCGGCTAGGTGCACCCCTACGCCATACTTATCAAATACACTTTCTGGCTCGTGTTCCAGAAGACGAGCTCATCACAGCCTGCGGGCAATAGGGCACTCGTTGAGTGATCCCTTGTACTTGATACTTGAACACAGCCTGCGGGCAATAGGGCACTCGTTGAGTGATCCCTTGTACTTTACTTGTTACTTGACATTACATGTCACCCCTACCACTTGATACTTGCCACTTGTACTCTCCTTTACCTTACTTGTTACCACCGTACTTTACTTGCCATGCACCATGTTTTAATTGCTAGGTTGCTAGTTTACCATTATTCCCGTTTCCTTGCACAAGTCGTTCAACTTGCTGACATGTGCCCCTTTTCTCTTTTGGGTGACACATGTTAGAGCCCGAGCCTGAGTTACTTGTTGGGGACGAGGTGTTTGCGGACGCCGAGCCCGTGCTTGTGTTTGACGGGGAGTACGTGGACACTGGGGACCAGTCCAAGTGTCTTCGTTGTGCTTTACTTTTGTTTAGGCAGTTGTTTTGTTATCTGTGTGTAGCACCTATACTTTGTTGTTGTCGTTTCTTTTGTTGGCCTTGTTCTGGGCCTTTAGACTCTTTTCTTTTAGCCTGGTGGCTTTTCTGGATGTTGGACTTATTTTCTTGTTGGACAATGTTTGAGATGTGGAATTTTATTTCAGTTTCTCCTGGTATTATTATTGTTATTCTGTTGTGGTTACAGGGACCTGTTTACGTATTGTGGACGCTTATCGGGTTTGGGGCTTCACAGCTCCACTCTCGTGCGGACCTTTTCACGTCTCGCCTCCATATTAGGGAAGCGGGTCGTGACACCTTTTCATCATGATTCTCTAAATATTGTTTGTGTGGTTTGTTGAGTATTGATTCCCCGGATTTGGTTTTGATGATGAACAAACATAAATATCATGAACTAACTCTTTGTGAGCGCAGTTATGGAGATCGTCGCCAAAATTCTACGTACATCAAAAGCGACATCTCAAGACTTCTCAAAGCACGTGATCGTGTGCCTGAAGCTTCGTTGAAGTTCAATGAGCATTATTGAAGTCAAGAGATTCGGATTGAAGCGTTGAAGATGGTTCGTCTAGTTTATTTTATAGTCTTCTAGCTTCTTTTCGTATAATGATAAGCCTTGAGTAAGACTTACATTATAATCTTCATAACGCTCATATCTTAGAGCTAGGATTATCTTAGAAGCCCATAGAAACTTTCCCAAAGCTTTACGCTTCATTTCGCGGCTTCTAGTGCATCTTAGTTTGTTCAAGAAGAAGAACCAACCGACTAGATTGTCATCTAGTCGGTTAAGAATCCTTCTTGAACCGACTAGATTTCCTTGCTCAATTCAGCCTAGGCACTGTTGACCAATTAGTCGGTCCAAGAAGGTTCACCGACCGACTAGTTGTCAAACTAGTCGGTTGAGAATCCTTCTTCGACCGACTAGTTATACTTTCATTTCTTCGCCGAGCTACTGTTGAATAGTTAGTCAGTCCAAGAACATCCATCGACCGACTAGTTGTGAAACTAGTCGGTTGGAATTTGTTCTTAGACCGACTAGTTCTCCTTGTGTTCAGCCTATTGAATTTCAACTACTTAGTCGGTCAAAGAACACTCACCGACCGACTAGTTGTCATACTAGTCGGTTGGCAAGTCTTCTTAGACCGACTAGTTCTATCTCCTGAATTCTCTATCTTGGCTGTCAACTATTTAGTCGGTCCAAGAAGAATCACCGACCGACTAGTTGCAAAACTAATCGGTCAGTGATCCTTCTTAGACCGATTAGACTGCTTCAGAAATAGATCCGTTGGGGCATTTAATGCTACTAATTTTGCCTCTCTCTTCTCTCTATCATATATATACTTGAGATGCTTCATGTTAGCATTAAAGGCTGATATTATTGAGGTTTAGAGATCAAAGAGAAGAGCATTCAATTCTCATTTCCAAGCTCCCTCACCTTCACAAGAATCTCTCCAAACTCCTTGAGCCCTAATTTCCTCAAGAGAGATTCTCTTCATTGTGAGCCATTCAAGCCAAGAGCTTGATTCAAAGTCACCAACTCCATCCTAGCCTTCGATCGCCGTTCATCTTGGTGGAGCTAGGGTTTGGTGACATTCTCTTCCTCAAAATCCTTCTTGCCCTAAAATCAGTAAGTTTACTCAAGGCATAGGATTTTGTTGGTAAGTGTTTATTGTTTCATTTACTTTGATATTGCAAGTTTATCTCTCGGTTGTGAGAGGAGATCATGATCCCAGGTTGTGGGAGTCAAGTTTTTCATTTGTGTATGATTTGATCTTGTAGAGGTTTTCTACAAGAATTTCATAGTGCAAACTTGGGTTAGAGGATTCTAACTCAAGTAGCCGGAGGGGATCCGGATGTTTGGGACATATGATCACCGAGAACAAGTCGGGGAGACTTGGGTGGATCCGAACCCATTACATCGCTTGTTTGCATTGTCTTTTATTGTTGTCAATCTTTTATTCCGCATTGTTGGTTGAGTTTGCACAATAATTCGGAATTATACTCTTGATTATTTAAAGTACTATTCACCCCCCCCCCCCTCTAGTACTTGTGCAGCAGCTATCCGGGCATTACATTTGGTATCGGAGCCAAGTTCATAGCTATGTCTACCAACGACAACAAGAACGTTCGTCCACCTTCAGACTATAGCACCTTCAAGAACCGTGAAGGAGCTTCTTCGGTGATGAAAGGACACTCCTCAACTAGGCCTCTTTACTTCAACGGTGCCAATTATGGGTATTGGAAATGCCGGATGGTAACATTCCTCTGGAGCACTTCACTATGGAGAGCTACGTTGACGGAGTATGTCGAGCCCGCCGAACAAGACTTCGCTAAGTGGACTATCGCGGAGGTCGCCGCAGAGGTAAACAATGCCAATGCAATGAATGCCTTGCAATGTGCGTTGGAGCCCGAAGACCTCAATAAGATATGCACATGTAAGAGTGCATATCAAATCTGGAACTCACTCCTCATCTTGCATGAAGGAACGAGTAGGGTAAGAGACTCCAAACTCACCAATGATGAAGAATCGGAAGACGAGTTGGACTTAGAATCCATTGCCCTTATGGCAAAGAAGTTCAACCGATTCTTTCGGAAAGGTAACTTCAAGAACAAATCAAAATTTAGTTCTACTAACGCCTCTGCTCCTTTGCGTTTTAAATGCAACAAGCCAGGACACATCAAAGCGAATTGTCCTCAAAACAAACAAAAGGAGAAATGGAAGGCCCCAAAGTTCGATAAGTCTCGAAAGTACAAGAAAGTGTAATGCCCTACAAGCTACTGCACAAGTACTAGAGGGGGGGGAATAGTACTTTAAAATAACAAGGAGTATAATTCCAAATTAAATTGCAAACAACTACCAAATCAATTTGCGGAAGCTTAAATTGAATGACAACAACAAAATTAACAATGCAAACAAATGATGTTAATGGGTTCGGATCCACCCAAGTCTCCCCGACTTGTTCCCGGTGATCCTACGTCCCAACCACCCGGATCCCCTCCGGATACTTAGGTTAGAAACCCTAACCCAAGATTTCCACTATGAATATCTTGTGAAAACCCTTCACAAGATCAAATCATACAACAATGGTAATAGTGAATCCCACAACCCGGGATCACAACCTTCTCTCACAACCGAGAGAATCAACAAGAAATATAAAAGAGTTTATATTGAAATAAGCAAACTTACCACAAAATCCTATACCTTGAGTTTTTCGTACCCAATAGGTGAAATGGAGGATTTGAGGAAGATGAAGTCACCAAGACCTAGCACCAAGGAAATGACCAGCAATCGGTGCCTAGGGATGATTTGGAGACTTGGATCAAGCAATAGCTTGAAGAGCTCACCCAGAACAAGCTTCTCTCAAAATGGATTCTAGATCTAGAATAGTGAGAGAATGGGTTTCTTGTGAGGAAGAGAGCTTTAGATTTGAGTGAGAATGGCTATCTCTTTTGATCTCAATCAATCTCTGAATGGAAGCTCTAACCTAGATAGAAATGACCTAGGTTCGTATTTATAGGGTCCCATAAAAACAAATTAGGTCATTCTCCAACGGATAGAAATCTGGGAGAATTAGTCGGTCAAAGAACAATCACTGACCGACTAGTTCATCAACTAGTCGGTCAGTCAAACAGCATGGACCGACTAAGAGAGGAACTGAGAAGAGATAGAATTTCAGACCTAGAAATCTAGTCGGTCCAAGAAGACTTTCTGACCGACTAGTTTCACAACTAGTCGGTCAGTCAGTGAACGTAGACCGACTAAGAGGCAAAATGAAATAGTCTGAATACAAATTGACTTAGTCGGTCCAAGAACAAAAGTTGACCGACTAGATTGTCAACTAGTCGGTCACCAAACGTTCTTAGACCGACTAACGATAAACAGTAGCTTAGGAGAAATTTAGCATGAACAGTAAGTCACAACTAGTCGGTCAAAGAAGCATCACTGACCGACTAGTTCACAAACTAGTCGGTCGGTGAGTCAACGTAGACCGACTAACTGTAAACAGTAAAGTCCAAGAAATTAAGGAATCAAACTAGTCGGTCCAAGAAGAGTTGTCGACCGACTAGATCACCATCTAGTCGGTCAATACTTCTTCTTGTACCAACTAACATGCACATACAAGTCCGAATCGAAGCGCGACGCTTCGAGGAAGTTAGAATGAACTTGTACTAAGATCCTAGAGCTACGATATGAGCGTTATGAAGTTAGAATGGTAAGATATACTCAAGGCTTAACATTCTATATATCGAAGCTAAAAAGACTATAAATAAAACCTTATTAAACGGTCTTCGAGAGCTTCGATTGATTCTTCATAACTTCCAAAACGGCGCAAGAGCTTCAACGAAGCTTTAGGCATGAATACGAGCTTTGGGAAGTGTTGAGATGTCGCTTTGAATGTTCTCGTGAATTTGGCGACGATCTCCAATACTGCGCTCACAAATTGTTAGTTCATGGATTATTTATGTTTGCTCATCATCAAAACCAAATCCGGGGAGTCCAATATTCAACATTCTCCCCCTTTTTGGTGATGACAAACCAACATAAATAATAATCAAAAATAATGATTCAAATGTAAAATACTTACTCCCCCTGCATTGATGACACGTTAATTCCAAAATGAATATATATGAATTGCATCAATCAGACGAGTAAGATAAATAAAGAGAATCGATTTTCGAAATATCCGATTTTGAAAATCCTTATATATATCTTAACTCCCCCTGAATCTAACATATCAAACTAGATTCTTGGAAATTGAGTTAAATTTTCATTTGCGCTATTTATTATCATTATCTCTCCCCCTTTGGCATTATCCCAAAAATGGGGGGCATACAACGACAACAACTAGGAAATGGAAAATCCAACATCGGGAGTCGTAGACATTGACGATGGAACTAATTGACACCAAGGGAAAAATGATGAAATCAAATCAAGGTGTGCCAAATTGTCCATTATCAAAAAGCGATAATCAAAATCATCAAAAAAAATATTTGGTAAATTTTTTCATTTATTGAATAATGAAACATACTCTCCAATATTCAATATTCTTGGTTAAATTTGTGCATGGAAAACAATTCTATACTAATATAGAGATATAATCTATTTAACCAAGTTTTTCAATCGTCGAGCGACGATTTTACATAGCATGGACATTGAATGAGAATTAATGTGCACGAGGAAGTAAATATCACAACATGAACAACGATGTATATATAGATAGAAACATCAAGAGTACATCCCAAAAAAAGATCGATACAACAAATGCAACATACCCATCAAAAAGAAATACATCATATATCATTGATACAACATCATCATGAGAACATCATCATCAACATCATCAACGTCCAACAACAAAAAAATACAACACATCAAAATATCCAACACCGACATCCAGAAAACTCAAAAATACATCAAATCAACCCTCATACTCCATCCTAACCCAAAATACTCTCAAAAAGATATGTCATCCAAAGAGTAGTGGAGAGTCCTTGGAACGAACGATCACGAGGAAGTGGCTGGATCTGCAGTCTCCGTGGGTCCAGTCGACGGAGTGGACTCAGGCTTTGCAGGGAGTAGAGGCGTCTCAACAGACGGGATCGTCGGGGTAGGTGTGGAAACAACGGGCTCAACAGCAGGGGTCGCAACAGCAGGGGTCGCAACAGCAGCAGGTGAGACAGGAGCATGCTCATCAACAGGAGTAACAGCAGCCACAGAAGTCTGGACTACTGCAGCAGAAGGCTCTGGAACACCGGAAGAGGTGCCAACTCCAGGAGCTGAAGTGGTAGCAGCAGCAGCAGCAGTGGCCTCATCGCCACGGGCTAAGGAAGTGACAAGCTCGTCAATCTCCTCATCGTCCATCTCCTCGGCCTCAGAAATGGAAGGAGGAAGATCAATCCCCATCATACGAGCCATACGATAGACGACCTCCTCAGTACGAGCCAAACGTGAGTCGTGCTGACGAAGAAGGCGTACGACATCGTCTAATGTGGCAGGAGGAGCGGGGGGCAGCAGCAGCTGAGGGAGTAGACTGGGAAGCAGATGCGGTAGACCTCTGCACGTGACGAAGCGCCGCTAGAGATTTCTTAACGGCCGTCGCGTTTAGAGGAGTACCCAAGGGACGCTCATCGTCAGGAGGGAGAGGGACTCGGAAATGACGAAAGACAAGGGTCAGCAAACACGGATATGGAATATGCGCAGATTTATTGGTCTTGCGTATACACTCGAAAGAGTCCATCTTATCGAGTATTACGCGAGCCCAATTAATCTCGCAACCCAAGAAAAGAGCGTAAATGAGCTTCAAAATGGCTGGGATGGAAGTGAAGATGAGCCGTACTTGGGAAGCAAGCACGACTTCAGAATGAGATTCAGAACCCAGGCATTTGGCTTGAATGACTTTGAAGGAACTCCAATAAAGGCAGGAGGGATCACATGGAAGATGTCAGAAAGAACGGACTGATCCAAGGAAGATATATCGTCGACGGAAATGTCAGAAGGAAGGAGACTGGACGACGAACAACCAAGTATCTCCCCCAAGATTTCTGCCGTGAGAACTATAGGAGTTCCCAAGACAGTAGTCTCGATGGAGTGACTCGCGTCGTACTGGCCTCGGACACGATTGGCATAGAACAATTTCACAAGGCGAGGATATGGTTTAGGATTGGCCTTAAGATCATATCGAAGATAATCAAGGAGCCCACTATAGGAGAGGAGATCAGCTAAGCCAAGGAAATCTGAAAACTGAACATAGTGCTCCAATAGCATTGGGCAGTGTTCAATACGGTTGTAGGCCGCGAGACACATATGGTCGTCGCGACACAACGATATGTCAACACCACCCGCTGGCATTGGGCCCTTTCCCTTTGGCTGGCGAGTCCTAGGACGAAGGGGAGGAGTGGGTTCCCTATGGCTAGGCTCATCCTCAGGGATAAACTCAGTGTTGGAATCGGGAGGAGTCGAGGGTGAGTGGAGTATGGGCTTTTGGTCTTAGATTTTCGGGGTTTGACTGTCACCGTCCTCTGCTTCTTCAGAGGAGGCGAAGACGGAGAAGCTTGGGTTGATTTGGCACGACGCTTGGGCTTAGGAAGATTCCTAGGGTCGGAAGGCTCTATACTCATTGGGGAAGCCCCAGATGAAGCGATAGGGATCCTAGTCTTTGCCATGATCGTGGCACGACGAGGACAAGCAAATGACGGTGATTAAACAACCCTAAGCACACAGCCCTAAGAAAAGAAAATCCGAAATACACAAGCCCTAGGTTAAATTTGAAACCCTAGCAACTAGAAGTTGAAATCAAGGAGAGCAAACCCTAGAATAGGAAATGAGACCTAGGAGGAGGGGGTTTTACCTAGGAGGAGGAGTCGACGGCGGCGGACGGTGGGGATGGCCGGAGAGATGGCCAGAAGTCGAAAGGTCTCGAGAGGGGAGAGGGTTTTTGCAGGCTTGAGCTGAGAAAAACAACCGACTAAATGAAGAGGAAGTCGGATAAAATCGTTTTAAGTCGGTCGAGATCTGGAAAAGACACAAATGCCCTAACCTACTTAGTCGGTCATAGTTCAAGCACTGACCGACTAGATTACGATCTAGTCGGTCGGTCAATGAGCTTGAACCGACTAAGTCGAAACAGAGGCAAACAGGGATTTTTAGGGCTAGAATTAGTCGGTCGCAGTATATTCACTGACCGACTAGTTTTCAATCTAGTCGGTCGGTAAGTGAACTGTGACCGACTAAAGAAAGAAAATGATAAGAGTTAGATAAATGCTTGATCTAGTCGGTCTGAGTTCACTTGCTGACCGACTAGATGAGCATCTAGTCGGTTGACAAATGAACTGAAACCGACTAGAAGAGTCCAAAAATTGATAATTGATTTCTCTTCACAAACCACTTGGATGAAACATCTTAACACTCTCATTAGTCATCTAAATTACCCCATAAAACGTCGAAATCTTAAATACGACATTGAAATACGAATTCGATCATAAATTCAAACATATCACATAAAATTCCCAAAAATTCAATAAATCTAGCATGAACGAAATATCGCGAAATATAATAGTATGCAAGATAATTGAATGAAACATGAATCCTATATCTCGGATTCACCCATAATCCCCAATTCTCGACGCAACCGCACAAAGGAGTCCTCCTTAAGGGGTTTCGTGAAAATATCGGCGATTTGCTTTTGGGTTTCAACGTACACTAAAATGATGTCCTTTTTAGCAACATGATCATCTAAAAAGTGGTGTCGGACATCTATGTGTTTTGATCGGGAATGGTGCACCGGATTCTTTGAAAGACAGATAACACTTTGGTTATCCACCATGATAGGGCTAGTATCACAGTGAATACCAAAATCCTTCAAAGTGTGTCTCATCCAAAGAACCTGGGCACAAGCGGCACCGGCGGCAATATATTCCGCCTCGGTGGTTGAAAGTGATACGGAATTTTGCTTCTTGAAAAACCAAGAGACAAGAGAATTTCCTAGAAAATGGCAAGTGCCACTAGTACTTTTCCTGTCGGATTTGCATCCCGCATAATCGGCATCACTGTATGAGACTAACTCATACGTGCTAGATTTTGGATAAAGTAATCGAAAATCAAGTGTATAACTTAGATAACGGAAAATACGTTTTACCGCTACTAAGTGAGACTCCTTAGGTTGAGACTGATAACGAGCACATATGCATACGGCAAACATAATATCGGGCCTACTTGCGGTAAGATAAAGTAAGCTACCTATCATACCTCGATATAGACGAATGTCTACATCCTTACCGCCCGTATCCTTGTCAAGATGTGTAGTCGTGCTCATTGGAGTCTTTTTCCCGGAAGCACTTTCCATTCCAAATCGCTTAAGCAACTCCACCGTATACTTCGTTTGGTGGATGAAGATTGCATCGTTCAATTGGCGAATTTGGAGACCTAAGAAATATTTGAGTTCGCCCATGTGGCTCATCTCAAATTGTTCCTTCATAACATTAGAAAACTCTTCGCAAAGAGTGAAGTTAGTAGCACCGAAAATGATATCATCAACATAAATTTGAACTAATAAAATATCATTATTCGCATGCTTAACAAAAAGTGTAGAATCGGCTTCGCCCATTTTAAAATTCAAATCCAAAAGAAAATTCTTTAGGCGATCATACCAAGCTCGAGGAGCTAGTCTCAAACCATAAAGAGCTTTCTTTAGTTTAAAAACATGATTTGGAAATTTTTCATTTATGAAGCCCGGAGGTTGAGAAACATAAACTTCCTCAACAACATCTCCGTTTAAAAATGCACTTTTAACATCCATTTGAAATAACTTAAAATTTTTATGGCATGCATAAGACAATAAACGTCTAATTGATTCTAGTCTAGCTACCGGAGCGAAGGATTCTTCGAAATCGATACCTTCCTCTTGGCGATAGCCTTGAGCAACTAACCGAGCTTTGTTCCGGACGACGACTTGATTTTCGTCGGTTTTGTTCTTGAAGATCCACTTTGTCCCTATGACGGTGTGGTTCTTCGATGGCAAAGGAACAAGCTCCCATACCTCATTCCTCTCGAATTGAATGAGTTCCTCCTCCATGGCAAGGATCCAAGCACTATCTTCGCAAGCTTCAACTATATTCTTTGGCTCAATCGATGAGGCAAAGGCACAATTGGCGAAGTGGTGGACTTGAGATCTCGTCTTGACACTATCATTAATATTGCCAATGACTTGCTCATGGGGATGGTCGCGAACGGTATGGAGCCGCTTGGGAATACCTTGATCACTAGGCACATTCTCAACAACTTCATTAGTCGGGTTAGTCTCAATAGAATCAATTGAATCAATAGACTTAGAATTTTCAAACGAATCACATAAAACATCCATAGAATCATTATCATTTGAAATTCTAGAAGTAGTAAAATTCTCATTAAAAGAGACATGAAGTGATTCCTCGATCGTAGAGGATCTTTTGTTGTATATCCGGTAGGCCTTGCTACGTGAGGAATACCCAACAAATATCCCCTCATCCGATCTCGGATCAAACTTGTCCAAATTATCATATGTGTTTTTAATAAAACATTTTGCGCCGAAAACACGAAAATGTTTAACTTGAGGCAATCTACCAAACAACAATTCATAGCAAGTTTGTTTGGTGCCGGGCCTCAAAAGTATTCTATTAAACACATAACAAGCGGTGTGTACCGCTTCCGCCCAAAATTGATAACCAAGTTGACTATCTTCGAGCATAGTGCGAGCACACTCCACAAGCGTTCTATTCTTCCTCTCAACAACACCATTTTGAGGAGGTGCGCGAGGGAAAGAAAACGTGTGAGTAATTCCAAGATCATCACAAAAATTTGAGAAAGACTCATTCTCAAATTCACCCCCATGATCACTACGAATAGTGACAATGGTGGTTCCGATGAGATTTTGTACTTTCTTCACAAATATTGTGAAGTTTTCAAAAGCTTCATTTTTATTACATAAGAAAAATACCCATGTAAATCTTGAATAATCATCAACGATGACTAGTCCATATCTTGCATTTCCTAAGGAAGCAACTCTAGTTGGCCCAAATAAATCTAGATGTAATAGCTCTAGTGGCCATTTCGTAGAAATGCTTTTCTTAGGTTTAAATGAAGATTTAGGAAGCTTGCCACGTTGACAAGAATCACAAAAACTTTTCTTTTCAAAAACGAGCTTCGGAAAACCTTTAATGGAATTTAATTTCGAAAGCTTATAAAGTGTTACAAAGTTCACATGTCCAAAGCGTCGATGCCATAAGTGTTGTTCACTTGTGTTGGCAACGAGACATTGTTCATATGACTTAGGAAGATCCAAAATATAAATATCTTTATGGCGTGTGCCGGAAAATAATAATTATCATTTGAAATATGACACAATCCTTTCGCAAAGCTAACTTTGTAACCTTTGTCACAAAGTTGGCTTATTGAAATAAGATTATGATTTAAACCATCAACTAGATAAACATCACTAATTAAGGGTTTAGAAGGGTTACCCACTTTACCAACACCGACGATGGTTCCGCTCTCGTTGCCTCCAAATACGACGCGATTTCCATTTGCAATGGGAACCACTCCGGAGAGCAATTGAGCGTCACCCGTCATGTGTTTTGAACACCCGCTATCGAGTATCCAATTCCCTTTGGAGCTAAATTTAAATTTGTTGCTCCTTTTCTTTTTCTTTTCCTTGAGTACCTAAAGATAGAAACATTCATATCATGGTACCCAAGGTCATTGGGTCCTCAAAAGTTAGACATTTGGAAGCCAAGTCCAATTGGACTTTGACTTCCCCACATAATTTCTACTATGCACAACATCCGAAAAATAAGCATTCATATATACTTGTTTTTCATCCATGCTTGTGTCCTTTGGGCTCCAAATAGTGAAAATTTTGGGAGCCATCATCCTATTGGGTGCATGCATGCGTTGTTGGTTTCTACGTGATGCATGTTGTGGATAGGCATAAGGAACATGATGAAATGGTGCACGACGAGAATTATTCATATGATGAGGTGGGTGAACATATGCATGTGTGGGAACACGTGCGTGAGGGTGTCTCACATGGTGTGCACGTGCCCGTGAACGTGTAGCATAGAAATCATCATATGTGTGAGATGGTGGAGTAAGACGTGTGTTCCTACGTGGCATGGTATTTGTGTACATATAAGCATGCCCCTTCTTTGGAGGTCCACCCAAAGTGGGTTTCTTTCCAAAAGAGGGTGTGGACGAGGTGGAAGCACCATTGGTAGATGAACTACCAATAGAGTGTTTGCTACCACTCGTAGAGTCACCGGAAGTTGGCCTAACAAAGGTAGTGGCCGCTTTGGATGGACATCCCATCGTATACCCCAAACCAATGTGGTGATTGGCCGGAAGTAAGTCACTTAGGATTTTATCCAAATGGTCCTTACCCTTATTGAATCTATTGATTCGGCCTAATGTGTTCTCATATTTCTCTTTGAGAGAACGCATAGAAGTATCTAATGTGGATACTTGCGATGTGAGCACATAAACACGAGATTTAAGATTCTCGTTCTCAATACTCAAAGTCGAGTTTTGAGAAGTTAAATCCGCTATCCTATGTTCTTCCGGATCATCAATGCTAACATGTTCAAGTTTAGATTTGAGATTAACAATCTCATTTCTTAACTCTTCAACAACGGTGTCGTTGTTGGTGATGATAGTCTTAGGCGAGGTTTGAATGCTAGCTAGGTCATCTTTTACTTTAGTATATCTATTTACTAACTTAGTGTATTTAGACCATAATTGAGAGTTAGCATTCCTAAGATCATCCATAGTTACCTCATCGTTGCCTTCGTCGTCGCTATCATCGGAGGAGGAAGATCCTTGATCATGCTCCTCTCTTGCCATGAAGCACATGTGCGCTTGCTCCACTTTCTCATCGTCCGACTCTCCGCTTGAGGAATCCTCGGAGTCGGTGAATGTTGCTCCGACAAGTCCCTTTTTGTACCCCTTTTTGTACTTCTTTGACTTGTCGAACTTCGGCGCCTTCCACTTCTCCTTTTGCTTGTTTTGAGGACAATCCGCTTTGATGTGTCCTGGCTTATTGCATTTAAAGCACAAAGGTGGAGAGGCGTTAGTAGAAGTAAATTTCGATTTTTGTTTGAAGTTACCCTTTCGGAAGAAGCGATTGAACTTCTTTGCCATGAGTGCAATGGATTCCATGTCCATTTCTTCTTCCGAGTCCTCATCATCGGTAGAGGTGGATGAAGCCGCCTTGAATGCAATCGCCTTTTTCTTAGGCGCATCTTGGTTCAAATAGGACTTCATCTTTTCTTGTAACTTCACCTTGCTATCTTTGCGTACCTCGTATGACATCAAAGTACCCATTAGTTGAACTACGGTATATTTGTTCATGTCATTACCTTCCTCGATGGCGAAGGTACGTTTTTCCCAAGAAGAGGGAAGTCCTTCAATAAGCTTTGAGCACTTCTCATTTTGAGTGTAGGACTTGCCGAAGGCCTCTAACTCGTTTATTATGTCAACGAAACGAGCGTAATATTCTTTCATCTTCTCGCCCTGTTGCATATGAAACATTTCGTAATCTTTGTTTACGACTACGAGTTTAGAGTCTCTTACCCTACTCGTCCCTTCATGAAGAATGAGGAGGGAGTTCCAAATTTGATATGCACTCTTACATGTGCATATCTTATTGAAGTCCTTGGGCTCCAAAGCGCATTGCAAGGCGTTCATTGCCTTTGGCATTGCTTACCTCCGCGGCGATCTCCGCGGTAGTCCATTTCTCAAAGTCTTCTTCTTCGGGCTCTATGTATTCCTTCAATGTAGTCCTCCATAAGGATGCACTCCGGAGGAAGGTTTCCATCCGGTATTTCCAGTACCCGTAGTTCGTACCGTTGAAGAATGGAGGCCTCGTAGAGGAATGTCCTTCCATCACCGAAGATGCTCCTTCACGGTTCTTGAAGGTGTCATAGTTGGAAGGTGGACGCACGGTCTTGTTGTCGTTGGCAGACATAGCTAAGTATCTGGCTTTGATACCAAATGTAATGCCCTACAAGCTACTGCACAAGTACTAGAGGGGGGGTGAATAGTACTTTAAAATAACAAGGAGTATAATTCCAAATTAAATTGCAAACAACTACCAAATCAATTTGCGGAAGCTTAAATTGAATGACAACAACAAAATTAACAATGCAAACAAATGATGTTAATGGGTTCGGATCCACCCAAGTCTCCCCGACTTGTTCCCGGTGATCCTACGTCCCAACCACCCGGATCCCCTCCGGATACTTAGGTTAGAAACCCTAACCCAAGATTTCCACTATGAATATCTTGTGAAAAACCTTCACAAGATCAAATCATACAACAATGGTAATAGTGAATCCCACAACCCGGGATCACAACCTTCTCTTACAACCGAGAGAATCAACAAGCAATATAAAAGAGTTTATATTGAAATAAGCAAACTTACCACAAAATCCTATACCTTGAGTTTTTCTTACCCAATAGGTGAAATGGAGGATTTGAGGAAGATGAAGTCACCAAGACCTAGCACCAAGGAAATGACCAGCAATCGGTGCCTAGGGATGATTTGGAGACTTGGATCAAGCAATAGCTTGAAGAGCTCACCAAGAATAAGCTTCTCTCAAAATGGATTCTAAATCTAGAATAGTGAGAGAATGGGTTTCTTGTGAGGAAGGGAGCTTTAGATTTGAGTGAGAATGGCTATCTCTTTTGATCTCAATCAATCTCTGAATGGAAGCTCTAACCTAGATAGAAATGACCTAGGTTCGTATTTATAGGGTCCCATAAAAACAAATTAGGTCATTCTCCAACGGATAGAAATCTGGGAGAATTAGTCGGTCAAAGAACAATCACTGACCGACTAGTTCATCAACTAGTCGGTCAGTCAAATAGCATGGACCGACTAAGAGAGGAACTGAGAAGAGATAGAATTTCAGACCTAGAAATCTAGTCGGTCCAAGAAGACTTTCTGACCGACTAGTTTCACAACTAGTCGGTCAGTCAGTGAACGTAGACCGACTAAGAGGCAAAATGAAATAGTCTGAATACAAATTGACTTAGTCGGTCCAAGAACAAAAGTTGACCGACTAGATTGTCAACTAGTCGGTCACCAAACGTTCTTAGACCAACTAACGATAAACAGTAGCTTAGGAGAAATTTAGCATGAACAGTAAGTCACAACTAGTCGGTCAAAGAAGCATCACTGACCGACTAGTTCACAAACTAGTCGGTCGGTGAGTCAACGTAGACCGACTAACTGTAAACAGTAAAGTCCAAGAAATTAAGGAATCAAACTAGTCGGTCCAAGAAGAGTTACCGACCGACTAGATCACCATCTAGTCGGTCAGTACTTCTTCTTGTACCAACTAACATGCACATACAAGTCCGAATCGAAGCGCGACGCTTCGAGGAAGTTAGAATGAACTTGTACTAAGATCCTAGAGCTACGATATGAGCGTTATGAAGTTAGAATGGTAAGATATACTCAAGGCTTAACATTCTATATATCGAAGCTAAAAAGACTATAAATAAAACCTTATTAAACGGTCTTCGAGAGCTTCGATTGATTCTTCATAACTTCCAAAGTGGAGCAAGCTTCAACGATTGATTCTTCAACGAAGCTTTAGGCATGAATACGAGCTTTGGGAAGTGTTGAGATGTCGCTTTGAATGTTCTCGTGAATTTGGCGACGATCTCCAATACTGCGCTCACAAATTGTTAGTTCATGGATTATTTATGTTTGCTCATCATCAAAACCAAATCCGGGGAGTCCAATATTCAACAGAAAGGGTACAAGAAAAGACTTGTTGGCACATTCACCAACTCCGACGAGGACTCCTCAAGTGGAGAGTCGGACGATGACCAAGTGGAGCAAGCACACATGTGCTTCATGGCTAGAGAGGAACATGATCAAGAGTCCTCCTCCGATGAAAGCGAGGATGAAGGCGGTGAGGTGAGGTAACGATGGATGACCTTAGATTAGCTAACTAGCAAATTTGGTCTAAGTATTCTAAACTAGTAAATAGATATACTAAGATTAAAGATGAGCTAACTAGTCTCCAAACCTCACCTAAGCCTATCATCATCAACAACGACACCGTTGTTGAATGCTTGAGAAATGAGATTGTAAATCTCAAATCTCAACTTGAGCATGTTCATATTGAGGATTCGGATGAACGCGAGATAGCGGATTTGATTTCTCGAAACTCAACTTTGAGTATTGAGATTGAGAATCTCAAGTCTCGTGTTTGTGTACTCACAACTCAAGTGTCCACTTTGGATACTTCAATACTTTCTCTCACCGAGAAGTATGAGTCCACATTAGGCCGAATTAACAAATTCAACAAAGGCAAGGACCATTTGGATAATATCCTAAATGATTTACTTCCGGCCAATCATCGTATTGGCTTGGGGTATAAAATGGGAAATTCATCCAAATCTTCCACCACCTTTGTAAGGCCAACTTCCGATGCCTCAACTAGTGGGAGTAAACACACCATGGGTAGTTCATCTACCAATGGTGCTTCCACTAGGTACAAACCCCCGTTTGGAAAGAAACCCACTTTGGGTGGACCTCCAAAGAAGGGTCATGCATTTATGTACACCAATACCATGCCACGTAGGAACACACGTCCTACTCCACATGTTCACACGTATGATGATTTCTATGCTCCACGTCCACGAGCACGTGCACACCAAGCGAGACACACTCACGCACGTGCTCCCCCACATGCATATGTTCATCCACATTACTATCATATGAACAATTATCATCATACACCATATCATATGATGCCACCACCATTTCATCATGTGCCATATGCTTATCCACGTCATGCTTTCCCTAGGCCACCTCCTCGTAGGCCACATCATCACGTAGAAATTAACAACGTATGCATGCTCCCAATAGGAATAGGGATCCCAAGACATTCACTATTTGGGGCCCGAAGGACACAAGCATGCATGAAAAACAAGCATACATTAATTCTTATTTCATGAATGTAGTGCACAATGATGATTATGTTTGGAAGTCTAAGTCCAATTGGACTTGGCTTCTAAAGGTATAATCTCTTAGGACCCAATAACCTTGGGTACCATGATACGATATTTTTCATCGTCAGGTACTCAAGAAAAAGAAACGGAGCAACAAATCCAAATTTAGCTCCAAGGATAGGTGGATACTCGATAGCGGGTGTTCAAAACACATGACGGGTGAAGCTCAATTGCTCTCCGGAGTGGTGCCCATTGAGAATGGGAACTGAGTAGTCTTTGGAGGCAACGAGAGCGGAACCATCATTGGTGTTGATAAAGTTGGTAACCCATCTAAACCTCTTATAAGCGATGTTTACCTTGTTAAAGGCTTAAATCACAATCTTATTTCAATAAGCCAACTTTGTGACAATGGTTACAAAGTTAGCTTTGCGAAAGGAATGTGTCATATTTTTAGTAAAGATAATAATAATTTGTTATTTTCTGGCACACGTCATAAGGATATCTATATCCTAGATCTTCCAAAATCACATGAACAATGTCTCATTGCCAACACAAGTGAACAACACTTATGGCATCGACGTTTTGGTCATGTGAACTTTGGAACACTTTTCAAACTTTCCAAGTTAAACTCTATAAAAGGATTTCCTAAGCTTTCTTTTCAAAAGAAAAGCTTTTGTGACTCGTGTCAACGAGGCAAACTTCCAAAATCGTCATTTAAACGTAAGAAGAGCATATCCTCTAAACGGCCTCCAGAGCTTTTACATCTAGATCTTTTTGGGCCAACTAGAGTTGCTTCATTAGGGAATGCTCGATATGGACTTGTCATCGTTAATGACTTTTCTAGATTTACTTGGGTATTTTCTTTAACTAATAAAAATGATGCTTTTGAAAACTTCACAGTATTTGTTAAGAAAGTACAAAATCTCATTGGAACCACCATTGTCACTATTCGTAGTGATCATGGAGGGGAATTTGAGAATGAGTCTTTCTCAAATTTTTGTGATGAAGTTGGTATTACTCAGACCTTTTCTTTCCCTCGCGTACCCCCTCAAAATGGTGTTGTTGAGAGAAAGAATAGGACGCTAGTGGAATGTGCTCACACAATGCTTGATGATAGCCAACTTGGCCATCAATTTTGGGCAGAAGCGGTACATACCGCTTGCTATGTGTTTAATAGAATACTCTTGAGGCCCGGCAACAAACAAACTTGTTATGAATTGTTGTTTGGTAGATTTCCTCAAGTTAAACATTTTCGAGTTTTTTGTGCAAAATGTTTTATTAAAAACACGTATGGAAGTTTGGACAAATTTGATCCAAGATCTGATGAGTGGATATTTGTTGGATATTCCTCACGTAGCAAAGCCTACCGGATATACAACAAAAGAACCTCAACGATCGAGGAATCACTTCATGTTTCATTCAATGAAAATTTTGTCCCGTCTAGAATTATCAATGATGATGACTCAATGGAAGTTATATGTGATTCTATTGGTAATTCTAATTCTATTGATTATATTGATACTAACGCTACTGATGATTCTTTGAGAATGTTCCTAGTGATCAGGGAGTTCCCAAACGGCTTCATACAGTTCGTGACCATCCCCATGAGCAAGTCATTGGCAACATACTTGATAGTGTCAAGACGAGATCTCAAGTCAACTACTTCGCTCATTGTGCCTTTGCCTCTTCAGTAGAGCCAAAGAATATTAACGAAGCGTGCGAAGACAGTGTTTGGATCCTAGCCATGGAGGAGGAACTCATTCAGTTTGATAGGAATGAGGTTTGGGAGCTAGTTCCATTGCCTTTGAAGAACCACACCGTTATAGGAACGAAGTGGATCTTCAAGAATAAGACCGACGAGAACCAAAACGTCGTCCGGAACAAAGCTCGGTTAGTAGCTCAAGGCTACAGGCAAGAGGAAGGTATAGATTTCGAAGAATCCTTTGCTCCTGTAGCTAGATTAGAATCTATTAGGTTGTTGTTATCTTTTGCATGCCATAAAGATTTTAAACTCTTTCAAATGGATGTAAAAAATGCGTTTTTAAACGGAGATGTCATTGAGGAAGTTTATGTTTCTCAACCTCTGGGTTTTATAAATGAAAAATTTCCAAATCACGTTTTCAAACTTAAGAAAGCACTTTATGGTTTGAGACAAGCTCCTAGAGCTTGGTATGACCGCCTAAAGAACTTTCTTTTGGAGTTGGGTTTAAAATGGGTGAAGTTGATTCTACACTTTTTGTTAAGTATGCCAATCATGATATTATTTTAGTTCAAATTTATGTTGATGATATCATTTTCGGTGCTACTAACTTCGCTCTTTGCGAAGAGTTTTCTAATGTCATGAAGGACCAATTTGAGATGAGCCACATGGTTGAGCTCAAATATTTCTTAGGTCTCCAAATTCGCCAAATGCACGATGGAATCTTTACCCACCAAACCAAGTACACGGTGGAGTTGCTAAAGCGAATTGGAATGGAGAATGCTTCTGGCAAGAAGACTCCAATGAGCACTACTACACATCTTGATAAAGATACGGGCGGCAAAGATGTAGACATTCGTCTATATCGAGGTATGATAGGTAGTTTATTATACCTTACTGCCAGTCGGCCTGATATTATGTTTGCTGTATGTGTATGTGCTCGTTATCAGTCACAACCTAAGGAATCACACTTAGTAACGGTAAAATGTATTTTCCGTTATTTAAGTTACACACTCGACTACGGATTATATTATCCAAAGTCTAGCACATATGAGTTAATCTCATATAGTGACGCAGATTATGCTGGATGCAAATCCGACAGGAAAAGTACTAGTGGCACTTGACATTTTTTAGGAAATTCTCTTGTCTCTTGGTTTTCCAAGAAGCAGAATTCCGTATCACTTTCAACTACCGAGGCGGAATATATTGCCTCCGGTGCTGCGTGTGCTCAGGTTCTTTGGATGAGACACACTCTTAAAGACTTCGGTATAAACTGTGATACTTGCCCTATCATGGTGGACAACCAAAGTGCAATATGTCTCTCTAAGAATCTGGTACACCATTCCCGTTCCAAACACATAGATGTTCGTCACCATTTCCTAGATGATCATGTTGCTAGAAAGGACATCATTTTAGTGTACGTTGAAACCCAGAAGCAAATCGCCGATATTTTCACGAAACCACTCAAGGAAGACTCCTTTGTGCGGTTACGTCGAGAATTGGGGATTATGGGTGAATCCGAGATTTAGGATTCATATTTTCAATAATCTTGCACGATAATGATTCTTTATATGCTCATGCTAAATTTGTTGGGATTTTCTGGATTTATGATTGGATTTTCGTAATTTATGCTAGATATGTTCATGCACGTCGTATTTATGATTTTCTATGTTTTTGGGGTAGAATAATGATGTTTGAGAGTGATTTAGATGTTTCGTCCAAGTGTTCTTTGGAGAAAACTCAAAATTTCAGATTTTCAAATTTTTGGACTCTCTTAGTCGGTCCCAGTTCATTTACCGACCGACTAGTTTCTGTTCTAGTCGGTTTGTGATTGAACTCAGACCGACTAATTCATGCCCTATTTTTTGACTTCGGTTGCTGTTTGCACTTAGTCGATCCAAGCTCATCGGTCGACCGACTAGATTGCATTCTAGTCGGTCAGCACTTGAACTTTGACCGACTAGATCTGTAAGGGCATTTATGTATTTGCTAGTTCTGAGCTTATGATATAGTACTTATCTTTCTTATGACTCATTCAGTGAGTATCTCTTCTGGAATGCATGTTAGTACTATGGTTCTTTTGAACAATGTTTCAATTAGTATCCTAGTGTGCTAGAATTGTATATGCCATACGTTTTATGATGTCTCTATCTCTTTTTGGCATAACACTTTTGCATGATATAGATATTTTTGATGTATTTTTGGATGTTTTGGTGATGCATTTTGATGTATGTTCGTTTTGATGTTTGTTGAGACATGTGTTGTATGTTGTGCATCGATCTGATGATTGTTTATAGGGTAAATGACATTAAAATACCCCAAGGTTTGGGCCATTGTCACATATATACCTTATCGTTCAATTTGGTAAAATTTGATACCCAAACGTTTAATGAAGTGTAAAACGTGATACCCTTCCTAAGTTTTCCGTCAGAAAAGTTGATCATGTGATAGCACGTGATAGAAATTGGACAAATTTGCCCCTCATCATCCAATACAAAAGGGTAAATGACATTAAACTACCCTAACATTTGGGCCATTGTCACGTATATACCTTATCGTTCAAATTGGTAAAATTTGATACCCAAACGTTTAATTGATCTGCACTCATTTATGAACCTCTGAAGTTGTACATTGCTTTCCTCCCACATTCCAATTGCCTTATCCAATTTGTTCTCTTTATCTATCATCCTTCTATCTGTCAATGCATGTGAAGAATTGTCCACCTCGATCCTACTCTCATTCGCATCCATTAAGTGTAGTATCACCATCATTGACCAATTAGAGTGGGGTTAATCCTTCCACATGAAGAATTTGCAGTTCTTCTCCTTATCCCTACTTGGACACGACCAAAATCGTCTTCCGGGGTTTGCTCTTGTCCATGAAATCCTCCTTGGCGTCCGCAATCCACAATTGCAGTACTTGAAATCTACATAATCTGTTTCAAAATCCCTACAACTATGTTATGATCTCCAATGACTTAGCCATCGGAGGACAATCGGGGGTCCATCCCCGATCCTCTGATGCCCTGCTCTCTCTCTCTCTCTCTCTCTCTCTCTCTCTCTCTCTCGCACCAGAAAAGGGGTCATTTGGTGGAACCCTGCATGGGTCATCTGTTGGTGCGGTATCCGTGCATCAACATCTGATGCGAGTTTTCTGCACCAAAAGTTAACATGCTACCAGAGATGAAACCAATAACGATTATTCGAAACACAAGAAGCTTTCCCTGATACGAAGTCAAGCCAACCGACTATTTATACACCAACACCACTAATATTGAATCAGCAATCAACCCCATAAAAAGATAACAAATAATACCATCTGCCCGTCATCTGGCCTATCGACAGGTTCAGTTTCTCTTTCGGAAGTTATCAGGATTGCATGTAATCTAATCACCCACCAACTGACAGTAGACTATCAGACATAGCATGCTTGACGATTTCAGTTCGAGTCTCCCCTTTCTTAGCTTACACAATTCATAAAGCCACATAGTTCACTGTGTATATCACATATTCTTCTACCACCCCCCTCGTCACTTTCCTCTCATTTTCGTAAAAATTATTAATGGAGCTTCAACCTTCGGATGGAGAGGAGCTCAGCCTAAGCCTAGCCCTTCAGCTCTCGTCCCCGCCGGAGCCCGCACGCATTTTCTCTTGAAACTACTGCCGAAAGATGTTCTACAGCTCACAAAGCAGAGCCGGGAGTTGGACACCGCTGCCTGACCGCATGACGGCGATGCCAGCTGTGCCGACAGCTGGCAGTGGCGGAGCCCAGCGGTGTCTCCTCGGACAGAGAAGACGAGAGACGACTACTTGTACAGTGTGGGGAGGTTTCAGAGCCAGAGGAGGCCGGAGGGGGCGCCTATGTTTGTGGAAATTTACACGAGGCCTGGTGGCACTAGCAATGATGAGGTTGCTGATGGAGTTGATTTATCTCTGAGGTTATGAATTTGCATGTCATTCTATACTCATGTTTTTTGTTGTTTCTTTCTCTCTCTTGTTTTAAGTTATTGTGGTGGCCACTGGCCATGCACACTATGATGAGGCATTACTTCTAAACTAGCATTGCTAATGAAGTCTTATAGTTATTTCAGACATCAAAAACATAGATTAGGGTTGTATTTGATTTCGTGTGATTTATTTGGGTGAGAGAGAGAGAGGGGTGGGGTTAATGGTTTCCTTTGGATACGTTAAGGTATATACGTGACAATGGCCCAAACGTTGGGGTATTTTAATGTCATTTACCCTTTGTTTTAAGTCAGGGGCATAACGGTCAGACGTTTCGAGAAAAGTCCCCCGTTAGCCAAATTGAGTTTTGGGTATCAAATTTTACCAAATTGAACGATAAGGTATATACGTGACAATGGCCCAAACGTTGGGGTATTTTAATGTCATTTACCCTTGTTTATATTTGTGTTGACGGATGTATACCTTTTGATGTATCCTGTTATATATATATACATCGTGTTGCCATTTACCTAAGTGTGCAAATTATATTTCTTTTTGTCTCTGATGTTGATTTCGTCGCTCGACGATTATATTGATTAAATAGAATTGTTTCTATGAAAACATAGAATTGTTTTCCATGCACTAAATTCAATAAGAATGTTGATATTGGAGAGTATGTTCCATAACTCAATACGTGAAATTGATTTGAGTTTTGATGATTTCATTTTTCGATTTTCGACTATGGCCTCATTGGCACGCTTTGATTTTCTTCGTTATTTTACATTGGTGTCATTTGGACCGTGGTCGTATTCTTCGACTCTCGTGCTTTTATTTTAGCCATTATTGTTGTCGTTGGTCTCCTCCCGCTCTTTTTTCTAATGCCAAAGGTGGAGAGAATTAATAATGACGATGTGCTAAATGATAATTTAAAGCAATTTACCATGAATCTAATTTGATATGTTAGATTCAGGGGGGAGTTAAGATACAAAAATGGATTTAGATCCTAAATTTCAATAATTGGGTTCATATTTTATACTTTCCTCGTCTGCTTGATGCGTATGATTATTATTTAATACGGAATTAACATGTCATCAATGCAGAGGGAGTAAGTAAATTTCATTTGACTCATTATTATTGATTATTATTTATGTTGGTTTGTCATCACCAAAAAGGGGGAGAATGTTGAGTATTGATTCCCTGGATTTGGTTTTGATGATGAACAAACATAAATATCGTGAACTAACTCTTTGTGAGCGCAGTTATGGAGATCGTCGCCAAAATTCTACGTACATCAAAAGCGACGTCTCAAGACTTCTCAAAGCACGTGATCGTGTGCCTGAAGCTTCGTTGAAGCTCAAGGAGCATTATTGAAGTCAAGAGATTCGGATTGAAGCTTTGAAGACGGTTCGTCAAGTTTATTTTTATAGTCTTCTAGCTTCTTTTCGTAGAATGTTAAGCCTTGAGTAGGACTTACATTATAATCTTCAAAACGCTCATATCTTAGAGCTAGTATTATCTTAGAAGCCCATAGAAACCTGAAGCTTTACGCTTCATTTCGCGGCTTCTAGTGCATCTTAGTTTGTTCAAGAAGAAGAACCAACCGACTAGATTGTCATCTAGTCAGTTAAGAATCCTTCTTGAACCGACAAGATTTCCTTGCTCAATTCAGCCGAGGCACTGTTGACCAATTAGTTGGTCCAAGAAGGTTCACCGACCGACTAGTTGTCAAACTAGTCGGTTGGAAATCCTTCTTACACCGACTAGTAATACTTTCATTTCTTCACCTAGCTACTGTTGACTAGTTAGTCAGTCCAAGAACATCCATCGACCGACTAGTTGTGAAACTAGTCGGTTGGAATTTATTCTTAGACCGACTAGTTCTCCTTGTGTTCAGCCTATTGAATTTCAACTACTTAGTTGGTCAAAGAACACTCACCGACCGACTAGTTGTCAAACTAGTCGGTTGGCAAGTCTTCTTAGACCGACTAGTTCTATCTCCTGAATTCTCTATCATGGCTGTCAACCATTTAGTCGGTCCAAGAAGAATCACCGACCGACTAGTTGCAAAACTAATCGGTCAGTGATCCTTCTTAGACCGATTAGACTGCTTCAGAAATAGATCCGTTAGGGCATTTAATGCTACGAATTTTGCCTCTCTCTTCTCTCTATCATATATATACTTGAGATGCTTCATGTTAGCATTAAAGGCTGATATTATTGAGGTTTTTAGATCAAAGAGAAGAGCATTCAATTCTCATTTCCAAGCTCCCTCACCTTCACAAGAATATCTCCAAACTCCTTGAGCCCTAATTTCCTTAAGAGAGATTCTCTTCATTGTGAGCCATTCAAGCCAAGAGCTTGATTCAAAGTCACCAACTCCATCCTAGCCTTCGATCGCTGTTCATCTTGGTGGAGCTAGGGTTTGGTGAAATTCTCTTCCTCAAAATCCTTCTTGCCCTAAAATCAGTAAGTTTACTCAAGGCATAGGATTTTGTTGGTAAGTGTTTATTGTTTCATTTACTTTGATATTGCAAGTTTATCTCTCGGTTATGAGAGGAGATCGTGATCCCGGGTTGTGGGAGTCACGTTTTTCATTTGTGTATGATTTGATCTTGTAGATGTTTTCTACAAGAATTTCATAGTGTAAACTTGGGTTAGAGGATTCTAACTCAAGTAGCCGGAGGGGATCCGGGTGTATGGGACGTAGGATCACCGGGAACAAGTTGGGGAGACTTGGGTGGATCCAAACCTGTTACATCGCTTATTTATATTGTCTTTTATTGTTGTCAATCTTTCATTCCTCATTGTTGGTTGAGTTTGCACAATAATTAGTAATTATACTCTTGATTATTTAAAGTACTATTCCCCCCCTCTAGTACTTGTGCAGTAGCTATCTGGGCATTACATAGTTGTGTTGTGTGATTGTTGTTGTTGGGTTGTGAATTTCATCTCTACCATGTGTTTATCTTCTAAATTGGTAGATGAAACATGAGTTAATTTGTTTATTGGAACCCTAAGGGGAAATCCAAGAAGAGGCGCATCCTAGCGGACCCTATCTAATGTGCTCATTTTCTATTACTCGCATGGGTTTCATTCATTACTTATTGCACCCCACTTGTTCGATGAAATGCCGCATTTTTTGATTGAGGTTCCTTAGCCGGATAATCACTTGAGTTATATTTGGGATGATTTCTTACGCCCACGGCCTCATTCACATGCACACCACATGAGTCCTCCTCGTTGCTTGCCGATTCGGCTCTCCACCCTTAGTGCGTAGGCTAGAATTGTAGATTCAACACAAATTTTCTCACTTCCATCCACTTAGTTGAGGTTGTTGTATCACGCTTTATTTTTCTTTATCGATCAAACTTGTGAATGTAGACCGACTTGTTTCTGTGATCCGACCCGGTACTCACCGGTTATTTTTTATTGCATTGACGCTCCTACGCTTGGGAGTGGAAGGCGTGCTCCTTGCGCGTCCTCCGGTTCAATCATGCAGCGACCCGTCTACAACACCAGCCGAATCCTACGAGATGCAGAGGGGCGGTACTGCCCCATGGAGAAACTAGCCTACGCCCTCGTCCTCTTAGTACGACGACTCCGACCCTACTTCCAAGCCCATACTATCTTGGTTCTAACCGACTCCCAGCTCGAACAAAACCTCAAGAGGTTTGATCGGATGGGAAGGATGCTGAACTGGGGGGGTCAAGCTTAGCGAATTTGACATCAAGTACAAGCTGAGGACAGCCATTAAGGGACAATCACTGACCGACATCATCGTCGAATGTACCTTTGGAGACACAACACATTCCGATGGAGCAGGCCCAGACCTGGTAACACCTTGCCCTTTATCCTTTCTTTCAACTGATATCACTCCTGATGTTCATCTAGAAGAGAAAGATACATGGGTCATCCATTTAGATGGATCCGTAACCAAGACAGACAGTGGGGCTGACATCGTCATCCGATCTCCCGACGGGAACATGGTAGAATACGCCCTCCGGTTCGAATTCCTGGCCACTAACAACGTGGCGGAGTACGAAGCCGCCATCAACAGTCTGAAGCTGGCTAGGGCGCTGGGGCAGATACAGTAAGCCTCCTTAGCGACTCCCGACTCATAATCAGCCAACTACAAGGGAATTACACAGCTCGAGAACAAACGATGCAATGCTACCTTGCATCAGTCATGTTCGAATTGTCCAAGTTTAGGCACGCCGAGACCCTCCACATGCCGAGGTCGAAAAACGCACGCGCTGACACCCTCTCCAAAATGGGCTCCTCTTCCCTCAAAGAGTTGGGTCACGCTATCTATGTTAAGAGCCTCTAAAGCCCCAGCACAGGAGGAGAGGAACTGATGGACATCGATGGAGAACCTACCTGGATGGACCCCATCATTCGGTTCCTTTCCATTGGCGAGGTCCCCACGAACCCAGAGGAATGTCGAACACTGGAGTGAAGGGCCCTTAGGTACGTGCTCCACGAGGGAGTATTGTACAGGAGACGATGGACAAAGACTGATGTCCTCCCCTGCCTCAAATGCCTTGGACCCGCGGGAGGCAGACTACGTCATCTGGGAGATCCACGAAGGGCTCTGTAGGAACCACCACATGGGAAAATGATAGCGCTGAAGATCCTAAGGTATGGGTACTACTGGCCAACTTTGGTCAATGACTCGGTGGAGTATGTTTGGAAATGCTCGGAGTTCCAGAGGTTCGAAAAGCTCAGCTCATCGCCCCCGACCGAGCTCGTACCAATAATCAGCCACATCCCCTTTGCAAAATGGGGGCGAGACATTCTCGGCCCATTTGCTCCCGCGAGTGGGCAGAGAAAGTTCCTGAACGTGGCGGTGGACTATTTCACGAAATGGATCGAGGCCAAACCCTTATCGACCATCACCTGGAAAAAAGCTAAAAGCTTTGTATGGAAGTCCAACATCTGTAGATTCGGGATCCCTCGATCCATCGTCACCAATAATGGGAAGCAGTTCGACTGCACAGGGTTCAAAGAGTTCTGTGTAGATTAGAAGATCAAGATCCAATTCGCCTCCGTGGCCCACCCCCAGACCAACAGGATGGTAGAGGGTACCAACAAATGCATCCTCAAATCGCTTCGTAAAAAAGTGGGTGAGGCACACAGAGCTTGGCCAGAAGAACTCCCGGAATTCTTTTGTCATACAGAATGACCCACAAGGAAGCGACGGGGGAGACGCCCTTTCTGCTTGCATATAGGACCGAGGCGGTCGTTCCTATCGAAGTAGGCGAGGAGTCACTTTGCCTTAGACACTTCGATGAAAAAGGGACGCGAAAGACCTAGAAATCAACCTAGAGCTTATGGACGAATGATGAGATCGGGCCCTAGCCTCAGTCATCCGACAGAAGCAACAGGTGTCCCGCTATTACAACTCCCGGGTCAAAGGGAGAGGCTTCCATCAAGGAGATCTGGTCTTAAGGAAGGCTATCTTCAACACATAGATCGCATGTAGGGGAAAACTTGCCGCAAAATGGGAAGGACCCTACAAGATCGCCGAAGTTCTCGGCCCGACTACCAACCGAATCTCGACGTTAGAAGGGAAAACACTCACTCACTACTGGAATGCGAAGCACTTGCACAAATACTACCAGTGAGGCAAAAAATGTACGAACCCTTCACAAACATTGAACCAAAAGTAAAAGTAGTCCGAATAAAGGAGTCTTTCGCTACTCACACGTCCTAAAACTCACACGGTAGATTATACTCGATCGTAAGGCTGGGGGCAACTCTCCCAGCAAGCTGATCATTCGGTCGACAATAAGGCTAGGCCAACTCCCCCAACAGGCCGATCATTTGGTCGACCGTAAGGCTGGGGAAACTCCCCCAGCAGATCGATCATTCGATCGGCTGTAAGACTGGGGGGTAGCTCCCCAGCAGGCCGACCGACCTGTCGATCGTAAGGCTGGGTGAAACTCCCCCAGCAGGCCGATGCCTTATCGATCGTAAGGCTGGGGCAACTCCCCCAGCAGGCTTCTTATTCGATCGACAGTAAGACTGGAGGTAGATCCCATAGCAGGTCGATCGACCTGTCGACTGTAAGGCTAGGGGCAATTCCCCCAGCAGGCCGATCAGTCATCGACCGTAAGGCTGGGGCAATTCCTCCAGCAGGCTGATCATTCGATCGACCTTAAGCCTGGAGGTAGCTCCCCCAGCAGGTCGATCGACTATCGACCGTAAGGCTGGGGGCAACTCCCCCAGCAGGCCGATCACTTATCGACTGTAAGGCTAGGGGCAACTCCTCCAACAGGCCGATCATTCAATTGGCAATAAGAATGGGGATAGCTCCCCCAGCAGGCCGATCGACCTGTCGACCGTAAGGTTGGGGGCAACTCCCCCAGCAGGCCGATCACTTATCGACCGTAAGGCTAGGGACAACTCCCACAGCAGGCCGATCAATCAATCGACCGTAAGGCTGGGACAACTCCCCTAGTAGGTTGATCACCTATCGACATTAAGGCTGGGGGCAACTCCCCCAGCAGGCCGACCATTTGGTCAACCGCAAGGTTGGGGGCCACCCCCAAGCAAGCTGATCACTAATCGACCGTAAGGATGTGGAAGCTCCCCCAGTAGGCTGACCATTCGACGCAAAAATGGAAAAAGGTTAAGCCCCCGCTTCAAGCTGGTCAACCACGACGACTTCAGAAACATTTTCCGGTTGGACGGCGTCAGCAGCCTCGACATCCTCCACGTGAATCATTTCCAGCTTCTCAAAAACGATCCCCGAGCCAGAGAACTGTAGGGTTTTGCGGGACCCTTAGGGCACAAAAACTCTAGTCCCGTCCTAAGTCGGACGGAACATAGACAGAAAAGAACAGCGGAAGAATAAAACTTATGTTAATCTAATTAACATGCAGTTAAAACATTTTTAACTTAGCCCTAAGGTCCAAGACCCTTAGCCAAGATCTATGCCAACTTGGGATGGATCTGACCATCCCAAGAAGGATCTAACCTACTGCGATTAAATTAAACTAATGCTAATTAAACACATACCCGGAATCTCAACCCTGGGGTAGGCGAGATGTTCCGCACCGTCTTCCGAGCTGCTCCCGTCCCACGCCGAGCCGCTCCTTGAACTGCTCCCCGAACTGCTCCTCGAACCGCTTCGCATCCCGAGGCGATCAATCCCATGTCGCCGAGCCAACCACGCGCGGAAGAAAGTTTCACGCGAGTGAAACCTTCGCCTAGATTTCGGATCTGAATCCGAACTCCGTTGCGGCTTTGCTAGAGCCCTCAAGAGTAAGGCAGAAATTTATAGGGAGATAGAGAATATTATTTTAGCCTAGATCCGAGCGTGCTCCAACATTTACGAGAGCCGCTCAGATCTAGAGCTTGGGACGACTTTTGAGGAGGAGAGCAGACCCCTATTTATATAGGCGGCTGACTGCTCCCCTTCGCTCAAAATCCGATGTGTGACTAATAATTAGAGTTAATAAAATCAATTTAGTTTGCCTTTCACAAAGTGCAAACTTCCGTGAATTTTAACTCCCTCACTGTTGAACTTCAGGATTGATACAACCTATCAATTCGAAGGGTGTTCAACGGTGAACGCATAGGAAAAAATCGTTCGTCAATCGGAGTTCGTTTGACCACTCAATTGTATGTCCAAAGTTCAGCCCAAACACACCAAAAACGCAAAACTGCAGCCGCCAGTTTATTCCTAGGGTTCTGAACCCACGTGGGCCCCACCATGGGGCCCGGATATTTGCTGGCGCGCGCAGAACCCAGGCCCACCCGCAATAATGCGGGTGGGCCCCAACCGCCCGCTGATACGGGCGGCTGCCTTGCTGACGCGGGGCAAACCCGCGTCAGCGGGCAATTTCCTCGCTGACGTGGGTGGGCCCCGCGTCAGCGGACAGTGGCCCCGCATCAGCGGGTGGGCCCGCTGACGCGGGCGTCAGCCCGCGTCAGTGCGCAGGCTGACGCCTGGGTCAGCGGGCCGGGCCCACAGGTTGGGTTTTGTGCCTTTTTTTAACAAATAAAAGGGCTTTTGGGCCCTAACTCATTTGGTCTTCTATTTAAACACTTTAAATAGACTTATTGGGCTCATTTGGACTCCGTTTCTGACGCGGTTTGAACCTGGGCGTAGACCGGGACATTCCCGTCTTACCCGTGATCTTTTCCTTGCGTTTATATTATTAAATATTGTTTTAAAATATTTAAAACTTATTTAATCCCTTTTGCATCAAATGCAAAATAGTCCCTATTTAGGCTTAAATTATCATTTGCATCAAATACAAATGATCCGAGGGCATATTCCTCTACATCTCCCACTTGCACTCAGGATCATTTATCCCGAATGTAGGAGATGATTGCAAACATCTTTTGCAATATTTTATCCCTTGCATCAAATGCAAATTATTCTCCCTAACTAATTTCTACCTATTACTAGACGAAGATCGCACTCTGTGTGAGACCCTACAGCCTGACCCTTACAACAAGTTGGGCTCGAAGCCCTATACGGCAGTGACCACGAGCAGTGGCTGCCGTCCCTGCTTCAGGAATCATCATTATGTGGTTAACTCATTGACATGAGTATTGTCGGGACCACCCTGACTGTTTCTGTGATGAATTCCGCAGTTATAGTCTCTTCGTCTTAACTATGTCGTGTAGATCAAGTCTAGGGTACGGTTAAACTGTCAACCCCAATAACTTGACTCCGGTTAGTTTCTATCAATCTTTAGTCAAATCATGTTGGACTTGTTCCAACATACTCTGGCCAGAGTTTTTACCAAAGATCGAACTAACCCTACGACACTAACTCCCATTGACCGGGAGAGACGAATCCTCTCTTGGTCATTACTCTCCTCATACACTTCAAGTGTCACCCAATCAAGGACCTTTCGACGCGGCTTGCCTCGAAGCTAGGTCATTTGATCTAAGTGGCACCGTTCACGCACAGGTTCGTCAAAATGACCTCAAGTCAAAAGACCAACTAGCCTATCATCACTCAGAGTCATCATTGACAGATTGGTCAATATAACCATATGATAACTCTTGTGGATCGTTCAGTGAACTCATTCTCTAATGAGCACCTGTGTCTTGTCAACGACTTCGCCAAGTCAAGCGATCATGAGATCATCGCCACCGCTATACGGTGAAGACTAAGACACAATGGTCTATCCGATGTTTCGATATCCTAGTCTTGAAACATCTACGACCACGAACCCTTTTTAGACTTATGCTACAGACGGTCAAACATTTCTCCATGATCGAGATACTCATCTCGATACCTGTTTGACCTTGCATAAAGTCTCAGGACTTTACCTAAGTTAATATCTAATGTTAACTACATTATAACATAACTTAGATAAATTATTACCAAACAGCTTGCTGTTATTTCGAACAAGATGTTTGTGCTATGCACACATGAAAATAGATAGCCTCAAGGGTATCATCTCTCAACATCTCCCACTTGCACTCAGGCCCATTTATCTCGGTATCTCATACCGTTTTTACACATAAGTTTTCCCGACTTCATGTGGTAGAGCCTTCATGAGTGGATCTGCTAAAACCGTCTACATTATAGACTTAAGGGTTTCTATGTTTAGACCAACCATTTGAATCTCATTCAAATAATTCATTTGGTCATTCAGAATCCATAATATTTTAATTTACTTGGATCTTATCCAATTCATCGTACCTTACGATAATCATTTAAATCAGTTACTGGTCATTTCAAATGGCTCATATTTATTTCTGATAAAGAATCAAACTCTTTTGATCACTTTGTCAAAATATATGTTCCATCCCTTTGATGCCTCACATGTAATTTACACGCTCCCACTGACCTTGAAAATTATCTGGTTAATTCATATAAGTTGGTCCGTCTAAATCATATTTAGAAAAATGAACTTGTAAGTGAATACTCCAATTTTCATGGTCAACTTAAGCGTTTACATCGAGTTTGGTCCGAGTAGTTCTGTACACATCTGCTGGTGGAAAACGGTTTCATTGTAATCCGTTTTATAGGAATTAGTATGGAAAAACCGTTCTCGACCAACATGATTGCACTTCACTATTTTTCTTTTCTGCACCAATCTTTCAACTTAAAGATTTACTTGCAGTAAGTGAGGAAACATTTTCCTTGGGCACGTAAACTAAATTCCAAAAT
Organism: Scilla litardierei; assembly: GCA_030789695.1. Taxonomy (NCBI): domain Eukaryota; kingdom Viridiplantae; phylum Streptophyta; class Magnoliopsida; order Asparagales; family Asparagaceae; genus Scilla; species Scilla litardierei. The sequence goes on from CM061134.1 coordinate 40,717,051, forward strand.
TTAATTACGCACACGGACCTATTCTGGTTGCATCAAGTTTTTAAAAATCGGAGTTACTTCTCCGAATTTCATCCCGGAAGTTGACTAAGTCATCATCAGTTATGATGTCTAACTCGACTCTTTGTCTCACGAGATTCGAGTAATTATACAACTTCCTAATGCTTGATTTAATGAATATCTTATTGATAATGTCCTCATAGAACATTATCAAAACCTAGGCATTACTATCTGGGACTTAACCCAGAGGAAGGACTTAACTCAGAGTCACTTGTTATGGATCGCACCGAGTCTAACTAAGTGTGATTCATACCTTTTAACAGACTGATGTGTTAACAGACTTGACCTGAGAGAAAATCACATTTTCTTTTAATTACACAAGATTTTATGTAGCCTAGTATTTAGCCATTCGATCTAATCGAATCAGTTTAAATACTTTTGTCTTTTCGTTCTTTATTATTTCAGACTTGTGTTTCATCAAGAACACGTCTTAATAAAATATACGAATAACTTATTTTGGTTGATCTAGACTCGGGTACATCAGTATGTACTAGACTGAGTTCGACAACTCATTCTCCCACTGTCTCACAGATGGGTTTCGGCCAATTTTATCTAAGAGGATAAGACTCACAAGTGTCCGTAGACTTCATAATACGAGAGGTCAGACCCCTCTTTATGTGACTTGTGAAGCTTAGTCTCTCGATACGGCCTAGTCTATTTTACCATATAAGTTTGCTACTATCTTGTGTATTTATATATTAACATTTAATATATATATATAGTTATTACAAATTACTTAACACAAAACATTGCTTCCGAAGCAAGGTGACGACATTCGTCCAAAAAAATGTGTTAGACGTTTTTGTATAACTATTTATTCTGAAATCGTGACATCAAAATATATCACATTTTCATTTCCTCCTACTTATGCCTTTACTAATGATAAATTAAACTAACTTTCTCAATTGACTTTCCGGAGTGCCTTCTTCCTTTTCTAAATCACATTTAGATATTAATTAACCCAACACAAATAGCTATGCAAGCATCTAATGTATCCAAACGCTTGAGCTTTGCAATATCGAGTTTAGCTCAAGAAGTTGCTTATCTCAAGATCCGGTTGGGATACATAGTCTTGCACCGCTCATGCACTCGTATTCGACTCAAACGTTTTGATCGAATTTTCGAACTTTGCGGATCGGAATTGTTTGTCCATACAACCTTGAGGGTAGCTCGACAAGTTGTATGGAGAAACATACTTCGAATATCCTATATGTTCAAGCTGCCTCATATAGAGAAGAGTGACATGTAGCTTTGATTTATTTGTTGGACCCAGAACTTAATGAAATCATATTTCTTAAGTCTGTTCTTTAGAAGGTCATTTAATGTCAACGAGAATATAGTTTAATTCCATCAATTAGAATTTAACTTGATATTCAATCAATCAACTATTTGACCAGTTAACTTATTCCAATATTATATTTTGATTCCTTCGGTAAACATAGTCTTGCCCTAGTTTTTGCATATGTTCAATATTAAATATAGGTAGATTGGCTTTCATCTATCTATATCCTCCCACTATTTTTACGATCGTTTTAAAGCTTAATAACGAACGATTTAATCGAATTTAAAAATTAGTGAAAGAGGGATCCAATCATCCTGAACCTCACAACCTTGAGGAGACTCAACAAGTTGATTGGTTCCATGACTGGTAGACTAACTCTTGGTCAATCACATCACATATGATTCCCTGTCGATTTTTACCCACAGTCACTTATGATCTTGAGGAGACTCCACAAATCATAATGGCTGGTCTAGTCAGACCCTTGATTTCATGTCCAAACTTGACTTAGATCGATACTCGAGGAGACCCGACGCATCGATTTGGGTCAAGTCTAGACTACATCACATGTATGTTGGAGTTTGTTCCTTAAAGAAAAACAAGTCACAGCTTGAGGAGACTCAACAACTATAATTGTCTTCTTTGAGTTACCAAGCTCCAAAATCAAGGAGGGATACGAATTAATCTTTAATAAGATTTATAACGCATTGACTAGATATAGTCCAGGGTGTCATACAATCATGATTCGCGACATTGCGGTCCAGCGGAACACAGCCAGGGAATTGACTAAGCCAGGATCACTGCCCCTTGTACTAGCAAGGGTTGACCCAGAACTCTTAGCCAAGCACATTGACTGGATCATGGTCCATTGAATGAAGCTTGTCATTTTTGTATGTGTGCCATAGACTAAACAGCTTTTATTAACAACTAATTAATCCTATCAACTAGTTGCATCCTTAAATTCAAAATTTTAGGATTTGTTTAATAACTTTTATTAAGTCCTTATCAACTATAAGGTTCACGTGCTATCCTAATCGTTATTAGGATTTTAATAAATTATTAACCAACGCTTAAAAGCGAAGTCCTTTAATGATTTAATAATAACAATTAAAATTAAAATTTTCATTAAACGGACTACCCTAATCAGGAATTAGGTCTTGAAGCATTGTTAATGTTTTATTAAAACATAGCATGTCATTAAAATTCAAGTAATAAATTTTAATCATTACTTAATGGCTAACCTAAAGGGCTGTCTTGTGTAATCAAATAAGGGACAAGATGAACTAGCCATTAAAATTACACTAAATTTATCGCATAAAAAGTGTACTACTATTTAACAATTAAATAGACTAAAGTTTATCGCATAAACAATATTAGACATTTTAAAATCAGTTTTAAAATTATCTTATAAATTTAAAACATCACTTTAAAATTTTTCCATGTTCAAAAATTTATCATATACAATTTTTAAACATCTAAAACATTTTAAAATTATCGCATAAATTTAAAGCCTTAAAATCAATTTTAAATTTATCACATAAATTTAAAACACCATTTTAAAATTTTTCCATGTTCAAAAATTTATCATATACAATTTTTAAACATCTAAAACAGTTTAAACTTATCGCATAAATTTAAAGCCTTAAAATCAATTTTAAATTTATCACATAAATTTAAAACACCATTTTAAATTTTTTTTCATGTTTAAAATTTTATCATATAAAATAATTAAACATCTCAAATTCTTTTAAAATCATTTTTAAAAAATATCTCATAAATTTTAAATCATTTTAAAAGATTCGAAAAAAAAAATTATTTTAAAATTATCTCATAACTTTACAACCATTTTTTAAAAGTATTTAAAAAGCATTTTACGGTTTAATAAAATCGCAGTGCTAGATCGGCTACGCAAACCTGGCTCTGATACCACTGTAGGGTTTTGCGGGACCCTTAGGGCACACAAACTCTAGTCCCGTCCTAAGTCGGACGGAACATAGACAGAAAAGAACAGCGGAAGAATAAAACTTATGTTAATCTAATTAACATGCAGTTAAAACATTTTTAACTTAGCCCTAAGGTCCAAGACCCTTAGCCAAGATCTATGCCAACTTGGGATGGATCTGACCATCCCAAGAAGGATCTAACCTACTGCGATTAAATTAAACTAATGCTAATTAAACACATACCCGGAATCTCAACCCTTGGGCAGGCGAGATGTTCCGCACCGTCTTCCGAGCTGCTCCCGTCCCACGCCGAGCCGCTCCTTGAACTGCTCCCCGAACTGCTCCTCGAACCGCTCCGCATCCCGAGGCGATCAATCCCATGTCGCCGAGCCAACCACGCGCGGAAGAAAGTTTCACGCGAGTGAAACCTTCGCCTAGATTTCGGATCTGAATCCGAACTCCGTTGCGGCTTTGCTAGAGCCCTCAAGAGTAAGGCAGAAATTTATAGGGAGATAGAGAATATTATTTTAGCCTAGATCCGAGCGTGCTCCAACATTTACGAGAGCCGCTCAGATCTAGAGCTTGGGACGAATTTTGAGGAGGAGAGCAGACCCCTATTTATATAGGCGGCTGACTGCTCCCCTTCGCTCAAAATCCGATGTGTGACTAATAATTAGAGTTAATAAAATCAATTTAGTTTGCCTTTCACAAAGTGCAAACTTCCGTGAATTTTAACTCCCTCACCGTTGAAATTCAGGATTGATACAACCTATCAATTCGAAGGGTGTTCAACGGTGAACGCATAGGAGAAAACCGTTCGTCAATCGGAGTTCGTTTGACCACTCAATTGTATGTCCAAAGTTCAGCCCAAACACACCAAAAATGCAAAACTGCAGCCGCCAGTTTATTCCTAGGGTTCTGAACCCACGTGGGCCCCACCATGGGGCCCGGATATTTGCTGGCGCGCGCAGAACCCAGGCCCACCCGCAATAATGCGGGTGGGCCCCAGCCGCCCGCTGATGCGGGCGGCTGCCTTGCTGACGCGGGGCAAACCCGCGTCAGCGGGCAATTGCCTCGCTGACGCGGGTGGGCCCCGCGTCAGCGGGCAGTGGCCCCGCATCAGCGGGCGGGCCCGCTGACGCGGGCGTCAGCCCGCGTCAGTGCGCAGGCTGACTCCTGGGTCAGCGGGCCGGGCCCACAGGTTGGTTTTTGTGCCTTTTTGTAACAAATAAAAGGGCTTTTGGGCCCTAACTCATTTGGTCTTCTATTTAAACACTTTAAATAGACTTATTGGGCTCATTTGGACTCCGTGTCTGACGCGGTTTGAACCTGGGCGTAGACCGGGACATTCCCGTCTTACCCGTGATCTTTTCCTTGCGTTTATATTATTAAATATTGTTTTAAACTATTTAAAACTTATTTAATCCCTTTTGCATCAAATGCAAAATAGTCCCTATCTAGGCTTAATTTATCATTTGCATCAAATACAAATGATCCGAGGGCATATTCCTCTACAAGAACTTGCGCTCAATCTCACGTCGGTAATGGAGGAATCACTCCTCGAATGCTTTGGACATCCCTAGGGCAATGAAAGTCTCGGAATATTCCCTCATTGCCTCGTGTGCTATCCGAGCATGGTCTACCTTCTCCAACTCCTTGACCCAAGCCTCCAAGATGCCGATCTGGCCCTGAAGCACCCTGCTTGCATGCGCTGCATCGGTAAGTTCTACCTTGAGCATGACCCCATGTCTCCGATGCCCCCAATAACTCCTCGAGATCCTCGAGGTTGGCCTCCTCCTCCTCGACCCTCTCAGACCTTACTGCCAGGGCAGCCCTCTCTCAGCTTTAGATTTGTTGGCCAGCACCATCGCCCTCTCGGTGTCCAACCTCTCGGCCTCGGTTGAAATCTTGGAGATTCTAGTTTCCATCGACCTTGCCCAAACCTCGGCCTCCTGAGCTACATCCTCAGCAGCCTCGACTGCCGCCTGATTTCGAGCGAGGCTTGCCTTCACATCAACGAGCGTCACGGACTGGTGCTGTAGTGACAGACCAACAAAGGAAAACTACACCAGGGGAAAAGAAAAGGGTCAAGGGAGTCCACCAAAGAATACACACAAGGTTGCACGTGACCTTACATGCTGACCGCAGAGCACTACAAAGGTCACTAGCATGTCGCCCTTCACCCTGTCTAGCATGGACTGGTCCTGAGGTAGGCAGGAGTTCTCAGCCAGTCGAGTAGCAACACTGTAGTCAGTGAAGACAGATTCCTTCAATCTGATCGAAAAGCGAGGGCCGAACTGTTCATTCTTGAACCGCAGAAGATCAGCCTTAGCTGACATAAAAACGCACAAGTCCTGCTCATAATCTGCGGGAAGCGAACCCGGTCAGACTGGAGAGAAGCCACCCCAAGGCCACTTGTCCTCGCAGTGCTGAGAGTGTGAGGGGGACGAGGTGGCCTTGGAGGCTGGAACGACCCCAGTAAGAACCCCGCCTGGGGTAAGGACCTACGCCTTCTTCCTCTCTGCTCTCCCTTGATTTAGCGAAGAGCGCTCCATTGTCCTCCTCTCACGACCACCAGGTGAGCCTCTCCTGGCCTGGGATGACCCACTTCACTGCTTCGGGCAAACAGCTAAGACATGATTAACTCTCCTTGGGCTCGGTTAGGGAAGAGAAGCCGACAGGATGCACGGAGATGAACCTTGGGCGACCCCATCTGACAAAGCAGAGGTGACGAAATGGCCAAGCGTTAATGGAAAGGCAAAACTTAAGAAAAGGAGACTTACCAGTAGGCCACACCATCCTCCTTAGGACATGATCCGTGAAGAGGACCTTGATGTGCCACACTGACAAATTATCGATCACGCCGAGCTCCGCATTGGTAAGGCTCCTCTCCTCCGAAGTTAGCGAGCGAGGACTACCCCAGCGAACCGGGAAATCGGCTTCCTTGGGGAGGGTCACAAACACATAGTCCTCTTTCCAATGCTTCACAGAGGATTTCAGCCCCAACACCAAATTCCTACACTTCCGAGCGATGATGTAAAGCCATGCGCCCGACTTGTGGTGGCACATATGGTAAAAGTGGCAGAAGTCGGCTCAACTCCCTGGAGGGTACACAACACGAAGAACCCCACCAGGGATCCGATGGCATTGGCGCTGAAGTGACAAAAGGCGAGTCCAAATGGGGACATGAATACGGCCATGAAGGGATGAAGGGGAACCACAACACGAACGAAAAGCTCTTCACATACACCCCGACCTCACAATGGCCGGGGAAGCAGATCCTCTCATTCTTCGAGGGGGCCCTAGCACGATAAGGGGGGACGAAGGAACGAGGAACGAAGCTCCCCCACGGAGGTAGCACAAGTCACCGATGGCCACCCCATCACCTCTGGGGGCACACCAAATGGATCGCCCCCATCCAGATGGATCACGGCACCTGCACCCGGAAGTGCGACATCCGTAGCAATTGAAACCACCATCGCACCCCATGCAGCCAGGCCCAGATACCGACTGGCTCGCCCTATGAGTAGAGGAGGAAGACGAAGAACACATGTCCAAGGACCACCAAAAATCGATGACGAGCGTGAAAACGACGAAGGAGAGAGCACCGCTGAAGGGGCAGAATCTTTACCCAGAAGGTAATGGCCTCCACTTATACAACCCTCTCTGAATTCCCTACGTCATCACCGACCGTTCATTCTTGCGTACGTGTCAACATCCCAAAGAAGGCGGACCTTCGAATCCCGCACACAATGGGCGGGAGAGTTCTCAGTGCCCTAAGCCATGATGACTGTCATTGCCTACCCCTTCCTCAAGCTCTGTCTCCCACTTCTCCGTCACTGCTTGAAAAGAGCTTTTAACTTAATGCGTCGTCTCGACTGACGTGCCCATCAAATCCACATGTATCACATCCCTCAGACCGAACTGCCACAAGCCAAATGGCCTGAGCGATGGGAGAAATTGATACAACCCCCCGAATGGGTTGGAGAGAGGCGAGCCGATCATTAGGCCCAAATCTGTATTGGGCTCTGGTTCAAAGGGGCCCACGAGCGGGTCGGGGTACCGTGGCCCAGGACCGCCATTCGACAGATGGTTGACCCCGCTCGAAGGGGAAAACCGCTCCCCAGATCGTGCCTGCCTTGATCTCCATTAAAGACACCATTACGTCTGCCTTGATCGCCATTCAAGGGACCATCACTGCAGGCAGGCAGGCACGGAGGAAGGAATGATAAATGCCATGAAGGCATTAACATGCAAGACTCATATAAGAGACCCGCAGAACAGAACGCAAAGGACGGAACCTTGGATACTTAAGATCCAGGTATCCCATCACCTCAGACCTTCTTCCACCTTACATTTCTCCTACATAGCTCGTCCGAGAACTCGCGCTTGGTCTATCCGTGAACCAAGCTCGGTTCCACCGAAGCACATCCCAATTAAGATCTGGCTTAGGCATCGGAGTGGACTTGGTCGGAACCAAGGTCTGACCCCCCTGACGAGTTCTTTGTTTTGCAGATCCGACGAGACGTCACCTCACCGAAGCTTCCCTTCGGTGTCCCATCGCTCGGATCTGAGCGCCCTCATGCCAAAGCCCGTTCGATCGATCGATCCCAGAGACTGTCATCCCGTCGAAGCTACCCTTTGACACACCATTGCTCGGACCCGCACATTCCCACTCAAGTAAATGCTCGGTCGATCGACCCCAAAGGCTGTCCCCGTCTCTCGAGATAGCAAAGACACTCGGACCTCCGGACTACCATCCAATAGTGAGAAAACACCCCGAAACACTCTGAAACTCTAATGCGTCATTGCACTTGCTAGATTGTCACGAGTAGTTGTATCCTATGATGGGGATATGAAATTATCAGGGCCATTGAAGGGTACATCCACAGAGATAGAATCAACATCAATAATACAAGCAATAGACTTAACAATAGGAGGCGGAGTGCTAACTTTAGGCATATCACTATCTTGGACACAATTGTTAACAGCACCTATCACCAAAGGAGGTTCATTTCCAGAGATATAAGGATTACCTGAGATTACGATAGGGTGAGCTAATATATAATTGCTTACCAATAAAAATTACCGCTTTACTGATGATTTCTTTAGACCAAAGCTTGAAATGCAAAGCTGGGAACCGAACCCAAATATGGACAGATGCCAGAAGATCATTACCCATACTGATATCGGCACTCCATTTTCATAGAACAATAAGTTTTCCATCAAATAGCCACATGCCTTCTTGAAGGATTCTATTACAGTCTTCAGCCATGAAGAACTTAAAGAAAAATCAACCATTTTCCCAAGAGAAGACCCCAAAACCCGCTACATGTTTGCAAAATCGAGAGACACATGCTTTCAGGTGGGATAAAAAGGCCTATTTACCAACAAATTTCCTACTAATGTATTTTCCCATTGTTCAACATTGGTGGCTACCTCTTCCTTAATGACATAAGCATACAAACGTCCATAGACTCTTTGGAGCAATGTAATCAATCTTGTAGTCCTTCCCATATGTTTACCCATGGAGAAATTTTCTTTCCATCTTAGGAGAATAGCTTTAGTAGAGAATTTTGGAGTGAAGGAAGCTCGTTGAGAATTTTGTTGTTCCCCATTTGAGTAGGCCTTACCCCACCAGAATTTCCTTGAGCATCCCTACTACTTATGTTAACTAGTACATGATATGTTTGGTTACGACCTTTCTAATGCCTCACCACAGTCCAACCAGTTTCCATCGTTCCTACATCATTTACCCCATATTTCCCCATAGAAGGCACAAAGGACCGTGAATCCCTCGAAGACACCCCAATGGAAACTAATGGACATTTATCGATACATTCTATCCCTGAATACTATTTGATTTCCCCAAACTCTTAATAATCATTGTAGAACATTGATCAAATTCCTTGATATGCTTTCCCACTCCCCACTAACCTATGGCAATTCCTCTGTTTACTACAAATGATATGTTATCACAACCCTTCGCCAACGGAATGGACTTCACAGTAGTATCACCCCCATAACATTCACCTTACCAATTCCAGCACCAAAAAACCCATCAATAAACTTGATATCATCTAATTAAGGAGTTGGAGGTGATGGCCAGAGACTTCCCCTGCACGAGATCTCCTAGCCAATGATCCCAACGCTCAACCATGGAGCATATGCCACCATGAACCACCAAACCACCATGAACCCCACACTCAACCGTGACCACTATCTGATCGTTCGATCGTCCGCAGAACAAATCTCTCTGATCATCCCTTTTGATCTGATAGACCCCAGCCACCATGAACTGAGAATGAAACGCTTCTGTACGTCTCCAACAACAGCATCCGAGGAAGAAGAAGGGGCAGGGGAACTCACCGTGACACCTGGGTCGGGTGGACAACTGGAACCACTGGAGAAGATGATGGAGAAACCTTGGATCAGGCACAAATAGATCGCCCATCACTAGACCCCTATACATATGCAGACAATAAAACTTGTATGTGTAAGAATCACAACTTTTTCGAAGAATGATAATCTGACACACTGTGATGGCTGGACCTACGCTGCAAATTGTATTTCAATGCACAAGTTAGATTCATATTTTATATAGATAGAAATCTAGAGTTTGCAAAAAATCATATAATATTACACAATATTGTATACCTAAATTTGTTGGTTTACCTACCTTAATATAGAGCCAGTATGGAGATATTTCTGTGCTCCCATATCCAAAACCTAAACATAATTATCTAATTTTGGAATTATTATCTTTAGATTGGTGACAAACTCGATTCTAGTTTTAGCCCATTTTAGCTCAGTCCAAGACTATAAGTCGAATCCTCTTTACACATTTCCATGATCATTTTACAACACATGTATTTGGCCAAGCCCATAACTAAACATATGCGAATTATGTTACAATAATTTCCCCTCACTTCATTGCATAACACAAGTTGGCCACGAAGTGAACATGCTCTAAGCATGTATCATATTTAACCTATATTGGGCTTGCACTCAGAGATCTAACTTGAGTTAAGTGGCACATTGCTATTGGTTAATTCTAACTATTTTTTTGATCCTAGTATAGTGATAAGTTATCTAAATCTCCTATGTGTTGAGTATTGAGTCACCCCTTTGTGTGTTTTTATGATGAGCAAACTTGTCATCTAATAATCTATAAGTGTAGATATGAAGCAAATCAAAGAGCACTCAAAGTTTGGTGAGTTCTGTTGGGATCCTGTGGATGGTAATTAGACATTAGATGGTGGTGATTAGTGTCCAGAGAAATATTAAAAATTCCTCTAGATAATCTACCTAAGTTTACAAATGGAGTTAACCAAATTAATCTTAATCAACAATTATACTTGCTAGAAAGTAAGCAGCAGAAATATAACATACGCAAGATATAATTCAGAATGCAAACCAGAGAAGGCAAACAGAAACACAGAAAATTTACCATGGTTTGGATACCCAGGTCTCACTTGGCTTATCCTACATCCAGCCACCCCAGTCCCACTTGGCTAGATCCACTATTTTCATAAAATAGTTACAACACCTCTTCCTAAAAGGAATTTACAACATACAATTTATTCCCAAGAAATAAACAACCCACCACCTTAATACTTTGATGATTTTCCTTACCAAGAAAAGATACACTTTTTACTTATAGCATTGCTTTGAAGCCTTGTGTTGTGTAGTGGTGATTCGAAGTGAAAAGTGTATATTTACGCCTCCTAACTACCCCCACTTTGTGCATTTAACTCATTGAATCATGCTCCCTTAGCTATGTTTTCATTAATACATCATATTTCGAGCATATGATTTTATTTCAGCACAATTTCACTCTCCAAAGCTTTATAAACATGAATTGTATTTTTACATATTTTTCTGGATTTTTCAGGAGTCCCGAAGGGGACAAAATCAAGTAATTGGAGAAGTGAACATGGGGCCAGGACAGTCGACTGTCCTTACAACGACAGTCGACTGTCATCTCGACAGTCGCTTGGAGCAGACTAAAGTGCAACACATGCACCTGCAGAAGGATCGACAAGCGCCTATACAACGGAGCAGTCGACTATTATTTCAACAGCAGTCGACTGTTTTATCTCCTCCTGAAGCGAAAGAATGCCAACTCTCTGTCGATTTGAAACTTCTACAGGAGGCGACTGAAATACAAAAGACAGTCGCTTGTGGATCACACATGCGACGTGATTTTTATGACAGTCGCCTGTCTCCCTTTGGAAGCTACGCTGCCTGACCAACGACTGACGACTGACGTTTGTTCAGCAGTCGCCTGTCACGGATTTTTCCTGGCGGATATGGGTTGCGAGAAATGTGTTTTTCTAAACCCGATTTCTCCCCAGTCAATGTGCGCCGTTGGATGTTTCTTTGGAGGGGTAGGATGCGATCCTTTAGGGGTTTAAAACCCCTAAACGCTGAAGTAATAGGGATTAATTCGGGTTGTTACTGTTCCATTGGGGGTTTTAGACCCCCATCTTCTTCCCCAAGCGCTAGGGCTAGGGTTGGAGCCATTAAAGGCTAGGAGAGCTTGGAGGAGGAGCAAGAAAGGGGAAAGCTTGGATTTCTAGGGCTTCTATTGGTGATCTCTTCCCTCTCTTGTAACTATTGGTTCTAATGCTTTGTAATTAAATATTTGATTGATTGTTGAATGAGAGTAAGACCCATTTGATAATCTTTTGATTAATAGCTTGTATGAAGATTGATGTGTTCATTTTGAATGATTATTATCTTGTTTTCATTATGAAGGCCTTGAGCCAATGGTGTATGGAATAGGGATTAACTAGGGTTGCGTGGTTGATTAGTAATTACTCATCTCGTGCATTTAATTGGTCTAGCATGCCTTGAAAATGGATGCTAGTAGTGTTGATTGATGGGTTGTGCCCTAGGTTTTATTGAGTCGTGCACTACTCTTGGCGGGACCGTAGAACGGTGGTGTACCTTAAGGGTCATACCTATGTGCACCATCATTGCATTCTATTGACACGGATGCAAGGATTGACTAACGAGCTTAAGTTAGGGATTTATAACCCACTAATCAACACACGAATGAATCGTGCATTACCCTTGGTGGGGCCGCAGAACGGTGGTGTGCCTTAAGGGCATTACCTATGTGCACCACCCCAAATACCATGAAATGGATGCGAGGGTTGATTCATTTAGGATGAACTTATTGCTAATCAACTCACAATCCCAATGATACCCCCTTCCACACACTCTTCCTTGCTTGCCTAGCTCCACGCTTTGGTCTCCACCCTACCCACCTTGGGTTTGGCTCGATTGTATCACCCCACACTTCCACTCACCGCACTTGTTAGTTTAGTTAGTTGTACCAACACCTTTAGCATTTCTTACCAATTGAGATTGTGAATGTGAAATGAATTGTCTCTGTGGATTCGATCCCGTACTCACGGGTTTATATTGCATCTGACACGCTTACCATTGGGAGGCAAACGTGTGCATCCTACTTGGATCGTGCACGCCTCGCGGTCAATCAAGTGGCTATAGTGTATATCTCCAAAGAATGATGAAGTTGAAAGCATTTGTGAGATATAAAGATTTGGCCAAGAAAAATGTTGAAAACAATTGTAGAACTTTGGCCAGGGAATTTTGAGGGCTTTTTAAAAAGAGCTTAACAATACTTGAAAACTTGGATTTTTTGCTCAAAAATGTCATACTAAAACCCTCATCAATCCCAACATATATATGTGTGTGAGAAAACCATTAAAAACAGTTTTCAGAAGCACCCCTCCAATGGATAAATCAACAGCTTTTCATAAATGGCGGAGCTATGTCAAATCTGCCCATTGGGCAAAAGTAGCCGAGTCATATACAAATGGTAGTCAACTCCTCCAACAACTATAGCTGACTCCTAATCCAACTGTAGTTGACGAATTTTAGGAACTGAGCATACCAAATAATTCTCAATAGAAAGTAGTCGATTCCTATTCAAAGAGTAGTCGACTCCTTTACAGATACATTGGTATTTGCTCTAAAAACTTAGGAAAACATTTTCAAAACATTTTAAAACATTTTAAAAACATTTTTTATGTATTCCTAAGTGTGTGTGTGTGTGTGTGTGTGTGTGTGTAGAAATGTCTTAACATTCTAAGACAAAGAAAAAATACATCAAATAAATTATTACAATAAAGATCGTTACCAAGTGTTCTTAATACCAAGCGTTGCATATGATATAGGATTATGCATAGGCCATCTAATATCTCTCTCCCTTTTGTTATCATTAAAAAGAATATTCAATTAAGTGTACTCTACCTATTTTGAAAATCAAATAAGCTTTTGAAAACATTCTCTCCCATATGCATATCTTTCTCCTAAAACATATGCAAGATGAGTAAAAGTGACTAAGTTTTTCAAAAAGAGAGTGCATGATACTAAAAGTGTTTAAATAAAATATCGCACGTGTTAAGTATGAAAAATTACCATAAACAAGTAATCATAATGTTAACTTTTATCGCTTTGCAAGTTATCATAATTCTTAAGAAGTTTTCAAAGGTTGCTCCAACATTACTTCTTCATGTTAAGCCTCATGCGATGATGCTCGAGGACCTTGAATACTTTCCATGTCTTTGATATGATTTGCTTCTTTAGTAGACTTTACCAGTATGTTGTCGATGTAGGCTTCTGTTGGGATCCTGAGATGGCAAGGAGAAACATTAGAGGTGTATGAATAGTGTTTATAAAATAAACAAATTCCACTAAACAAATTCTCTCTAAGATCAAAATTAGTATTACGTAATTTTATCTTAATCAAATAACTTACTTGCAATAATGAGATAAGCATCAGAATGTAAAGAGTAAGTAAGAAACAAGTAAGAAAGATCACAATCACAAACACAAGTATTTTATCCTGGTTCACACCTCAAAGGCTAATCCAGTCCTCAAATCTCTTTGGGCCTTAATCCACTATTTCAACAAATAGTTACAACCACCTCACCTCCAATGAGGATTTACCCTTGCCTCCCTACAAGAAGGCTTTTAGAACACCTTGCCTCCAACAAGGATTTTTCCTCACAAACACAAGTTAGAATACTTACAATGCTTTTGTAGATACAATTACATAAATTCTTAGAATGAAACTCTTCTATAGAAGTGTAGCCATAAGAAGGATCTTGATCTCCAAAGAGATCACACCGAAAATAGGGCTTATCTATGGCAAACAAATACGTAAATTAAAACAAACTTATCTATGATAAAATAGACTAGGCCTACCAAAGAGAACAGACTTGACAAGTCACATAAAAAGAGGGCTCTTGACCTCTCGTATTATGAGTCGAAAGACACTTGTGAGTCTTGTCTCAAAGGTATGATGACCAATTTCTTTTGTAAGATAGTGGGAGAATGAGTTGGAGAACTCGGGGTGTCGTACAAACAGATGTATCCGGACTCAAGTCAAAATTAGCCAGGATTTGATATTCTTATTTTATTACGACATGTGTTCTTGATGAAATACAAGTCTGATAAAATAGAGAACGCAACGGTAAAAGTATTTGAACTGATTCGATTAGATCGAAGAGGCAAATACTTAGCAGTGTACTTCTTGCGAAATTAAAAAGAAAATGAGATTTTCTCTTAGGTCAAGTCTCTTAACACATCGGTGTGTTAGAGAGCATGAATAGTACTCTGATAGACATGATGCGATACATGGCAAGTGACTCTGAGTTACAATCCTTCTTTTGGCTTAAGCCCCAAAATAATAATGCACAGGTTCTTAATAAGGTTCTGTGAGGACCTTATGAATAAGATATTCCTCAAATCAATCGTTAGGAAGTCATAGGATTACTTGAGCCTCGTGAGACGAAGGACTCGAGTAAAACATCATAGTTGATGATGGCCTAGACAACTTCCAAGATGCCATTCAGAGTAGTGACTCTAAGAAATGTCTTGATGCAATCCGAAAATGGTCCTTGCACGTAAATAAGGTATGAACCTTAGTTGACGTGCCCAATGGAAGTGTTCCCTTTTGGTTGCAAGTGAATCTTGAAGACAGGAGATTAGTGCAAATGGGAAATAGTGAAGTACAAAATTGCTGGTTGAGAATAGTTATCATCAGAACTACTATAAATGGATTGTGATGTAACTTTGTCACCAAAAGCTGTGTATAGATCTATTCGGATCAGACTCGATGTCAATGCTCAGGATGACTATGAAAAATGGAGCATGCATGTAAGTCTGTTTTTTAAATATGATTTAGCAGAACAAATGTATATGAATCAGCCAGAGAGTTTTCAAGGTCAGTGGGAGTGAATAAAAGGCATGTGAGGCATCAAGGAGCTGGAACATATGTTTTGACAAAATGGTCAAATAGTTTGACACTTTATCAGAAACGAGTATGAACCGTGCGGATGACCAGTAACTATTTTGGAGCATTCTCGTAAAGTACGTAAATGATATTGCTTTAGGTCTCTAATGAGAACGAAGAGCTGTATGAGATCCATGCAAGACAAATGGATTCCTAAAGACCAATGTAATTATTTTGATGAGATTCAAATGTGTGGTCTAGCATGAACATAGAAACTCATTAAGTCAATACTAAAGATGGTTTAGCAGATTCACTCACGAAGGCTCTACCACATGAAGTCTAGAGAGACTTATGTGTAAATGTGATATGAGATACCAAGATAAATGGGCCCGAGTTTTGGGAGCCAAGAAAGGAGTGGAGGAGAGAGCAAGAGGAGAGGAGAAGCTTCAGCAAATAGTTTCCCAAGCGACTCGACCGAGCAGAGCAGCTGCTCGGTCGAGCAGAAGCAAGACGAAGGAGAAGAACAGATACGCAGGCTGCTCGGACCGAGCACCTATGGTGCTCGGTCGAGCAGTGCCAATCTCTCGAAGCTCAAGCAACGTCCTGCACGGCCCGAGCAGATCCTTTGGCAACCGAGTCAGTTGGCTGCTCGACCGAGCAGAGCTAACTCGGGCCGAGCAGACAGAGTGGTGATTTTTGGAGGAGCGTGACTTGCTCGACCGAGCACGACGGCTGCTCGATCGAGCAGCCGACCGAGCAACCTCCTGCTCGACCGAGTCACTGACTCGGTCGACGATGCTAAAGGCTATTTTTGGAAATTTTCGGCTTCTGTCTGTTGCACGCTTGGGGAGTGCATTGTGGATTTGGCTGCGACATTTTGGAGAGTCGATTCTTTTTGTAGTTTTGGAATACTTTTTAGAGAAGGGAGGAGATTAGAAAATACTTGTTAGATTAAAACTTAATTCTTGAAGATCATTGAATTGTTTTCTTGGAGATCTATTGCTATTCTTGCGTTCTGGAATCTTGGGTTTTCTTTGGAATTATCGCTCGCTGTTTTTCTTCGTCTTCGGCACGTAAGATATTCAATCCTTATCCGATTAATTTTCTACGATGTTTTCTCTTGCAAAAACCGTATTTTTATTCGTCAAAATCGATATGAGTGAGTAGTCTCCTCTAGGGTTGAGTGGTTAACCCTAAGACTTTAGGGGGAAAATGTAGATCTGGATCTCTAGGTTGAATTGGGAATAAAGGGGAGTATTTCGGTCGATCCTACCGAATCCCTAGGATAACCCGTACTGAGATCATGCCCACGGTCTGTGGAATTGATGCTCTTAAGGGGTATCCTTAGGATTCGAATAGGGAAATCGGTGGATCCAACCAAGGCTCGTGACCATGCCCGGCTCGTGCCTTGAGGGGATCCACCGACGAACTATATCGCTACATTGACGACTACCGCTATTGCGTCAACGAGAGCCACCGAAATACCTCGAAATTCTAACCCACGAGAGTGGTACGAATTGGGAGATTAATCTCCTAACCCTAACGCAACGTAAGGATCCTATCCCAACATCGATCCCCGACGGTCTTAGCGGTGATCCCTAATACCCTAGTCCCTTTTTATTATTGAATCAACAACAATACCACAACCAATTCTCTCAACCTGACAGCTATCTCACTTCGAGATATAAAAGTAAGCTGATAACCTAAATACACTGTCACCGTCCCTGTGGGATCCGACATCTTTTATACTATAATTTGACACTGTCCACTTGCTGATAGAGCCCGAAATTGACACCTAGTGGTCATACTACGCATGGCGACCGTGACACCGCCAGGTGGAATCTAGGTGTAGGTTTCGGGTGCGTCAGCAGTATACATTAGAACTTAGGTAAAGTCCTGAGACTTGATGTGAGGTCAAACAAGTAACGAGATGAGGATCTCGATCATGGAGAATTGCTTGACCGTTTGTAGCATAAGTCTAAAATCGTTCGTGGTCGTAGATGTTTTGAGAAAAGGATATCGATCCATCGGATAGACCATTGTGTCTTTGTCATCCCCTGGAGTGGTGACGATGATCCCATGGTCGTTCAACTTGGCGAAGTCGGAGACGAGACACAGGTGCTCAATGGAGAATGAGTTCACTGAATGACCCTACGAGAGTTATTATATGGTTAAACATTTACTAATCTGTCAATGATAACTCTTGAGTGATGATAGGCAAGTTGGTCCATAGACCTGAGGTCAGTGTACGAATTTATACGTGAATGGTGTTACTTAGAGCTCTGACCTAGTTTCGAGGTAAGGTCTGTCGAAAGGTTTTTGGTTGGGTAACACTTGAAGCATGCGAGGATAGAATAACCAAGAGAGGATTCGTCTCTCCCGTTTATGAGGAGTTAGTGTCACACGTGTTAGTTCGGTCTTTAGTAAAAACTCTGGCCAGAGTATGTTGGAAGAATTCCAACATTATTTGACTAAAGATCGATGGAGACTAACCAGTTTCGAGCTATTGGGGTTGACAGTTGACTAGACCCTAGGCTTGATAAAGCGACATAGTTATAACGAAGGGACTAAAACTCTGGTATTCATCATGGACGCAGTCAGAGTGATCCCGACGACCCTTAGTCAATGGGTCAATCACGTAATTATGATACCGAAATAAGGACGACACATACTGCTCGTGGTCACTGTCATCTAGGGGTTTTGGGCCCCAACCTGTAGTAGGGTCAGGCTGTATGGTCTCACACCAAGTAGGATTTGCGTCTTAGTAATAGGAAGAATTAAGGAGGAGTGCACTCGGTTAGAAGGTAATAATTAGTGTCATAAAGGGTTTGTGATAATAAAGTCTAAAATAACACATCGGTTGTACGGGAATTAATTATGTCGCAAAAAGCTTGTGATATAGCCTAAAAGATATTAATGATGTGGGATTATTGCATATGATTCGAATAAATTAAATATGTCGCAAAAGGTTTGCAAACATAATTTAGATTGTATAAGATGTGGTACGTACAAACGCATAGAAAGAATCGATTCGATAAAACGGGTGTCCAGGAATGTCCCGGACCGGCTGCACAAGCTTGGGTCTGGTGCAACCCATTAAGGAATGTGGGGCCCGCTTAACTAGGGCTTACCGTAGTCAAAAACGGCTGGAAATTTCCAGATTCGGTTTTTGGAAAGGGGTCAACTTTGACGACGCATTTGAGGGGTCAAACGACCTCGGAATTGCACAAAGTGTTATTCTATGCATTCACCATGTAAAGCCCTTCGAAATGACATATGGTATGCCTTCGGGGGATCACTGGTGAGGGAAAAATAATTGCTCAAAGAAAGATTGATTCTGGACTCAAATCTGTCCAGATTCAGCTTTCTGTAGTTTTGGGCCAACTTTGAGACGACATTTGAGGGGTCAAAATATGTCGGAATTGAGCCTCGTTTGTTTCTATGTGTTCACTGTTCAGTGCTCTTCGATTTGATATATGATATCACTTACAAAGCTCAACGGTGAGGGATGAATAATTCCCTAAAGTTTGGCCTTCGTGGATGGCAAACTTGAAATTGTTTTTTCCTCCATTATAGTCCCACATTGCTCGTGAGACGAGGAAGGAGGGCCGGCTCCCAATACAAATAGAGGCTAATCCCCCTTGAAAACCTGCATCAAGTCTCCGCTTTGAGTAGCTCCAAAACGTTTTGAGCACGCTCAAAGTAAACTTAAAATTTATTCCCTCCTCTTAAAATTCTTCAGTTCCTTTGTTCAAGTTCTAGTAAGATGACGAGGAGGTTTGGATCGGATCCAACGTCTTTGACATAGGTCCTGCTCAAGTGAAACTTTCTTCGGCAAGTGGTTGACTCGGAGGCGTGATGTTGGCTCGCCTCGGGACGCAGTTCAGCTTGGGACACGGTTTGGCTATGGAGAAGCGGCTCAGCCCCAATGCGGGGCATCGTTTCGGAGGTTAAAGAAAGTTTGCTGAAAACAATGCCTCGTATTTTGTGGAAACGAAGTTCCGCGTATGTTTTCTTTTACGATGATTTCATATATGTTGTAGTAGTTTAGATTTTTCTTTGGGGTTGGTCAGATCCTTCCTAAAGATAGTAGATTTTCATGTCTAAGGTTCATATGGTTTATGAAACTCTTAGAGCTGACATTAAATAGTTTAATGTATTTTATTCCACTGCCTTTTATGCTTCTATCATCCGTTCGATGTAGGATGTGCATAGATTTATGTCCTAAGGGTCCATCAAAACCCAACACCTAGAACTTAGTAGTCGACTCATAACCAGTAATTGACTACTATTATGATACACAAATTTGTATTAGATCTCTAGGATACACTATTCTAATTAATTTAAAATGTTTTAAAAATATTGTTAGTGTATTCCTAAGTGTGTATGTGAGCTTCAACTAAGGCTTTAACATGCTAAGACAAGGAAAAAGTACATCAAAAATATATTATTACATTGAAGACCCTTAATGTATTCTTTATGCTCCAAGCTCCATGTCTAGCTCTGTTAGGTCATACGTATATAGCTATGTTGTCATTAGTGGCACAATGGGTTCATATGTCTGTTCTCAGCGTGTGGTATGGAGAATGTTGAATAATGTGTTGAACATTATGTTGAACATAATGTCCAACATACTGCATCAGGTTTTTGAGATGTATGTCAAGCGTGGGCGTAATAAAGATGAGAGGATTTTCTGGTTGCTGGTTATTGCCTTCAACGGTTTGGGAGTTTCTCTGTCAACTGAAGAATCGTCGTAGATTCTTTTGGGATCGAGTATCTCTCGTTTCTATTAAGACGGTTGTAGAGAGAGAATGTTTTTCACCCACATATGGTTATTGCTGTTTTTAGAAGATTTGGCGAAGCTATTTCCTAGTATGGCTTCGTTAATTGTGGACTGCCAATCTTCCCATATTCGATCGAGTTTACTTCATTTACCGGCTCCATAATTGAGGGGGAGAGTTTGTTTAAAAGGGGTGAAGATTGGCGGCTAAGGTTTGACGACTTGATTGACGACTTTTGCAAAAGTTGCAAGGAGCTCCGGGAGGAGGCTGACGACTACGAAGGTAGGGGATCAAGGGAGTTGATCTTCATCAGTTTAGCAAGGGGATCTTGCATGCAAGGGGAGCTTGCACAAATTACTCCATGGAGTTGATTGAGATCACCCCTAACGATTTGTATTGAGGGGGAGGTTGTTCCTCTTAGTAATACGTGGTATTGGTGATTGTAATCATTAATATGTAGTGGAGTTATTTGAATTTCTGGGCGAGGCCCCGAAGATGTAGGTGTGCGCACCGAACTGCGTTACTAAGTTCTTTGTGTCTCCTTGGTTGTTCTATTTTATCAGTTTGTTTTATTGGTTGTGCTTACGTACTAAACTTCAATTGGTATCAGAGAAGGTCATCAGTTCTACTTTGTGTTGTCAAAGTGGGTGTGATCCTGTGTTTTAGTATGCAAACCATGAATAAGAAGGAAGGTGCATCAGTGACACATCCTCCGCTGCTCACTGGTACTAACTACACTTACTGGAAGTCTCGGATGCGTGCGTTTATCAAGTCTTTCGATGAGAAGGCTTGGGTGGCCACAATAGAAGGATGGACTCCTCCAGTTCAAGATGACAAAGAAGGAAAGGAACACTTCAAACCGGCTAAAGATTGGAGTCCCAAAGAAGATCGAGCGGCTCTGGGAAACTCAAAGGCCGTGAATGCTATCTTTACTGCGGTGGATGAAGAGCAGTTCAAGCTAATCTCTACATGTGAGTATGCAAAGGAAGCGTGGGATATTCTTCAGAATATTCATGAAGGGACCAGTATAGTAAGAGCCTCTAAACTCCAAATGCTTGCTTCCCAATTTGAAAATCTCAGAATGAATGATGATGAAACTGTAGCAGAGTTCAATGGAAGACTGCGTGATATAACAAATTAGGCTTTCCAATTGGGAAAGAAGTACTCTCAAAAGAAGTTGGTTGAGAAAACTCTGAGATCTCTACCTGACAAGTTCTTTGCAAAGATTACGGCTATTGAAGAAGTGAGGAACACATCTACTATGAGATTGAATGAATAATCGGGTCTCTTCAGACTTACGAAATGAATCTGAAGCAAAACAAAAGGGACAAAGGAGTGGCTCTAAAGGCTGAAGCTAGTGAAGCACCAAAATTAGAGAATGAATCGGAACTTGAAGATGATATCGCACTGTTAACTAACAACTTTAGCAGGATGATAAGAAGATCAGCAACAGTGGCCAGAATTTTAGATCTATCAACAAGGAAACACGACCGAATCTTCACACTACTAGAAAGGTTATCAGTCGTCCCACACAAAAGTATGAACCAAAGAGTAAAGGCAAAGGAATACAACACATGGAGTGTGAGGGGTTTGGCCATATACAAGCCAAATGTGCAAATACCCTTAAGAAGTAGAAAGGAAAATCATTAGCCATTACCTGGAGTGATGAGGATTCTGAAGGAAGTGCTGGAGATGAGGATATCATCAGCAATTATGTTGCCTTTGCAGCTATTCTGGATGATCAATCCGATTGTGACACCCCTAGTTATGTTGGACCTAATGTTGTCACAACATGTACAACATTGTAGAATAAACTTGGGAATATCAGAAAAAATGTTGCAACATATAGTACAACATCTGACAGTGACTCTGGTTCTGAAGCAGGTAGTTATGAGGAGGTTGGTGAAGATGACATTTGGTCAGCCTATCAAACTATGTTCAACAATTGGATGAAGATTTGTGAGATCAACAAATCCTTAAAGAAAGAAAATGTCAGACTGAAAGGTGAAAAGGACGATGTTCGGGCTAAACTATTGAAGACTGATCTCAATCTCAGGAATCTTGAGAGTCAACTCAGGAAAACCCTCCTCAGAGCCGAGAAGGTAGAAAACATCCTCAACAAGTGGAACTCCGGGAAGGCAAAGCTCGACGACATTCTGAACATGGAGAAAGTCTCAGGAGATCACATAGGTGTAGGGTACAACAGAGGAGGCTATCTTCATGCTCCCAAGGAAAGACATGTCCTTGTCACTGAAGATCGGAAAAAGATGAGGCATTTCAAGCAAGGTGAACAGAAGTTTAAGCAGAAAAGGAGTGCAACATCCAGGTGTCCCGTGTGTGACTATTTCCAGCTTATAGGGCACACGAACAGGAATTGTTTCAGTCGCTTGAGGCATCAGCATGAAGGAAGAAACAGTGGACATCCTGGCGAAAGGTTCACGAAAAAGTGGGTAAGGAAATCAGAATTGTTCAGTATGGTCGCTTACACCTCTATGATTGCTTTTTCGGAAAACATGTGGTACTTCGATAGTGAGTGCTCCCAGCACATGACTGGTAATCGGAGCCTCCTTACTGAGTATACAACTGGCAACAAAGGTCATGTTACTTTTGGTGACGGTCAAAGGAGAAAAGTCATTGGAAAAGGAGACCTAAAGATGACGGGATCTATTACCCTACAAGATGTGATGCATGTGGAAGACCTGAAGGCAAATCTTATTAGCATAAGCCAATTGTGCGACCAAGGTCTTTTTGTTCAGTTTACTAAAAATAAGTGTGTAGTTGTCAATGAAGTCGGAGCTTGCATTCTGACTGGGAAAAGATCTGCTGACAATTGCTATTTACTTCAAGAAACTAACAATTGTCTCAGTGCAACTGTTGATGTCTCTGAGCAGTGGCACCAAAAGCTAGGGCATCTCAACTACAAGACCTTGATGAAGATATCCAAAGTGGGAGCTGTTCATGGGATACCGACAATAAACAAGGGAAGAGAGGGTGTTTGTGGTCCTTGTCAACTAGGAAAACAAAAGAAGACTAGCCATATACAACTTCAGACAATCAGCACGTCCAAGAACTTGGAGCTGCTACACATGGATCTGATCGGACCCACGACAGAAGTTAGTATTGGAGGTAAGAAATACATCTATGTTTGTATTGACGATTTCTCACAGTTCACATGGGTAGATTTTCTTAAGGAGAAGTCAGACACATTTGACGCCTTCAAGAAGCTATGCACCCATCTTCAGACTGAGAAAGGAGATATCATTGGGAAGATTGTTAGTATTCGAAGTGACCACGACAAGGAGTTTGAGAATCACTCTTTTGCTAATTTTTGTGAAGCACAAGGAATTGCTCATGAATTTTCAGCCCCTAAGACTCATCAACAGAATGGAGTAGTTGAAAGGAAAAATCGCACCCTACAAGAAATGGCGCGCGTGATGCTGAATGCCAGGGAGGTCAGTGCTAGATGGTGGGCAGAGGCTGTCAACACTGCTTGTTACACTATAAATAGAGTGTATCTCCGACCCAGAACGGGGAAAACTCCCTATGAGATCTGGAAAGGTAAAAAACCTGAAATATCTTACTTCCATATCTTCGGAAGCAAATGTTACATTTTGCAGGATCGCACCCCGAGGGGGAAGTTTGATGCTAAGAGCGACAGAGGGATATTTCTTGGATATTCCACAACTAGCCGTACATTCAGGGTGTTGAACCATCTTACCAACGTCATGGTGCAGTTAATTAATGTTGTTGTAGACGATTTTGATTAGGGAGAAGCTGTCATAAGTGAAGGGACAACTCCTCAGGAGGAAGGTGCTAATGAAGAAGACTGTGTTGAACAAAATGATACAAATGCGATACAACACAAGGTAATGTTGAACAAAATGTTGTAACACATGGTTCAACATCCGTAGAGGAACCATTGTCTGAGGGAAGTGATGTTCACACCTCTAGAGGGATCACAAAAATCATACGGAATCATCCTCTTGAAATGGTTATTGGTGATGTTCAAGATGGTCTTCGTACAAGAGGTACTAGCCAAGTCAACTATCGTGATCTTGCCGGGTACGTTTGGTTTCTCTCAATTACTGAACCAAAAAATGTGAGAGAAGCACTTCTTGATGATTTCTGGGTATTAGCTATGCAAAAAGAGCTGAATCAATTTCAGCGTAATGATGTCTGGTGTCTAGTTGAGAGACCGAAAGGGTTA
Organism: Scilla litardierei; assembly: GCA_030789695.1. Taxonomy (NCBI): domain Eukaryota; kingdom Viridiplantae; phylum Streptophyta; class Magnoliopsida; order Asparagales; family Asparagaceae; genus Scilla; species Scilla litardierei. The sequence continues at coordinate 40,741,589 of CM061134.1, forward strand.
AATGTCATTGGGACAAAGTGGATATTTAAGAATAAAACCGATGAGAAGGGCAATGTCACTCGTAACAAGGCTCGTCTGGTGGCTCAAGGCTATACTCAGGTTGAGGGCATTGCTTTTGATGAAATGTTTACGCCTGTAGCTCGGCTGGAGTCTATCAGACTTCTTTTGGCAGCTGCCTACAGCTTCAATTTCAAGCTTCATCAGATGGACGTGAAGAGCGCTTTTCTGAAAGGGATATTGAATGAAGAGGCGTATGTCAAACAACCGAAGGGGTTTGAAGATCCATTGCTTCCAAATCATGTCTACCGATTGAAGAAGGCTCTCTATGGACTGAAGGAAGCACCAAGGGCTTGGTACGAGAGGTTGACTAAGTATCTTCTTCAAAAAGGTTATGAACTAGGGGGAGCCGATAAGACATTATTTGTTCAAAGAACCAGGTCAGCTGTTATTGTTGCTCAGATCTATGTGGATGATATAGTATTCGGCTCCACTTCACAACAGCTGGTGCATGAATTCATTGCCCTCATGCAGAAAGAGTTCGAGATGGGCATGGTTGGTGAATTAAACATGTTTCTTGGACTTCAGATAAAGCAATCTAGTGACGGTTGTTCATCTCTCAAAGTAAATATGCTAAAAATCTTGTGAAGAGGTTTGGCCGGGAAAATGCTCGACAAGTTCGCACCCCTATGTCCATGAGTGAAAAGCTTTCTAAGGATGATGGTGGGAAATCAGTGGAGGTCACATTATATAGAAGTATGATAGGAAGTTTACTGTATCTGACAACTAGCAGGCCAGATATCAGTTTCAGTGTTAGGGTATGTGCACGCTACCAAGCTTGTCCTAAAGAGTCTCATATTACTGCAGTTAAACGAATAATAAGGTATGTCAGCGGGACAGCCGATTTTGGTATTTGGTATACTAAGGACACTAATACATTACTCTCAGGCTACAGTGATGCAGATTAGGCAGGAAATGCAGATGACAGAAAAAGTACCACAGGAGGATGCTTCTACGTGGGAAATAATCTTGTTTCTTGGTACAGCAAGAAGCAGAACGCTATCTCCATATCCACTACCGAGGCCGAATATATTGCTGCAGGAAGTTGTTGTACGCAGCTCTTATGGATGAAACAGATGCTGACAGATTATGGTGTGGAACAAGATATCTTGACTATTTTATGTGACAACCAGAGCACCATCAATATATCCAAGAATCCCATCCAACATTCCAGAACCAAGCATATAGACATTTGACATCATTTCATCAGAGAATTGGTTGAGAAGAAGGTTCTAGCCATGGAGTATGTTGCAACTACCAGCCAATTAGCTGACATCTTTACTAAACCCCTGGACTCCAGCAGATTTGAAAAATTGCGACAGGCTCTTGGGCTGTGTCGTACTTAATGTTGCACATTATGTTGTACATAATGTTGCACGTTATGTTGCAACATAAAGGGGATATTGAGTAGGCTTTTGTGGTAGGTACTGTTTTATACTTGCCCGGCCGGTATTTTTTTGGGTTTTTCCTCTCTCGGCGCTCATAGCTTCTCAAGTTTATTTCAAAAGTTCCGAAGTGTTCTTAGGGCTCTTGATTTCTTTTCGGTGGAGAAATAAATCCTCTCCTTTCATCAAATGGGTCGCGATCAGAGCAAGAAATCCTCTCAGAACCCTCGCCGCTCTTCTCGTCAGGCCGCATCATCTCATAGAACTGCTTCTTCGTCTTCGTCATCTCGGGTTAAACGAAAGGGGACGGTTCCTCGCATCGCTAGGGTCTCGTCGTTAGGTAATTCTCCTCTCACATCATCTCCAATGTCTCGTGATTACATGCATTCCGATTCCTCTTCGAATTCGGCAGTAGTCGTTTTTTCCCCAATTCTTGATATCCCTCTTCTATCGGGCAAACCCTCATTATCGGATTTTGAAGAAGATGAACAGTTTTCCCGTCCAGTCACTGATCAAGATTGGTTTTGGCATCTTCGAAGGACGGGGCGCAAATTGGATCCCTCGTGGTTGGATCTCTCTGGAGTCTGTGTTGGCCCGCTCGAGTTAAAAAGAGTGCGTGGCAAGTTTATTAGTGTGGAAGTGCCTGATGATGATGAAATCATTCTTACAACCTGGAATCCAAGAAGATCCTCAATGAAAATTTCAGAAATAGTAGTAGTGGAGATCTCAGACTCTGAGTCTTATGTCTGCATAAAAGTCGAGTACGAAAATTGATGGTGGTGTTGATTCTAATTTTGTGGATGGTGTGGCTGGATGTTGTGACTCTCATGTTGAACCTATGGGTAGTGGAGGTCCTAGTGTAGATGATAATCCAAGAAGATCCTGTTGTTGTTGATGTCCTTAGTATGGCTGATTACACATCAATGACTGTGTTGAGAAATTGACTGAAATGGATGTTGATTCTAAGCACACTGACGTACCTGATGTGGGTGTAGTTACTGAGGTTCCTGGTGGCGTGGTAGAAGATACTCATTATGGAGGAACCCCAGTGATGGTAGAACCAGGTTGCCCATCTATGTCTCATATACCTTCTGTTAATGAAGAAGCTAGTCACGTTGTTGTCCCAGGTGTTATACAAGGAGATGGCATTGTAGTTATGCCTATTGTGGATTCTGTGAATACATCAGGGAATGTAATTACTCCTGGTGAAGGTGCTGCTCTTTTTGACAAATGTTGAACCCAGTGGCAATGTTGCATCAAATTTTGGATCATTTGTTGCAGAAGAGAAGACCGTTGCACAAGTAGAAGGAGTTTCAGTGGCTGCCTCTCATGTTGTAGATCTGATTCCCCCTCACACGCAAAAATCAAGGATTGGCTCTCGTAAACGTGCTGCTCCATCCAGATTGGTTACTCCATCTCCGTCTAAGAAGTCCAAGGTTGATGGCTCTTCAAATTCTCCTCACCTATCTCCTTTTACTACGTCTGATGCAATGTCCAAGCTGTTCTTTGACATATCCTGCAAAAAGAGATGGTCCTCATATTCTGAGAGATCCATTCTTGGTGAAAAATCTCTTGCTCTACCTTCTTTTTCAAAGACACAGTTCGTATCTTTTCTTAAGGAGATCGATCTCCTTCATGCAGCCAGTTGCTTCAAGACTTTCTATCATGTCTTGGTTCGAGAATTTTATTGCAATCTGTCTAAATCTTCAAGAGATTCTATGTCTAGGTGGGCTTTCAGAGCCTATGTTCGGGGGAAAGTTGTCTCTTTCTCCCCATCTATGTTGAACAAACTCTTGATGTGGCCATGCTCTCAGACTCTGCCTGCTTTTAGTAACTCAGTTGGTGATGACTATGATCTGTTTGTGAGGACTGTCACAGGGGGACAGTACAAGAGTTGGCCCAAGACGTTCTCTTTTCCACCATCTGCTCTGACAGCAAAATTCTTCTTGCTTTATTGGATTGCTACTAGGAACTGACTTCCCGCATTTAATATGTCTGTAGTCACTAAGACCATGTGCAAGCCGATCTATGCTGCTGGGACCAAGAAGCCATTCAATCTCGGACGTATCATCTTCGACTCCATTCTAGCTCTTTCGGAGTCCTCAGCACCCTTATCGTCACTGCCTCATGCCTCCCTTATCTCCATGGTGCTCATCTCTCAGCGGATTGTCCCTGCTCCTACTAAGCTTGCTTCAGCCTGTGAGGGGATCAGTTTTACTGCCAAGTCTGTGGCAGGATAACTAGATGATATATCTGTTGTCTCTTCATCTCCTCAGAAATCTGTCCCTACCTCTCTATTATCTCCTCCATCTACATCTACTTCTACTGACAAGGAGTCTCCATCTGCATCTGGCTCAGTGGACAGACAGTCTCTTATCATGGGGGACATTCTAGTGCTCGAAAAAGCTGTGCAGAATGTGGATGATCGGCTGCTTATTCGTCAAAGTCAGAAGGTATTGCTTGAATCTCACAAGCTTCTGCTTCAGGACAGACTTTCACAGTTAAAATCCAAACTATATTCAGGAAGTGGTACCTAGTGAGGTATGTTCTTTGTTCTTTCAGTGGCCCAAAGGGGGAGTATCTTTATGGGTTTGTTGTAATGTTTTTGAAACATTATGGTGCTGTGGTGTGCTGGGTTGGTGTCTTGCGGGTGTATGATGTTGCGGGTGTATGATGTCTCTCTGCAATGTCATCTATATGATATCTTCTTCATCTACTATAACTGTGCTATTCTCCAGTATGTCCTTCTTCTTGTTCTCGACTGTGCTTATTCTTGATTGTGCCACTAAAAGCCAAAGGGGGAGATTGTTCGGTCATACGTATATGGCTATGTTGTCATTAGTGGCACAATGGGTTCATATGTCAGTTCTCAGCGTGTGGTATGGAGAATGTTGAATAATGTGTTGAACATTATGTTGAACATAATGTCCAACATACTGCATCAGGTTTTTGAGATGTAGGTCAAGCCTGGGAGTAATAAAGATGGGAGGATTTTCTGGTTGCTGGTTATTGCCTTCAACGGTTTGGGAGTTTTTCCGTCAACTGAAGAATCGTCGTAGATTCTGTTTCTATTAAGACGGTTGTAGAGAGAGAATGTTTTTCGCCCACATATGGTTATTGCTGTTTTTAGAAGATTTGGCGAAGCTATTTCCTAGCGTGGCTTCGTTAATTGTGGACGGCCAATCTTTCCAGATTCGATCGAGTTTACTTCCTTTAACGACTCCATAATTGAGGGGGATAGTTTGTTTAAAAGAGGTGAAGATTGGCTGCTAGGGTTTGACGACTTGATTGACAGCTTTTGCGAAAGTTGCAAGGAGCTTCGGGAGGAGTTTGACGACTACGAAGGTAGGGGATCAAGGGAGTTGATCTTTGTCATTTTAGCAAGTGGAGCTTGCACAAATTACTCCATGGGTTTGATTGAGATCACCCCTAACGGTTTGTATTGAGGGGAAGGTTGTTCCTCTTAGTAATACGTGGTATTGGTGATTGTAATCATTAATATTTAGTGGAGTTATTTGATTTTCTGTGCGAGGACCCGCAGATGTAGGTGTGCGTACCGGACTGTGTTACCAAGTTCTTTGTGTCTCCTTGGTTGTTCTATTTTATCAGTGTGTTTTATTGGTTGTGCTTACGTACTAAACTTCAAGCTCTATTTGATCCGTGGCCTTGTTGAACCCACCAATCATTTGAGTGCTTCTTTGATTTGCTTCATATTCCTGCACTCATGTGTTAGATGATATGTTCGCTCATCATCAAAACTATATGGGATGACTCAATATCCAATAGCTTCACTATGCTTTGCTGTCTACTTTTAAAAGATTTTTATGCTTCATGCATAAAGAAGTGGACCCTGTAGTATTTAAGCTGAACAGTATAACTTGATAAGAAACCATACCTTCATTAATGATGAAGGCTATCTTCTTCGTGTCACTTGAGCACATCGAAATCTGGTTATACTTAGAGAACACATCTATAAATCTCAAGAGCCGATATCCTAAGTCATTGTTAACTAGCTAATCAATACTCGATAGAAAGCTATCCTTCGAGCAAGATTTAGCCAAATAAATGAGGTCGATATACAAACACCACCTTCCATCTGCCTTCCTTAGCATCACCACATTGGCCATACAGTCTAAATACTGGACCTTAGAGAAGAAGCCGTCATCCATTAATCGTCGTATCTCCTCGGTAACAGTCTTTTATTTCTCCTCCTTGAAGTTCATCTTCTTCTTTTAGACTGGGTCATAGCTAGGCTTGATTTGTAACATATGCATTGCCACTTTTGGATTAATCTTGGGCATATCAAATGTCACCCATGCAGATATATATGTCACAAAAAATGAATCTGTGCATTTCACAACCTTTGTTCATAATGATTCTAACTAAGGACCTTCTGCTTGTAAACACTATATTCTGTATATAGTAGCGACATCCATCCTCTGTAATTAAGGAGGTAGTGTAGTAATACCATTACTGTATTTAATCACTTTAAACCTGCTTTACCCCCGACTTTAGTGAGATTTTATTAGCCGATGATATAAAGATATCATTGCCTCTAACTCCATAAGAGAAGCTATTTTGAGGATCTCATTATAGGTAGAAGGTGAATTCATCATTATGAACTTTACCTGGATTGTCCTAATTTTGTTCCCCTCACTTACTATCATTGCCTCAACTATAGTGTGTTTGTCACAGGGCAACTCCCTACTCAGACTACTATAATGCATCGATTGATGATCTCCATCTTTTATTTGTTGAAATGCATTTGGCATTGTCCACTGCATAGTACGAAATGGAATTATGGAAACAGGGTCTCATTATTAAATTTGAGCACAATTTACGAATCACACCAATGAATATAACTTCGTACATGATGAAACTAGGAGCCAACTTATCCTTGCCATCGAGAATCCCCACACACAGAGCAATTAAACATATGATAAAAACGTAACTAAGCATAAACACTCGCATGCACTTAATTAAAATTAAGCGCACTTGTAGCCCTCCGGGACTTTCTTGCCACAGTAGTTAAGGAGAAGGCTGAGGTCAACGGGAACGTTGAGGTTGATCCCCAAGATATTGGCTTTAATGGCCGTGCAGAGGCAGACGGCGGCCTCGAGGTCCGCCAGGCTTCCGATCAGCGAGCAGCAAGGCTTCTTTGGGACCTTGCCGATGTTGAGGTTGATGAGGCCATTGAGCACATTGGCACACACGCCGAGCTTTAGGGTGTCCATGGGGCACTTGCCCTTTGATGGGCTGGGGCTGGGGCAGGGCTTCGGGGGCTTGGGCTTGGGCGGGGCCGGAGTCGGGCAGCTGCCGCAGGCGCTGGCGAAGGTGAAGAAGAGGAGGTTGAGGGCAAGGCAGAGGGCAAGTGATGCTGCTTTGTTGGAGGCCATGGCTTATTAGGCTGTAATTAGCACTATGATTAGGCTAATGACACTTGAGTGAGTTTAGAGGTTGGTGTTTGATTGGGTATTTATAGGCAGAGAGTTGGCTTTGATTCAGCAGGCAGGGAATTCAGAATGTAGACAAAATGGATAGCATGTGAATTAGTTGGCAGAAAACGAGGCAATTAGGGTTTTGGATTTGGAAGCTAGTAATATTTCTGTGGGTATTGATTGAAGCTTTATTAGAGTCGGTCGCTTGTTTTCTTTTCCTCTATCATGATAGACTTTTTTTTTTTAAAATTTATCTGGCCCCCAAGGGGATTTTGATACTTATCGCCACAGTGCATGCAATGGAGACATGATGCATGGGGTTCGTTTCTAGGTCAGTAGAAATTGTGCTGCGGAGTCTCGCACTACATGAGTTGTAGACTATTAACCCTATTAAAGAACGAGAGACGCCTGGCTCCAACTAATACAAAATTGATGTAACATGATAATTCTTATGAGCTCAACTAATAGTGTTGAAGAGCTCAACTATCCTCAAATGCCAGCTCATGAGAGCATGTACTCCTCCCACACCCGAAAATTGGGTAGGAAGATATCAGGATGGCTCCCATCCTAAAATGCTTTGAATCAGATCATGCCACCCATAAATTTCACAATATAACTAATTATATAGCTTAAAACAACATATAAAAACAAAGACCCATGAACGCATCTGTTAATGCAAGCCAATCACTAGCCATCTTTACCCCATCCGTTTCTAGTGAAACTCCTTTTTAAAAGAGAATTGCTAAATACACCCCTACACATAGGGGTGTATGTTATGATAACATGCCAAACAGGGAAAAATTTAAGAGTGGGAAATTGTGGATTGACTAAATGATAGGATTAGTTTCCTTTTTTGGCATTAATGATTACATACACCCCTATGTATAGGTGTGTATATAGTCTCCATCTTTTTAAATATCTGGGTCATCTTCGATGTGACATACGTACGTTTCATTCTAAATAGAATTGAAGCTTCTACCGTAAGCCGCATCTCTATATACAAGATCTGTGTGGGTCATAGCCCTCTATGCCAATCCAAATAGTCATGTCTTAGGCTGAAACCCATTCACAGCGGATACTGCCTTCTTTACTGTTATATGTTGGAGTTAATTCAGACTGAAGTGTGCTTGGTTGTTCAATATGTGTGTACAGCCAGGTGCATAAGTATCTCCAAAATGTGAACAAGTGTGTACAGCCTTAAAGCTGTCCAAGATGTGAACAAGTGTGTACACGCTTAAAGCCAAGTATGTCCAAGTTGTGAACAAGTGTGTTTAGCTGTTGAAGAAAAGGAGATCAGTTGTATGCAAAGTAATCATGTACTCTGAGAAAGCAAGTACCTTGAGATTTGTGTATTTTGTCTAGTATAGTAAGTGCTTGTACTAGTTGATGTAAGCTCTTAACAGTGCATGGTTGTAGAATTGAAAGAATGATGTATATGTAATTAAAAACGGGGGGAGATCTGAGATCAAGATCATCAAAAAATATCCAAAAAGAAGAAGAAGAAGAGCTTCAGCTTTGCCTGAAATTCATATGAAAAATTCCTGAAAAAATCGTTCTTCCTCATTCTGAAAATTTGTGTTCACAGATTTGTGTACACACTTGTAGTGCATTGTATACACACATAAGTGCTTGTCTGTACACAGATATAGTGTAACTTGAATACAGTTATTCCAGCTTCCTGCACACTAGTTGTTTCACAGATTCTTCTCTTTTTTCTCCTCCTCCCATCAAAAGATCATATCTTTAGGTGCTGAGCTTTGCCTCAACATCTAACTACATATCAGGCTTTCAGCCACGGACAAATCTGTGGCTGAAAGCCGTGTATCCGTGGCTGAAACGTTACGGCCACGGGAAAAAAAATATTTCGTGGCCGAAAATCCGTGGCCGATACCGTAGTGGCTGATACCTACTTTGCCCACAGACTATTCCGTGGCTGATAATCTGCCACGGATTAACGCCCACGGATGTCTGTGGTCGATAATCCAAATAAAATACTATATAAAAGTATCGGCCACGAACAAATCCGTGACAGATACATATATATGGCCACGGGAAAGTCCGTGGTCGATATACAACGGCCACGGATAATGGGCATGCAGCTGACGTAATCCGTGCACACAAACCGTGGGCGAATGCTATCAGCCACGGACTTTGTCGTGGGCATAAGTATGTATCCGTCGCGGATTTTTTCGTGGTCATTACGTAATGTCCACGGATTATGTGCACGAAATCCTCAATTTTGTGCACATAATCCGTGGCCGATACGTGTCGGCCACAGACAATTCCATGGCTGTATCGTGATATCGGCCACGGATTTATCCGTGGCTGATAGTGTAAATTTGTTTAAAAAATTTGCTGTATTTTCTACGTAGACTATACAATTTTTTATAACAATTATATATGTACCTATATACAACAAAATAAAGCAAGCAACTAATAAAAAGGAAATGCATAAATTAATCGGAAAAATCGATCAAATAAAGTATATTATGAAGGGTTTTCGAGGTCCGAGGGCTCTCTTTCGACTAGTGCATTGTTCGTCCTTCGCCCTACTTGAGAGCGAAGGCCGGACAACCTTGCACAAAATAACACAGTGGAAGCGAAAATAAAGAGGAAAAATTTATATAAACATTTTATATAAACTAGCCCTATCTGCATAAAACCCAAGCCAAGAAAATGCTACTATCCCGGGGTAGGGTCCATACCAACCCCTGAGGATACTACTATCTAATTAACTACTGTAGCTACTGTAATTAAAATAATGCACATTAATTAAAACTACGGTTGAGAAAACTTAACATACCCGTAACTCTTGCCTTGCAGCAAAAGTGTTACCGAAGGCAATCAATTGCCCTTCCCGCATTAGCCGCTACGATCCCAGCAACCGCTTGCTTCTGGTCCCCGAGCCAACCACTTGCCCCAGAAAGTTTCACGCGAGTGAAACCTCCGCCTAGATTTCAGATCTGAATCCGAACTCCTTTGCGGCATTGCTAGAGCCCTCAGGAGCAAGGCAGAAATTTATAGGGAGAGGAGAAATATTAATTTAAGCCTAGATCCGAGCGTGCTCCAACATTTATGGGAGCTGCTCAGATCTAGAGCTTGGGACGAGTTTTGAGGAAGGAGGAGACCCCTATTTATATAGGCGGCGGACTCTCCCCTTTTCTCAAAATCCGATGTGGGACTAATAATTGGGTTAGTTAAAATCAAGTTGGTTTGCACTTCACAAAGTGCAAACTTCCGTGAATTTTAACTCCCTCATCGTTGAGCTTCAAGATTGATACAACCTATCAATACGAAGGACGCTCAACGGTGAACGCATAGGAAAAAACCGTTCGTCAATCGGAGTTCGTTTGACCCTCCAATTGAGTGTCCAAAGATCAGCCCAAGGCTAGTTTTTCGCAAAAACTGAGCCGTCAATAATTCTGCACAATAAGGGTTCGAAACCCTAGAACTGGGGCCCACAAGTGGGCCCCACACTATGCAGCGCACACAACCCAATTTGGACGCGACAGAATCTCTAGGCGCGTGCCATGCACGCGCCCAGAGGGCGCTGCATGGCAGGCGCCCAGGGGCGCGTGCGTGAAAATGCTGGCGCCCATTTGGGCGCCAGCAAATAATTGCCTGGCCTTTTGGCCAGGCAATATAAACCGTTTTTTATTTTTTTTGATAAAAAAACTTGCTGGGCCGCAATTCTTTTGGGCTTGATGTTTGGGCTTCTATTTAAACACTTTAAATAGACTTATTAGTCTCGTTTGAACTCTGTTTTTGACGCGATTTGAACCTGCGTAAAGAGCGGGATGAACCCGTCTTACCGGTAACCCTTTCCTTGCGTTTATATTATTAAATATTGTTTTAAACTATTTAAAACACATTTAATCTCCTTTGCATCAAATGCAAAATAGTCCCTATCTAGGCTTAAAATTATCATTTGCATCAAATACAAATGATCTGAGGGCATATTGCCTTACATCTCCCACTTGCACTCAGGATCATTTATCCCGAATGCTGGAGACTATTGCAAACATCTTTTGCAATACTTTGTCCCTTGCATCAAATGCAAATTATTCTCCCTAACTAATTTCTACATATTACTAGACGAAGATCGCACTCTGTGTGAGACCCTACGGCCTGACCCAACTACAGGTTTGGGTTCGTGACCCTAGACGGCAGTGACCACGAGCAGTAGTTGTCGTCCCTGTTTCGGCATCATAATTATGTGGTTTAACCCATTGACAAAATTGTCGGGACTACCAAGACTGTATCCGTGATGAATACCGCAGTTTTAATCCTTTCGTCAAGACTATGTTGTTTATTCAAGTTTAGGGTATGGTAACATGTCAACCCCACCAACTTGAAACCGGTCAGTTACATCGGTCTTTAGTTAAATACATGTTGAACTTCTTTCAACATACTTTGATCAAAGATTTTCACTAAAGCACCGAACCAACACATACAACACTAACTCTCCTTAATGAGAGAGATGAATCCTTTCTTAGACACAACTCCCCTCACACGCTTCAAGTGCCACCCAACCAAAATCCTTTCGACAAGTAAAGTCTTGAAGCTAGGAAAAATGATCTAAGTGACACCATTCACATGCAGGTTTGTTCAATGTCCTCAAGTCATAGGACCAACTTGCCTATCATCACTAAAAGTCATCATTGACATTTTAAATTAAGTTTAACCAAATGATAACCTTTTATGAGTCGTTCAGTGAACTCATTCTCTAATGAGCACCTGTGTCTTATTTCTGACTTCACCAAGTCAAACAATTACGAGTTCATCGTTACTAATCCATAGTGAATACAAAGACACAATGGTCTTTTAGATGTGTCGATATCCTCTTCTCGACATATCAATGACCATGAACCAGTTTAAGACTTTAAGCTACAATCGGTAAAAACACTTTCTCATAATCGTGATCGGCATCAAGATAAGTGTATACCTTGCTATAAGTCTAAGGAAATTATCTAAGTATATAAGATGACACGAATGCACAAAGATAATTTGATACCAATAAATTTATTTTATTCATGAATAAGATGTTTTACAAGACAATGTGCCTCATAGGCATACAACTCTCAAAACATCTACCACTCACTACAAGGCCCACTCTTTATGGTATTTCATACCGCTTTTACACATTAGTTTCTCCAAACGATCACGTGCAAGGGCCTTTGTAAATGGATCAGCTAAATTCTCTTCAGACGAGACTCTGAGGATTTCTATGTCCTTACTCTTCTCATTGTCACGTATCAAGTGATATTTTCGAAGAATGTGTCTGGATCTCTTGTGGAATCTGGGTTCTTTGACCAAGCTCAATGTGGCATTGTTATCACAATACAACGGTATTGGATCTATAACAGTAGGCACCACTCCTAGCTGGCTCACAAACTTCCTAATCCAGACAGCTTCCTTTGCTGCATCATTGGCCGCTATATATTCGGCCTCCATAGTTGAATCAGCAACGGTATCTTGCTTTGAACTCCTCCAGCTCACTGCACATCCGTTGAGAGTGAAAATGTATCCTGAAATTGATTTGCTGTCATCTACGTCACTCTGAAAGCTGGAATCCGTGAAGCCCTCAATCTTGAGTTCTTCACTTCCATAAATCAAAACTAGATCTCTGGTTCTTCGCAAGTACTTGAGAATCGTCTTGACTGCTTTCCAGTGTTCTTCTCCATAGTTAGACTGATATCGACTTACTACACCTAGTGCAAAAGCGACATCAGGTCTGGTACATATCATGGAATACATGATCGATCCAACTGCCGAAGCATATGGAATATTGATCATGCTTTCTCTTTCCAAGTCAGTCTTTGGAGACATCTTCTTGGAAAGACTTATTCCGTGATTTGCGGGTATAAACCCACCTTTACTGTTTTCCATGTTAAACCGTTTTAACACAGTGTCAATGTACCTATATTGGGAGAGTCCTAGCATCCTTTTAGATCTATCTCTATAGATCTTCACACCTAGTATGTATGATGCTTCTCCCAAATCTTTCATGGAGAAGTTAGTTGATAACCAATCCTTAACAGATTTCAACATTGGTATGTTGTTACCTATTAAGAGAATGTCAACAACATAAAGTACGAGGATGACTAAATTGTTTCCACTGGTTTTCTTATAAACGCATGGCTCATCTTCATTTTTAATAAAATCAAACTCTTTGACCGTATTATCAAATCGGATGTTCCAGCTCCTGGATGCCTGCTTTAATCCATAAATGGATCTATGCAGTCTACACGCTTTCCCTTTGCTCCCACTGACTTCGAAACCTTCCGGCTGAGACATGTAAATATGCTCTTCTAAATCACCATTTAGAAATACAATTTTTACATCCATCTGCCAGATTTCGTAGTTGTGATAGGCAGCAATAGCGAGTACGATCCGGATGGATTTGTGCATGGCTACGGGCGAGAAAGTTTCGTCATAATCTACACCTAGAATCTGACGATAACCTTTCGCAACAAGTCTAGCCTTGTACGTTTCTATTTTTTCATCTGCACCGATCTTCCTTTTGAAGATCCATTTGCAGCCAATAGGAACACTTCCCTTGGGCACATTCTCTAAAGTCCAAACTTTATTAATGTGCATGGAATCTATCTCAGATTTCATTGCATCAAACCATTTCTTAGAGTCTTTACTTTGAATGGCTTCTTGGAAGCTAATAGGATCATCTTCAACTAAGATGCTATCATCAACTCCTCCATCTACGAGAAATCCGTAGTATCTTTCTGGAGCTTGAGGAATCCTATTTGACTTCCTAATAATTGCTTCAGGAGCATTAGGCTCTACCTCTCCCACTGGTTCCGTAATCTGTTCATGTGTTGATTCAGTCTCTAGACTTTCGTCCAGTTCTATTACCTCGCCATTAGACTCCTTCACAAGGAATTCCTTTTCAAGAAAGGTGGCGTGTTTGGACACAACAATCTTTTGTTGTTCCTGGTGATAGAAAATGTGTTCCGTCGAGTGACTAGGATATCCAATGAATCTACACATAACAGACCTATCCTCCAGTTTATCTGGATTAAGCTTCTTGACATACGCAGGACAACCCCATACCTTAATATGCTTAAGGTTTGGTTTCATCCCGTTCCATATCTCATATGGTGTCATTGGCACGGATCTAGATGGAACTCTATTAAGGATATGGGTAGCAGTTTCTCGGGCATAGCCCCAAAGAGAGATAGGTAACTCAGACTCACTCATCTTTGATCGAACCATGTCTAACAAGGTACGATTCCTTCTCTCTGACACACCATTATGTTGAGGTGTGTAAGGAGGAGTGATCTGAGAGAGAATCCCATTCTCTTTTAAATGCGTAAGGAATTCATGGCTCAAGTATTCTCCTCCTGGATCAGATCGAAGAATTTTAATACTTTTGCACGTCTGTTTTTCAACTTCGTTACGATACTCTTTGAATCGCTCAAATGTGTCAGACTTGTGCTTCATCAAGAACACATATCCAAACCTAGAGTGATCATCAGTAAATGTAACAAAGTATGAATAACCGCCTTTCGCTAAAGTAGACATTGGTCCACATACATCAGAATGTACTAGACCCAAGAGTTCACTAACTCTTTCCCCTTTACCCGTAAAGGGAGTTTTAGCCATTTTACCTTTGAGACAAGACTCGCAAGTGTCGTACGACTCATAATTTGATAGGTCAAGAGACCCCTCTTTATGATACTTGATAAGTCTTTTCTCTCTGATATGGCCTAGTCTACAATGCCAAAGGAAAGTTTCATTAAAACTAGATTCCTTACGTTTTCGTGTGTTAACACTTAACACAACGTCATTAGACAGAGTGTATACACCATTATTCATTGTTCCAAATCCCAGCAATTTATCATTAAAGAAAATGTTCATAACAAATTCATCAATGGTAAATTTATATCCGTCTTTGGCCAAAGCCGAAAGGGAAATAACGTTGCATAGGAAATTTGGTATATAATAACATTGTTTCAAAAACAATGTGGCACCGTTTGCCAAGGTGTGATTTAGGTCTCCTACGGCTTTAGCAGCTACATTAGCTCCATTACCGACTTGAAGAACTATTTCATCCTTTCTTAAGTTTCTAAATGTGCTCATACCTTGTAAAGAATTACAAATATGAGTACACGCACCAGTATCCAATACCCATGCGTTAGAAGTTACAGAAAGGACTATACTCTGTATAACTAATACCTTAGAAGTCGAGACATCAATATGTCCTTTCTTCTCTCCGTTAAGCCCAAAGTTTTCTAAGCAATCAATATTTAAACCAGTCAATTTATTATTCAGGATAAGATTCATATTCGATTTTATGCTGCAAAAGACATAGAATTAATTTAGTGTAATTCATGATAAAATAATATAGTCAATATGGTTTTTTAATTAACTATGGTCTCCCACTATTTTACGATCATTCTCTGAAATGAACGAATTTTAATATTTTAAAATATAGTGAGAGAGGGATCCAATCATCCTGAACCTCACAACCTTGAGGAGACTCAACAAGTTGATTGGTTCCATGACTGGTAGACTAACTCTTAATCAATCACATCACATGTGACTCCCTTTCAATTTTTACCCACAGTCACTTATGATCTTGAGGAGACTCAACAAATCATAATGACTGGTCTAGTCAGACCCTTGATTTCGTGTCCAGATTTGACTTAGATCGATGCTCGAGGAGACCCGACGTATCGATTTGGGTCAAGTCTAGACTACATCACATGTATGTTGGAGTTTGTTCCGTAAAGCAAAACATGTCATAGCTTGAGGAGACTCAACAACTATAATTGTCTTCTTTGAGTTACCAAGCTCCAAAATCAAGGAGGGATACGAATTAATCTTTAATAAGATTTATAACGGATTGACTAGATATAACCAATGCTAACACATTTTATTATTAGCAACTTTGCGGTACACGCGGGCATGACCAGGGTTAGGGCCGGGCAGGATCACTTGCGCCCAGCAAAGCTGAGTCGATCCACAACACCTTCCCTAACTACCTACCCATACCATTCTCCATTGAAAGTGCTAATGATAAAAAAGGTGTTATATTGATTTAATCTGGTTGTTATGATTTATTAAACTAGTTAATCCTATCAACTAGTTATAACCTATAATTCAAAATTATTAGGATGTGTTTCATAACCTTTTTTAGAATCCTATCAACTATAGGATTTTAATAAATCACATCAAAATTGTTTCAACAAACAAGGGACAATCCTAATCATTCATTAGGATGTGTTATTTAAAATATTGTGAACAACATTTTAAAAACATAGCCAAAGCTATTCATTTAAATTTAATCAAATTAGAGATTTAAATGAATTTTAATGGCTAACCCTACAAGTCTTTCTTTTAGCAATTATCAAATAAAAGCAAAAGAAACATAAAGTCATTAATTATCACATAATTAAAAAAAAGATCTAATCTTGGTTTTCAAAACAATTTTCGAAAAATTTGAAAACCAACATATAATTAGTGTAAGACTAACTACAAGTTTTAATGCATAAAACCATCGCATAGTTAGAAAAATGCATAGAAAACTTTCAAGTTTTAATCACATGCATTTCATAAAAGCAGTATATAGATAGTCTATGTAGCCTAGCTCTGATACCACTGAAGGGTTTTCGAGGTCCAAGGGCTCTCTTTCGACTAGTGCATTGTCCGTCCTTCGCCCTACTTGAGAGCGAAGGCCGGGCAACCTTGCATAAAATAACGCAGCGGAAGCGAAAATAAAGAGGAAAAATTTATATAAACATTTTATATAAACTAGCCCTATCTGCATAAAACCCAAGCCAAGAAAATGCTACTATCCCGGGGTTGGGCCCATACCAACCCCTGAGGATACTACTATCTAATTAACTACTGTAGCTACTGCAATTAAAATAATGCACATTAAGTAACACTACGGTTGAGAAAACTTAACATACCCGTAACTCTTGCCTTGCAGCAAAAGTGTTACCGACGGCAATCAATTGCCCTTCCCGCATTAGCCGCTACGATCCCAGCAACCACTTGCGCCGATCCCAGCAACTTCTGGTCGCCGAGCCAACCACTTGCTCCAGAAAGTTTCACGCGAGTGAAACCTCCGCCTAGATTTCGGATCTGAATCCGAACTCCTTTACGACTTTGCTAGAGCCCTCAGGAGCAAGGCAGAAATTTATAGGGAGAGGATAAATATTAATTTAAGCCTAGATCCAAGCGTGCTCCAACATTTATGGGAGCTGCTTAGATCTAGAGCTTGGGACGAGTTTTGAGGAAGGGGGGAGACCCCTATTTATATAGGCGGCGGACTCTCCCCTTTTCTCAAAATCCGATGTGGGACTAATAATTGGGTTAGTTAAAATCAAGTTGGTTTGCACTTCACAAAGTGCAAACTTCCGTGAATTTTAACTCCCTCACCGTTGAGCTTCAAGATTGATACAACCTATCAATACGAAGGGCGCTCAACGGTGAACGCATAGGAAAAAACCGTTCGTCAATCGGAGTTCGTTTGACCCTCCAATTGAGTGTCCAAAGATCAGCCCAAGGCTAGTTTTTCGTAAAAACTGAGCCGTCAATAATTATGCACAATAAGGGTTCGAAACCCTAGAACTGGGGCCCACAAGTGGGCCCCACACTATGCAGCGCGCGCAGCCCAATTTGGACGCGCCAGAATCTCTGGGCACGTGCCATGCACGCGCCCAGAGGGCGCTGCATGGTATGCGCCTAGGGGCGCGTGCCATGCACGCGCCTAGAGGCGCATGCATGGCACGCGCCATCCTGGCGCGTGCGTGAAAATGCTGGCGCCCATTTGGGCGCCAGCAAATAATTGCCTGGCCTTTTGGCCAGGCAATATAAATCGTTATATATATTTTTTTGATAAAAAAATTTGCTGGGCCGCAATTCTTTTGGGCTTGATGTTTGGGCTTCTATTTAACACTTTAAATAGACTTATTGGTCTCGTTTGAACTCTGTTTTTGACGCGGTTTGAACCTGCGTAAAGAGCGGGATGAACCCGTCTTACCAGTAACCCTTTCCTTGTGTTTATATTATTAAATATTGTTTTAAACTATTTAAAACACATTTAATCTTCTTTGCATCAAATGCAAAATTGTCCCTATCTAGGCTTAAAATTATCATTTGCATCAAATACAAATGATCTGAGGGCATATTTCCCTACATATTATACATAGCCAACGACCGCAGTTTAAAAAATAAATATATGACAACAATAAAACATAAAATCATGACACCCTAAACTGATAATATCCCATCCTCATGCCCGCACCATCGCCATCGAATGCCTAGCCATCGCCATTATCGAACGCCACCATCGCCATCGTCGACATCGCCACCAAGCCCGCTATAGAATGACATCGCCGCCATCGTCACCATCGTCACCATCGCTCCCAAGCCCGCCATCGAACACCATCGCCATCGCCATCATCACCATCGCCCCCAATATTCCTGCTCCCCTCGGCAAGACCGCTGCCACCATCAGGTCCTGAAGGACCTCCATTGCTAATACCGCCCTCGCCATGTTGACCCTACAAAAAATAATAAGTTAGACTGTAAAACAAATAAAATAATAAACGAGTATAAAAAGAAACACTTATAAAAATTGAGTTTAACCAGAAACGCTTCAAAATTTGAGTTTGCCTAGAAACCAAGCGTGCAATTGAGTGCACGTGTGACCCGGCCGAAAGCGAAGGTCGTGCGCTCTGGGCAGAGTCTGCTTAGAGCTCTGGTCAGAAGTCTGCCCAGTTCTGGGTAGATCACGCCCTCCATTCCTCCATCCCTCCCTCCCTCCCTTCCTCTCACGCTCCCTCAAACCCTAACCCTAGGGTTCAAACGATCGGATGAGGATACAGAACCCTAACTAACCCTATGGTTCAAAATGATTGGAGGAGGAGATGGAACCATAACCCTACTTTCCTTAGTCCCTTCCTCTCACGCTCTCTCAAACCCTAGTCATAGAGTTCAAAACGATCGGATGAGGAGACAGAACCCTAACCCTAGGGTTCAAAACGATCGGAGGAGGAGACGGAACCCTAACCCTACTTTCCTAAAGTTTACAACTTGGAATTGTATTATGGAACTTGGAATCTTAATCCACTACATTTTATAATGTAGTATCATCTATTGCATATTAAATATATATACACAGACCCAAACACAAAGTGTTATATGTGATAGGCTATATGGTTATAGATGAGATATCTATATATTAAAACACAACTGTTTTTGAATTTTAGGGCTGACTAGGACAAGCTAACTATGACAAACAGGTTGATAGGCTTTGATTTAATCTTGAGAAATTAATGGTTGAGAAGAGATTTTGTGAAAAGTTTTGAAGGGAAAAACATTTCTAAGAAAATGGAAGTTTTTGGAGAAATGAAACTTTATGGGGAATGAAAGTTTCTTGGGAATATCAGAGTGCACGCAATTAATGCATTTGGGAAAAAACATTAACATGCACTTAATGCTGCAGATCGAATGATCTCTCCCTCAACACGGGGCCCACAGTCTCTTCGACCCATTAGACAAAGATGAGAATAATTTCGAGCGTCGAAGGCGCCCGCGCCGAAGTCACCCACTAATTTTTTTATGCTAATTTGTTGTTTCGGGCCGATGTTTTACGCTAATTTGTTGTTCAGTGTTGAAGTTGCCAGCGCCGAATTTGTTGTTCAGCACCGAAGGCGTCCGTGCCGCTAAATATTTTTACGCTAATTTGTTGTTCTGCGCAATTTTGGCCGTGGAAACTTTTTGGGAAACAAAGATTTTGCGGGGGAAAATCTTAAATGAACCATGCCTGCGGGCACATGTTATTACTAGTATATATATCTATTATACATTTGACAACCTTTTTGAACTCTAGGACTGACTAGGACAAGATAAAGAGTTGTTGAGATTTGATCTTGGTAAGTCCATGTTAGAGATTGGATTCTGTGAAAATTTTAGTGGGAAAAATTAAATTTGGGGGGAGGGTCTTGGGAATCAAAACTTTGAAATTAAAGGTGTATTGGGAAAGATTGTGGAGATTAAATTTTGGTGAAAAAGTGTCTTGAGAACCAAAACTTTGAAATTAAAAGTGTCTTGGAAAATATTGTGGAGAAACATGATCCATTAAATTAAACAAAGTAAAAAAATACGGGTAAAAAATTCAGCGGGACAACAAATTAGCATAAAAAATTTAAGTTAATACCGTCACCGAAAAATACCCTAAGGTTTGTTGTTCCGCGCCAAATGCGCCAGCGCCATTTTTTAACGCTAACTTGTTGTTTCGAGCCAAAGGCACATGTACTGAATTTGTTATTCTGCACCGAATGCGCTCGCGCGTTGTTCTGCACCAACAAACGGCGCCCGTGCCGAGGACGCCTGCGCAATTTTTTACACTAATTTGTTGTTCCACGTCAAAGGCGTCCGCGTCGAATTTGTTGTTCCACGTCGAATACGCTCGTGAGTTGTTTCGTACCGAATTTGTTGTTGCACTAAATTTTTTATGCTAATTTGTTGTTCCGCGCCGAAGGCACCCGCGCCAAATTTGTTGTTCCGCGCCATTATTAATGCCGAATGCACCCGCGCCGTATTTTTTGTTTCGCGTCGAAGGTGCCTATGCCGCTAAATATTTTTACGCTAATTTGTTGTTCTTTTAAATTTTGGCTGTGGAAATAAATCTTCGAGGAACAAATATTTCCCGGGTGAAAATCTTAAATGAACCGTGCCCGCGGGCACGTGTTATGACTAGTGTGTGTGTGTGTGTGTGTGTGTGTGTGTGTGTGTGTGTGTGTGTGTGTGTGTAGGTTGACTAGGATCCATTCGGATGGATCAAACATGCGGATCCATCCAAGTGGAATTTAAAGCTAGACAATGTAAATAGAAAATCCGACCGTTGGATGTCATCTAACATGTCTAAACTAGCTCCAAACAAAATTTCAACTAATTTGGACATGTTTTGCCTATGCATCAAGTGGTTACAAAATTAGTCGATTTTATAACTATTCAAAAACATCGATTTTGCAACCACTTGATGCATGGGCAAAACATGTCCAAATTAGTTTAAATTTTGTTTGGAGCTAGTTTAGACATGTTAGATGACATCCAACGGTCGGATTTTCTATTTACATTGTCTAGATTTAAATTCCACTTGAATGGATCCCCATGTTTGATCCATCCGAATGGATCCTAGTCAACCTATATATATATATATATATATATATATATATATATATATATATATATATATATAACCATTCTACAACTTAATTATATCCAAACTTTTATCCCAGTGTTCTGGTTTGTATCCCAGTGTCGTCTTTAACCTATATATTTTACTTAATGCATGAACGACTATCTAATTTTGATGTAGTTTTTTATTGTATTCTAGATTTGTTGATTACTTTGTTGGATCAGCACTGCACTACATAGAACAGTAGTTCTAGGACCGAAGGATAGTTGCTCTTTGAGTATGAATTCGTTTATCTCCCCAAGGACTTCATGTATGATACCATTCTACAACTTAATTATAGCCAAACTTTAATGTGTTTGGAATAATTAAGATTAAGATATATAGTGCATTATCTATCTTTACTGACCCCCTCCACACACACACACACACATATATCATCTATATGATATATATATATATATATATATATATATATATACTAGTCATTACCCGTGTCCATAGGACACGGTTTATTTAAGATATTCTCATCCTCAAAATTTTAGTTTCCCCCAAAATTAAAGCAATAATTGTTATGTAGTCCCCCCCCCCAAAAAATGATTTCATTCCCCCCCCCAACCAAGAGTTTCCCCCTAAAATGCAAACTTCCCCCCAATTGTTTCATAGATTTTTCAAATTCAAACTTTTGGTGCCATGATGATAAAATATCTTTCAACCATTAAATTTCAAACTCCCATCAAAATTTCAAAACTCCCACTAAAATTCAAACTTCCCCCTAGGTTTCTCCCAAAATTTCAAAATTCCAACTCATGTATATTTGTCCTAGTCAGCCCTAACCTTTATCCTAGTAGGACATAATTCAAAATCTTCATCAAATATAGAATAGATGTGTATATATATATATGTATATATATATATATGTGTGTGTGTGTGTGTATATATATATATATATACTAGTCATTACCCGTGCCCATAGGGCACGGTTTATTTAAAGGCTGAGTTTTTCTCCCCCACAAATTTTAAGTTCCCCCAAATTTTAAGTTTTTTCACAAAATTTCAAGTTTCCCCCCAAATTTAAGTTTTCCCCCAAAATTTAAGTCCCCCCAAAATTGTCATTACCACGAAGGACAAACTTGCCACGTAGGACAAAGCTTTGTCCTAGTAGGATAAGATTCAAAATCTTCATAGAACTGGAAAAAAAATGGCCGGAAGGGGTGAGAATAAAAAGTGTGGGTGTGTGTGTGTGGAGGGTCCATAGGCAAAAATACAAAAACCGGGGTTGTATGTGCAAAATTCCCAACCTCCTCTTTTATTCCTCAAAATCTCATCTCTTATATTTTCTCTAATTCAATTTCCCTGTTTTATATAATAGATATCCAAATTCTCTTATCCAATTTCTCATGTCCAAATTCTCTTATCAATTTCTCTTGATAACATCCGTCTTTTATATAATAGATATCCCTTATCCAATTTCTCTTGTCCAATATCTCTTATCCAATTTCTCTTGATAACATCTCTCGTTTGTAATATAGATATCTCTTATCCAATTTCTCTTGATAACATCACTCTTATCCAAAATCTATTGTCCAATATCTCTTATTCAATTTCTCTTGATAACATCCCTCTTTTATAATATAGATATCTCTTATCCAATTTATCTTTTCCAATATCTCTAATCCAATTTCTCTTGATAACATCCCTCTTTTATAATATAGATATCTCTTATCCAATTTCTCATGTCCAATATCTCTTATCCAATTTCTCTTGATAACATCCCTCTTTTATAATATAGATATCTCTTATCCAATTTCTCTTTTCCAATATCTCTTATCCAATTTCTCTTGATAACATCCCTCTTTTATAATATAGATATCTGTTATCCAATCACTCTTGATAACATCCCTCTCTTATAATATAGATATCTCTTATCCAATTTCTCTTGTCCAATATCTCTTATCCAATTTCTCTTGATAACATCCCTCTTTTATAATATAGATATCTCTTATCCAATTTCTCTTTTCCAATATCTCTTATCCAATTTCTCTTGATAACATCCCTCTTTTATAATATAGATATCTCTTATCCAATTTCTCTTTTCCAATATCTCTTATCCAATTTCTCTTGATAACATCCCTCTTTTATAATATAGATAACTCTTATCCAATTTCTCTTTTCCAATATCTCTTATCCAATTTCTCTTGATAACATCCCTCTTTTATAATATAGATATCTCTTATCCAATTTCTCTTGATAACGTCCCTCTCTTATAATATAGATATCTCTTATCCAATTTCTCTTGTCCAATATCTCTTATCCAATTTCTCTTGATAACAACCCTCTTTTATAATATAAATATCTCTTATCCAATTTCTCTTTTCCAATATCTCTTATCCAATTTCTCTTGATAACATCCCTCTTTTATAATATAGATATCTCTTATCCAATTTCTCTTTTCCAATATCTCTTATCCAATTTCTCTTGATAACATCCCTCTTTTATAATATAGATATCTCTTATCCAATTTCTCATGTCCAATATCTCTTATCCAATTTCTCTTGATAACATCCCTCTATTATAATATAGATATCTCTTATCCAATTTCTCTTGATAACATCCCTCTATTATAATATAGATATCTCTTATCCAATTTCTCTTGATAACATCCCTCCTTAAATATCTCTTATCCAATTTCTCTTGATAACATCCCTCTTTTATAATATAGATATCTCTTATCCAATTTCTCATGTCCAATATCTCTTATGCAATTTCTCTTGATAACATCACTCTCTTATAATATAGATATCTCTTATCCAATTTCTCTTTTCCAATATCTCTTATCCAATTTCTCTTGATAACATCCCTCTTTTATAATATAGATATCTCTTATCCAATTTCTCTTGATAACGTCCCTCTCTTATAATATAGATATCTCTTATCCAATATCTCTTATCCAATTTCTCTTGATAACATCGCTCTTTCATAATATAGATATCTCTTATCCAATTTCTCTTGATAACATCTATATTACAATTGAGGGCAGATTTTGAATTTGTCCTATGTGGCAATGTCACATCAAGTTTTGGAGGGAAATTTTTGGGTTGAAGAGAAATTTGTTGGGAATACACAAAAACATTGAAATTAGGAATTGCCTTTTAATATTAGTTATAAAAAAATGTTGTGCACACACACAATCTCATCTTGGGAATGAACGCGAGCTGTGGTTGAATGAATGCCGGAGAATGCTGCCAACTCATTGATTCGCGTTGCAAAACCCTGTAAAATTTCGATCCCATCTGCCGATATTTCAGGGGAAACTAATAATTATTGATGTTTGTTTAAAATTAGTGGGTCCAAGATTTTTAAATGAACAGTGTTCCACGGGCACGGATTATACGTATATGAAGCCGCGCCCCGCGCTGAAGACGCCCGCTAAATTTTTTAACGCTGATTTGTTGTTCCGCGCCTAAGGCACCCGCGCCGAAATTGTTGTTTTACGTCGAATTTGTTGTTCTGCGTCGAAGGCACCCACGCCGAATTTGGTTTTCTGTGTCGAAGGCGCATGCGCTGAATTTGTTGTTCCGCGCCTAAGGCACCCGCGTCGAAATTTTTGTTTTACATCGAATTTGTTGTTCTGCGCCGAAGGCACCCACGTCGAATTTTGTTTTCGATACATCGAAGGCGCTTATCCAATTTCTCTTGATAACAACCCTCTTTTATAATATAGATATATACATACATATATATATATATACATATATATATCCCTCTTTAATATATATATACATATATATATATATACATATATATATATATACATACATATATATATGAGAATAATGGGTATCATACGCCATATGAGAGGGTCTCTCATATTCCCTCTCACATAAAGGAGGCAAGTACAACAAGTACAAGCCCATGTGGGCTTGTACTTGCCCCCTTTATGTGAGAGGGAATATGAGAGACCCTCTCATATGGCGTATGATACCCATTATTCTCTATATATATATACATACATATATATATATATATATATATATATATATATATATATATATATATATATATCACCAATAATCGTTAACCATATAGTCTTAACTCTGCGTATATTTCAATTTAATCTAACACCACATTTGCATTTCCCTCTTGAGAACTTATACGGGGAGATAAACGAATTCATACTCAGCGACTTATAATCTAAATCCAAATATTACTTATAACCCTAAAACTTGTTTGGAATATTCTTTATCATGATAGTCCTCAGGGAACCGTTGCCCGTACTCAGGGAACCATAGACCAACACATTATAAAAGTAAATACATATTAAGAACCTAAAATTAAAAGGTAGTTAACTTACATTGATCTTCCGCCAACAGGTTCCCAAGGACTCATGCCAACGGGAGCTTGGTGGCTCCACTGTATAACGACCCACTGCCCATTTCCAGGAATCAAGGTCGAAATTTTCGTCTCTCCTTGTCCCTCCTTCAGCGGAGGGCTTGTGCCTGCAAAAATCGGAACATACTAAATGCATGCAGTTATAAGATTAAAATAAATATGTTTACATCATACCCTGTCATCGAAAGCACTTAGCTTTGGCCTCCATCATCCTCGGTGCAGCTTTGGCCGCCAACTGCTCGATCACACGTCACTGCGTGTCGGGAGTCTCAATATGTATATCCTCTAGGCCACCTGCATCAATACGTAATATGACAATGGCAAATTAAATTAGTTTAACAAACCAGCCTGAACATTTGAAATAAAAATATGCGACATATAGGGCAGGGTGGTATGTGCCGAAGGAGAGCAATGACCTGCACTGCCTGAAAATGTATGAAGCATTTTTACCATTTAATTTCCCAAAAAATTAAATTGTGCCCGTTCGTCACGCCCCGCTTCCCAAAAATATGGAGGCGAGACGTGAGTAGGTCCGCTCAGACTTGAAGCTGTGAAGCTGCAAGTCTGATAAGCGTCAATAAACATTAAACGGCAGGTCCTTGCAAATGCGATACGAAACAAAGATAATAATAAAGGAAATGAGACAAAAGCAATCTCAGAATATCCATAAAATAAGTTTCAACATCATAGAAAAAGCCACCAGGCTAAAAGAAAAGAATCTAAAACGCCCCAGCATGGCCAACAAAAGTACAACGTACAAAGTAAAGGTGTCACGCACCGACAACTAACAGCAATCCTAAAACAAAAGGAAGCTCAGCAAGGTCACTAAGACTGGTCACCGGTATCCACAAACTCCTCCTTGACAGACATGGGCTCAGGCTCAGCGTCAGCAATAACCACGTCCTCAGCAACGGTCTCTGGCTCAGGGTCTAATATGTGACACCCAAAAGAGCAGGGGCACATGTCAGCAAGTCTACAAGATACTTGTGTAAGGAAACTGAAAGTGAAAGTAAAGCAACCTAGCAGTTCTAGCATGATGCAATGACATGGCAGATATAGCATGAGTGCAACAAGTAAAGTAAAGTACGAGCATGGCAACTGGCATTTAAATCATGACATGGATATCAAGTTTTGCCAGAACAATCACAATGACAAGGACAAGTCTAGTAAGCACGTCGTGCATAGAGATTACGCCTTTTGGCTAGAGTGGCTGATCGGGCCAACTCCTAAGCTCAAGTGATCGCTTATCCCTACCCCTCCACGTGTATCGGGCATTGGCTTTTGACCAACACATGGGGCCCGCTTCTGGATCACGAGCCAGGAAGTGTTTTTCAATATGGCCTAGGGGTGCACCTAGCCGGAACAAGGAAGTACAAGTATTGTAGCGTGTGCAACGAATGCAACATTCAACTTGGATGACATGTAAGATGCAATGCATGGTAGATAACAGTTTAAGTGCGTAAAGATAAGAAATTTAAACATGGCAGATAACAATGCATGAATGACATGGCAGGGTGACAGATCTAGCTTCGTTATCAAGCTAGATCTTAAAGTTGCGTCTAGACAGCTATCATTTCACTGTCTAGTTTCTTTAATGCTAAAAGCAAGGAAGTGGCCTAAAACATGGCCCTAAGCAAAAGTTGGCAAGTTTCACTTGCCTACAAGTCTGAAGTCAGAAAAACACCGTCCAACGAGTCCAAAGTCACAAATCACCTACGTGCACAAGTCCACCAGCCTACAGTCCCATATTATTAATCTTGATTAGTGAATTTAAAACACTTAAAACATCGATTTTAATCTTGATTAACAGGCAATGGGTTGGGGGTCCTAAGAGTGCAAAACATTACCTCAACACGACGAGAAAGCTACACTGGCGTCGGGTAGCGACGCCAGGGGTTGGAATATAAGAACGCGCTCCTAGTCCAAATTCTAGATTAGATTCCTCGCTCGCCAAGTCTGGGCAGCAACCAGATCAACGAACCAAGATTCTAAAGCTAGAACGTGCGACGACGGGCTACGACGTATCGCAACGTCGTAATCAGAAAATCCACGAAGAGAAGACACCTAGGTGGGACCCACAGTAGTGTTAGGGGCCAATGGGGGACCCACAACACCTCTGGAGAACTTGGGGGGCCTACGGTGGTAAGCGTTGCGAAAGTTGCGACGTTGCGACGAACGTAGCTCGGTCAGACACGGGCAGCTGCAGAGAATTCTCTCGGTCAGATCGAGAGAAGCTCTCGGTCGGGCGGCTTGCAGCGCAGCAGAGGCGGGCTTGGTCGGTCACAGTGGGTCGGTGCGGAAGAATCCGTCGGTCGGGGCGAGCGGATGAGGGCTGCAGCGAAGCAGGCTGCAACGGAGCGGTGGTTTGGTGCGGAGCGGGGAAGCGCTTCGGTCAGACCGGGCGGAAGCGTCGGTCGGTGCGGGGTTGCAACGTTGCAGTTGCAACGTTGCGGAGCGGAGCGGCGGTGCGGGGGATTCTCTCGGTCAGACCGAGAGAATCTCTCGGTCGTAGCGAGGAGCGGGGCTTGCAAGGAGGCAGCGGGCGCTTGGTGCAGGGCGGAGCTTCGATCAGACCGAGGGAAAACGGGGAATTCTGTCGGTCGGGCACTGGGCGGTTGTGTGCAGCGGTTGCGACGAACGTCGCAAGTGTGGATACGAAAGTTTGGGGGGGTTTTGTGACGGCTAGGGTTGATTTCTTGAGGGAAATGGGTTTCCTAAGCCTCCAATATATAGTGTAGATGGGTTTGACCAAGTCTAGGGTTTAATTTGAATTAAAATTGCTTTTTAATCAATTTTAAACCCAAAATATCACCCACACTTTATTTCTAGCTATAGGGGTGCGGCCAAGGGCTAGGATTTGGGTCAAAAATATTTTGAAGAGTTATAATCTAATATAAATTATATTGGGTCGAAATACTTTAAAACTTGGTATTTAAAAATATTATAAGCTTTGCTAAAAATGTAAAATAGATCAAATGAAATCCAAAAATTGTGAAATAAATATTGGGGTGATCGGGACGACGAAAGAAAGAAAACTAAGAAGACGGATCTCAATTTCGATGTCGGGTGATGAAACTAAAAATAGAAACGTCTCACGTCAAAAGTGAAAATCACAACGTCTCTTCGAATAAGATGTGGGAGAACGACTCGAGAAATGTTATTCCAAATTAGCTCCACAATTTAATACTCTCAGAGACGGTCACACCGACATATCACACTAAAGTGTTCAAAAACAAACAAGGTCTAAAACAAATACGTGCACGGTCAACAGCACGTGCACGAAGAAGATACGATCGGAAAGCGACCGTTACATCCTCCCCACCTTAGAATAAAGTCCGTCCTCGGACTTTCTAACTATAAATATAACTCTAGCTAGACTAGTAGCTATCCTGATCACATCACATTATAATTCAACCAGGTATAGTCATTACCAATGCTTATACATACACTAGGTAGTCAAATAATAACTCTGCTAACATGTTTATATTCATTCATGCACATATTTCAATCATATATATATGCATACATCCCTTATATAACTACTACTAACCTAGCACAAACAATAGTTCAGATACTCACATAAGATTAGTCTCACACTAGCCAATACAATCATTGCTCTACGTATAGATAGCTACCTAGGCACACAAACAAACATGGGTATACTACTCCCTAATATTTCCTAGTATACATCCAATACCAAACACATCAACACATGTAGTCACACCATACCATTACTTAAATCAAGATTTACTATATCTAATATGCATTCACCACTACTATAATTTCACAATATATAGTCATTCAAATGCATGCAAATATTTCACCATATATTCACATCACATACGGTCCTATAACTGGATTTACGACACGCCACATATACCATAGTCACCAATACCTATAACTAAGCACATACTTACCCGTGCATGGTACACACCCATACACGCTAACATTTCATTCATATATACCAATCATACCATTATAAACTCAGCACATCTACACACCTAGTGTAGCTAGCACACATACGTTCACACAGGCAAATCCTAAGTAAATAACTATACCACAAGACCAACACCTATAACTATATACTGGTATAGCGACCCATAACCATGTGCGTAACACAACCAGGCACAAACACTCCTATCACTATACTTACATCAAACTTCGCTATATGCAAACTACAGACATACATAACAATATACTTAGAGTATACCCACTCAAGCTTGAGTGAGACTCGAAACACATATCAGAATACTCTATATACGTAACACGGTATTTATACATATACCAATACCACTCCAAAGTATACACATCTACCAATATAACCATATACATACCATAAGTCAATCACACTTAATATTTAGTCAGGTAATACTCACATGGTTCAATCACTTTATATACCATAATAATAATACCGACATCAGCACACGTATAATTAGAATACCCTCCCTAATACATGCATTCACCGTATAGTCACACACATGTAGAACATATATTCACACCATATCCTACTACCTATAATTAGTATACCAACACATCTACTACATACATAGTTAAGATATGCAATAGTAGTGTATACCTTATGGTATACACGCATACAACATCCCGTAAAAGCAAGCAATACCAATCAAAATTATAATCCTACTACCATATGTATATCACCTATATACTCATGCAGCAAATACATAACTACTTACGTCTAAGCACAATACATATCTACGTACGAGCACACACTCACACGCACTAACATATAGGTCATATAATAGGCATGCACATTTAACTATAAGTACCCTAGTATCATTATACCTAATATATACACAACCTTACCAACATATTATTTCAACCATTATAAGTATCTCCAACTACATACACCTCATTAGATATTTCAACACTGATTCTTATACACACAGACGCCCCTAGAGTGGTATAGCTATCCTCACACATATCTATAAATACTAACACACAAACAACTTCATAAAATCACGAATAACTCTGAGTATGTATATATCACACAATAGGCAAACATTAATATACTATAGGGGAGTACACACATTCAAGCCCACATACTCAACTTAGGTACATGCACCATGACAACATCACAAAGGTCCGAGGGCCTACTAACAAATTAGAGTTGACACAGTCATTGACGAGCACTAAATCCTAAGCAATAGAGGGAGACCGAGGTCGATAACGTAACGAGGGAAGGGTCGATAAGCACGGGTTCAAATAGGATGACTATAAGGAGACAGCTTGGTTAGGTGAGACAATGACTCAATTGTGAATGTTTAGGTAGAGGAAAGGGAGATGTAGTGATAATTTTATAGTTTAGAGAAAGGAAATAGTGTAAACAACTTAAGCTAAAATACGTAAAATTTGAAAACTGTTGTACTTCAAAAGTTGGAGTCCTCGTCTGTTAAAAAATATTTGAAGGTCGATAAAACAAGTTGTTCGAAACAAGTTTGAGTCGAATAGATATAAGAAGAGAAAATGGTTTATTGGCTTATATAAAATCATTATAAAAAGGAAGTAAATCATTCACACGAATATTAAGGACGTGGTTTAGAAAATATTATACGACCGTAATTTAATAATGTTGGCAAAAGTTTTGAAATTCAAAGAATGAAATTAAATGAACTGAAGAATTTAAGCTCATGTTAAATGCTTTCGAAGTCTTTTAGCTAGGGAATTTTTTTTTAAAATAATCAATATTGAAACTACTTTTAGATGAACCAGGATTTGCCAAAAAGAAACTGATTTACACAAAGTTCTTAACATACGAGCACAACGAGCCTGGTACGGATATATAAAATAATTGAAATTCTATTTAGTTTAGAAATTATTCTAAAAGTATGTATGTCGAACAGAAAGATAATAATAACTTAGTAGTAAAATTATCAAAATTGGTAGTAAGACTTTAAAACCAAATTATGGAGGGTTTAGATCAGGAAAAGGTTATGAAATAGTAATTTTACAAAAATCTGAAATAGGGAAAACGATGAGCATAACTTCGACTTGCCGAAAGCTGAAGTCCCATGTGACTTGAAAAGTATATTAAAAGTAAGCGCGATGTGTCATTCGAATGGCATAAAATAAGAAAAGAAAATTATAAATCGAATTGGGCAAAATAAAAGTACGGTACAGAATAAAATTAGTATATGAAGGGACAAGGTATTTACGTAGGTACGAAAAGCATAGGTTGAAAAAATATCATAAGCTAGTATTCAAAAATTTCGACAAAAGTTTTAAAATATTTTAGTCAACGAAAGAGTATGCAGTATAAGTATATATATTAAAATTTTTGAACAAATTTAAACTTAGGGAAAGAGGAAATCGAGAAATACTTTCAGAAGATTCAAGATTTGTAATGGAGAGATTCGAAAATTGACGACGATCGTCATGAGGCGATCTCATGAATCGAGGCAAGGGAAATGGTCGGAGGATCAAAACATGCATACGCCTAGGATATGACCCAGGAAAATCTACGGGGAAACTCCTACAGCGACCAACTAAAGATTAAGAAACTAAGCGCTAAGACTTTCTAAGGAGCTAGACGGTAATGAAATGCGTTCAGCTTGGTCCGAAATCGATGAACCCAAGCGAACGACTAAAGAAATCCTAGAAGTCTAATATGGTCAGAGTTAGACAAGAACCACTAAGGTAACTCCTATGACGATTAAATCAATTCCTAGCAGGGAGTCTAACTAACAATTAGGGGCCTCTAACTAGCAAGCACAGACGTCTAACTAAGTCTTCTTACCACCTAGTGACATAGGAAAACAACTAGACTCAAGGCTTATGACTCGGATGTTGCAATTTATTTAATGTACATTCCATAGTTATTATCGTTGTTCCGATAATTCGCAGTTGCAAGACGAACCTGCATGGGCCACCAACAAAACCTGTCACGCCCCGCTTCCCAAAAATATGGAGGCGAGACATGAGTAGGTCCGCTCAGACTTGAAGCTGTGAAGCTGCAAGTCTGATAAGCGTCAATAAACATTAAACGGCAGGTTCTTGCAAATGCGATACGAAACAAAGATAATAATAAAGGAAATGAGACAAAAGCAATCTCAGAATATCCATAAAATAAGTTTCAACATCAGAGAAAAAGCAACCAGGCTAAAAGAAAAGAATCTAAAAGGCCCCAGCATGGCCAACAAAAGTACAACGTACAAAGTAAAGGTGTCACGCACCGACAACTAACAGCAATCCTAAAACAAAAGGAAGCTCAGCAAGGTCACTAAGACTGGTCACCGGTATCCACAAACTCCTCCTTGACAGACATGGGCTCAGGCTCAGCATCAGCAATAACCACGTCCTCAGCAACGGTCTCTGGCTCAGGGTCTAACATGTGACACCCAAAAGAGCAGGGGCACATGTCTGCAAGTCTACAAGAGACTTGTGCAAGGAAACTGAAAGTGAAAGTAAAGCAACCTAGCAGTTCTAGCATGATGCAATGACATGGCAGATATAGCATGAGTGTAACAAGTAAAGTAAAGTACGAGCATGGCATGACAACTGGCATTTAAATCATGACATGGATATCAAGTTTTGCAAGAACAATCACAAGGACAAGGACAAGTCTAGTAAGCACGTCGTGCACAGAGATTACGCCTTTTGGCTAGAGTGGCTGATCGGGCCAACTCCTAAGCTCAAGTGATCGCTTATCCCTACCCCTCCACGTGTATCGTGCATTGGCTTTTGACCAACACATGAAGCCCGCTTCTGGATTACGAGCCAGGAAGTGTTTTTCAATATGGCCTAGGGGTGCACCTAGCCGGAACAAGGAAGTACAAGTATTGTAGCGTGTGCTACGAATGCAACATTCAACTTGGATGACATGTAAGATGCAATGCATGGCAGATAACAGTTTAAGTGCGTAAAGATAAGAAATTTAAACATGGCAGATAACAATGCATGAATGACATGGCAGGGTGACAGATCTAGCTTCGTTGTCAAGCTAGATCTTCAAATTGCATCTAGACAGCTATCATTTCACTGTCTAGTCTCTTTTATGCTAAAAGCAAGGAAGTGGCCTAAAACATGGCCCTAAGCAAAAGTTGGCAAGTTTCACTTGCCTGCAAGTCTGACGTCAGGAAAACACCATCCAACGAGTCCAAAGTCACAAACAACCTACGTGCACAAGTCCACCAGCCTACAGTCCCATATTATTAATCTTGATTAGTGAATTTAAAACACTTAAAACATCGATTTTAATCTTGATTAACAGGCAATGGGTTGGGGGTCCTAAGAGTGCAAAACGTTAACTCAACACGACGCAAAAGCTACACTGGCGTCGGGTAGCGACGCCAGGGGTTGGAATATAAGAACACACTCCTAGTCCAAATTCCAGATTAGATTCCTCGCTCGCCAAGTCTGGGCAGCAACAAGATCAACGAACCAAGATTCCAAAGCTAGAACGTGCGACGACGGGCTACGACGTATCGCAACATCGTAATCGGCAAATCCACGAAGAGAAGACACCTAGGTGGGACCTATAGTAGTGCTAGGGGCCAATGGGAGACCCACAACACCTCTGGAGAACTTGGGGGCCCACTGTGGCAAGCGTTACGAAAGTTACGACGTTGCGATGAACGTCGCTCGGTCAGACACGGGCAGCTGCAGAAAATTCTCTCGGTCAGACCGAGAGAAGCTCCCGGTCGGGCGGCTTGCAGCGTAGCAGAGGCGGGCTTGGTCGGTCACAGCGGGTCGGTGCGGAAGAATCCGTCGGTCGGGGCGAGCGGATGCGGGCTGCAGCGAATGCGGGCTGCAACGGAGCGGGGGTTTAGTGCGGAGCGGGGGAACGCTTCGGTCAGACAGGGTGGAAGCGCCGATCGGTGCGAGGTTGCAACGTTGCAGTTGCAACGTTGCGGAGCGGAGCGGCGGTGCGGGGGATTCTCAAGGTCAGACCGAGAGAATCTCTCGGTCGTAGCGAGGAGCAGGGCTTGCAATGAGGCAGCGGGCGCTTGGTGCGGAGCGGAGCTTCGGTCTGACCGAGGGAAAACGGGGAATTCCGTCAGTCGGGCACTGGGCGGTTGTGTGCAGCGGTTGCGACGAACGTCGCAAGTGTGGATGCGAAAGTTTGGGGGGGTGTTGTGACGGCTAGGGTTGATTTCTTGAGGGAAATGGGTTTCCTAAGCCTCCTATATATAGTGTAGATGGGTTTGACCAAGTCTAGGGTTTAATTTGAATTAAAATTGCTTTTTAATCAATTTTAAACCCAAAATATCACCCACACTTTATTTCTAGCTATAGGGGTGCGGCCAAGGGCTAGGATTTGGGTCAAAAAAATTTTGAAGAGTTATAATCTAATAGAAATTATACTGGGTCGAAATACTTTAAAACGTGGTATTTAAAAATATTATAAGCTTTGCTAAAAATGTAAAATAGGTCAAATGAAATCCAAAAATTGTGAAATAAATATTGGGGTGATCGGGACGACGAAAGAAAGAAAACTAAGAAGACGGATCTTAATTTCGACGTCGAGTGACGAAACTAAAAATAGAAACATCTCACGTCAAAAGTGAAAATCACAACGTCTCTTCGAATAAGATCAAATCGTGGGAAAACGACTCGAGAAATGTTGTTCCAAATTAGAGCCATAATTTAATACTCTCAGAGACGGTCACAACGACATATCACACTAAAGTGTTCAAAAACAATCAAGGTCTAAAACAAATTCGTGCATGGTCAACAGCACGTGCACGAAGAAGATACGATCGGAAAGCGACCGTTACACTGTTATACAGTCATACTCAAACTGCAACATATGCGTACCTGACCCAGATGGCCGGGAGATCTGGGATGTCCCTGTACCAAGTGAAAAAATTGTTTTCCAAACTCTCTTCATCTGCACTTCATAATATTTATTAATAAAAAATTGATGCTTACGTGCTGTAAATATTTGCGTAATTTATATGAAATAAAAGGGATGTAAAAAATGGAGTAATTCACATTCTTTATTGATTCCAAGCAAAATAATCGTATTGAATATATCGTTATATAGTTACATATTATATACCAAGAGTGTATGTTTTAACATGGCTAAGTTCTCATTAATCTAAAATTAAAATAAATTCTATTTTTTCATTGATATCGACAATATAACTAAAATAAATTTTACACCAAGAGTGTATGTTTTAACATGGCTTGTTTCTCATTAATCTAAAATTAATATACATTCTATTTTTCCCTTGATATCGACAATATTGTTGGATATTGGACTCCCCGGATTTGGTTTTGGATGATGAACAAACATAAATATAACATAAACTAACACTTTATGAGCGCAGTTATGGAGATCGTCGCCAAATTCATTTGAATATCAATTACGACGTCTCAAGACTTCTCAAAGCACGTGATCGTATGCCTAAAGCTTCGTTGAAGCTTATGGACCATTTTAGAAGTCATGAAGATTCGATTGAAGCTTTTGAAGACGGTATCGTCAAGTTTTATTTATAGTCTTTAAGCTTCTTTCGTAGAATGTTAAGCCTTGAGTAGGTCTTACGGTTAAATCTTCATAACGATCATATCTTAGCTCTAGGATCTTACTAGAAGTCCATACAATCCTTCCCGAAGCTTCGCGCTTCGATTCGCGACTTCTTGTGCATGTTAGTTGGTTCAAGAAGAAGAACTGACCGACTAGATGGTGATCTAGTCGGTCGGCAAAGCTTCTTGGACCGATTAGTTCTTCTCAGTCATTTCCGCGCTCTTTACTGTTTACAGTTAGTCGGTCTAAGTAGACTCACCGACCGGCTAGTTTGTGAACTAGTCGGTCAGTGATGCTTCATTGACCGACTAGTTGAGCTTTCCCTGTACATGCACTTTTGAGCCTTAGCTACTGTTTATCATTAGTCGGTCTGTGTTCATTGATCGACCGACTAGTTGATGAACTAGTCGGTCAACTTTCCTTCTTAGACCGACTAGTTTAGTTTTACTGTACATGCCAATTTTTCACCTAACTTACTGTTTATCGTTAGTCGGTCTATGCTCATTTGGCGACCGACTAGTTGGTGAATTAGTCGGTCAACATTTCTTCTTGGACCGACTAAGTCTATTTCTGCTCAGACTTCAGTTTTATCTGTTAGTTGGTCTCAGTTGAGTAACCGACCGACTAGTTATGAAACTAGTCGGTCAGCTACTCTTCTTAGACCGACTAGTTCCTTATGTCTGTGCTTTAACCTTTTCTCTGTTCACTCATTAGTCGGTATACGTTAATTGACCGACCGACTAGTTGATGAACTAGTCGGTCGGTGGTTGTTCTTTGACCGACTAGTTGGGTTCAGAAAAGAGCCGTTGGAGCTTTAATTGAAACGTTTCTCTCTCTCTCTCTCTCTCTCTCTCTCTCTCCTCTATCCTATAAATAGTTGTTGGACTGCATTCATTGCTGCCAAGGATGATATTATTGCAAGTTTAGAGATCAAGAGAAATCATTCCAAGCTCAATCAAAGCTCATTCTTTCCATTCAATAATATCTCCTAACTCTTACTTCCAAAGAGAGATTCATTGAGTGTGAAGCCTTCCAAGCCAAGTGCTTGATTCTAGGTCACCAACATCCCCATAGCTCTCCATCGCTGATCTACATCTTGGAGCTAGGGTTTGGTGCCACTTCTTCTTCCTCAAAATCATCCTTGCCCTAATTCGTAAAGCGTTACTCAAGGCATAGGTATTTTGTCGGTAAGAAGTTTCTTATTTCATTTCATATTTGAATTGTAAGTTTCACTCTCGGTTGTGAGAGTGTGGTTGTGATCCCGGGTTGTGGGAGTCACAAATTACATTTTGTATGATTTGACTTGTGGAGGTTTTTCACAAGTATTTCATAGTGGAAATCTTGAGTTAGGGTTTCTAACTCAAGTATCCGGAGGGGATCCAGGTGGTTGGGACGTAGGATCACCGGGAACAAGTCGGGGAGACTTGGGTGGATCCGAACCCAGTAATATCGTTTGTTAGCATTGTTAATTTTGTTGTTGTCTTCAATTTAAGCTTCCGCAAATTGATTTGGTAGTTGTTTGCACTATAATTAGGAATTATACTCCTCGTTATTTTTAAAGTACTATTCACCCCCTCCTCTAGTACTTGTGCAGTAGCTTGTCGGGCATTACATTTGGTATCAGAGCCAGATACTTAGCTATGTCTGCCAACGACAACAAGACCGTGCGTCCACCTTCCGACTATGGCATCTTCAGGAACCGTGAAGGAGCATCTTCGGTGATGGAAGGACATTCCTCAACGAGGCCTCCATTCTTCAACGGTACCAACTACGGGTACTGGAAATGCCGGATGGAAACCTTCCTCCGGAGTGCATCTCTATGGAGGACCACGATGAAGGAATACGTCGAGCCCGCCGAAGAAGACTTTGAGAAATGGACAACCGCGGAGGTCGTCGCGGAGGTAAGCAGTGCCAAGGCAATGAACGCCTTGCAATGCGCATTGGAGCCCGAGGACTTCAATAAGATATGCACATGTAAGAGTGCATATCAAATTTGGAACTCCCTCCTCATACTACATGAAGGGACGAGTAGGGTAAGAGACTCTAAACTCATAGTTGTTAACAAAGATTACGAAATGTTTCATATGCAACAGGGCGAGAAGATGAAGGAGTATTACGCTCGCTTCGTCGACATCATAAACGA
Organism: Scilla litardierei; assembly: GCA_030789695.1. Taxonomy (NCBI): domain Eukaryota; kingdom Viridiplantae; phylum Streptophyta; class Magnoliopsida; order Asparagales; family Asparagaceae; genus Scilla; species Scilla litardierei. The sequence continues at coordinate 40,779,660 of CM061134.1, forward strand.
GTTGGAGGCTCTCGGCAAAACCTACACCCAAAAGGAGAAGTGTTCGAAGCTTATCGAAGGACTTCCTTCTTCTTCGGAAAAGCGTACCTTCGCCATCGAGGAAGGTAATGATATGAATAAGTACACCGTAGTTCAACTAATGGGTACTTTAATGTCATACGAGGTACGCAAGGATAGCAAGCTAAAATTGCAAGAAAAGATGAAGTCTTACCTAAAGCAAGACGAGCCAAAGAAGAAGGCTATTGCTTTCAAGGCCGCTCCATCCACATCCACATCAACCGATGATGAAGACTCGAAAAACGAGTTGGACTTGGAGTCCATGGCACTCATGGCCAAGAAGTTCAACCGTTTCTTCCGAAAAGGTAACTATAAGAACAAAGCTAAATTTGGTTCTTCTAACGCCTCTTCCTCTCCTTTGTGTTTCAAGTGCAATAAGCCAGGACACATGAAAGCGGAGTGTCCTCTCAACAAGCAAAAGGAGAAGTGGAAGGCGCCTAAATTCGATAAGTCCAAGAAGTACAAGAAAGGAAATAAGAAGGGACTTGTCGGAGCAACATTCACCGACTCCGAGGATTCCTCAAGCGGAGAGTCGGACGATGAGCAAGTGGAGCAAGCGCACATGTGCTTCATGGCAAGAGAGGAGCATGATCAAGGATCCTCCTCTTCCGATGTTAGTGACGATGAAGGCGATGAGGTAACTATGGATGACCTTAGGAATGCTAATTCTCAATTATGGTCTAAGTATACTAAATTAGTAAATAGGTATACTAAAGTAAAAGATGACCTAGCTAGCATTCAAACCTCGCCTAAGACTATCATCACCAACAACGACACTGTTGTTGAAGAGTTAAGAAATGAGATTGTAAATCTCAAATCTAAACTTGAACATGTTAGCATTGAAGATCCGGAGGATCACAAGATAGCGGATTTAACTTCTCAAAACTCGACTTTGAGTATTGAGAATGAGAATCTTAAATCTCGTGTTTATGTGCTCACATCGCAAGTATCCAACTTGGATACCTCTATGCGTTCTCTCACCGAGAAATATGAGAACACATTAGGCCGAATTAATAAATTCAATAAGGGTAAGGACCATTTGGATAAAATCCTAAGTGACTTACTTCCGGCCAATCACCACATTGGCTTGGGGTATACGATGGGATGTTCATCCAAATCAGCCACTACTTTTGTTAGGCCAACTTCCAGTGACTCAACGAGTGGTAGCAAACACTCTATTGGTATTTCTTCTACCAATGATGCTTCCACCTCGTCCACACCCTCTTTCGGAAAGAAACCCACTTTGGGTTGACCTCCAAAGAAGGGGCATGCTTATATGTACACCAATACCATGCCACGTAGGAACACACGTCCTACTCCACCGGCTCACACATATGATGATTTTTATGCAACACATTCACGGGCACGTGCACACCATGTGAGACACCCTCACGCACGTGTTCCCCCACATGCATATGTTCACCCACCTCATCATATGAATAATTCTCGTCGTGCACCATTCCATCATGTTCCTTATGCCTATCCACAACATGCATCACGTAGAAATCAACGTCGCATGCATGCACCCAATAGGATGATGGCTCCCAAGATTTTCACTATTTGGAGCCCAAAGGACACAAGCATGGATGAAAAACAAGTGTACATGAATGCTTATTTTTCGGATGTTGTGCATAGTAGAAATTACGTGGGGAAGTCTAAGTCCAATTGGACTTGGCTTCCAAAGGTCTAATCTTTTGGACCCAATGACCTTGGGTACCATGATATGAAATTTTCTATCTTTAGGTACTCAAGGAAAAGAAAAAGAAAAGGAGCAACAAATTTAAATTTAGCTCAAAGGGGAATTGATACTCGATAGCGGGTGTTCAAAACACATGACGGGTGACGCTCAATTGCTCTCCGGAGTGGTTCCCATTGCAAATGGAAACTGCGTCGTATTTGGAGGCAACGAGAGCGGAACCATCATAGGTGTTGGTAAAGTGGGTAACCCATCTAAACCCTTAATTAGTGATGTTTATCTAGTTAATGGCTTAAATCATAATCTTATTTCAATAAGCCAACTTTGTGACAAAGGTTACAAAGTTAGCTTTGCGAAAGGATTGTGTCATATTTTAAGAAAAGATAATAATAAATTATTATTTTTCGGCACTCGTCATAAAGATATTTATATTTTGGATCTTCCTAAGTCTTATGAACAATGTCTCGTAGCCAACACAAGTGAACAACACTTATGGCATCGACGCTGTGGACATGTGAACTTTGGAACACTTTATAAGCTTTCAAAATTAAATTCCATTAAAGGTTTTCCGAAGCTCGTTTTTGAAAAGAAAAGTTTTTGTGATTGTTGTCAACGTGGCAAGCTTCCTAAATCTTCATTTAAACCTAAGAAAAGCATTTCTACTAAACGGCCACTAGAGCTATTACATCTAGACTTATTTGGGTCAACTAGAGTTGCTTCCTTAGGAAATGCAAGATATGGACTTGTCATCGTAGATGATTATTCGAGATTTACATGTGTGTTTTCATTATGTAATAAAAATGAAGCTTTTGAAAACTTCACAATTTTTGTTAAGAAAGTACAAAATCTCTTAGGAACCACCATTGCCACTATTCGTAGTGATCATGGAGGTGAATTTGAGAATGAGTCTTTTGAGACATTTTGTGATGAAGTTGGTATTACACACACCTTCTCTTTCCCTCGTGCACCTCCTCAAAATGATGTAGTTGAGAGAAAGAATAGGACGCTAGTGGAGTGTGCTCGCACTATGCTTGATGATAGCCAACTTGGCCATCAATTTTGGGCGGAAGCGGTACACACCGCTTGCTATGTGTTTAATAGAATACTTTTGAGGCCCGACACTAAACAAACTTGTTATGAATTGTTGTTTGGTAGGTTGCCTCAAGTTAAACATTTTCGTGTTTTTGGTTCGAAATGTTTTATTAAGAACACGTATGGTAGTTTGGACAAATTCGCTCCAAGATCCGATGAGGGGATTTTTGTTGTATATTCTTCACGTAGCAAAGCCTACCGGATATTCAACAAACGAACCTCAACGATCGAGGAGTCGCTTCATGTCTCATTTAATGAAGGATTTGTTCCAACTAGAATTTCAAATGATAATGATTCTATGGATGTTTTATGTGATTCGTTTGATAATTCTAAGTCTAATGATTCTATCGATTCTATTGAGACTAACCCATCTAATGAAGTTGTTGAGAATGTTCCTAGTGACCAAGGTATTCCCAAACGGCTTCATACCGTTTGTGACCATCCTCATGAGCAAGTCATTGGCAATATCCATGATAGTGTCAAGACGAGATCGCAAGTGAACTACTTCGCCCATTGTGCCTTTGCCTCCTCGATAGAGCCAAAGAATGTTAATGAAGCATGCGAAGATAGCGCTTGGATCTTAGCCATGGAGGAGGAACTCATTCAATTCGAGAGGAATGAAGTTTGGGAGCTTGTTCCATTGCCATCGAAGAACCACACCGTCATAGGGACAAAGTGGATCTTCAAGAACAAAACCGACGAAAACCAAGTCGTCGTCCGGAACAAAGCTCGGTTAGTTGCTCAAGGCTACCGTCAAGAGGAAGGTATTGATTTCGAAGAATCCTTCGCTCCGGTAGCTAGATTAGAATCAATTAGATTATTATTGTCTTTTGCATGCCATAAGGATTTTAAATTATTTCAAATGGATGTTAAAAGTGCATTTTTAAATGGAGATGTTGTTGAGGAAGTTTACGTTTCTCAACCTCCGGGCTTCATAAATGAAAATTTTCCAAATCATGTTTTTAAACTAAAGAAAGCACTTTACGGCTTGAGACAAGCTCCTCGAGCTTGGTATGATCGTTTAAAGAATTTTCTTTTGGATTTGAATTTTAAAATGGGAGAAGCCGATTCTACACTTTTTGTTAAGCATTCGAATAATGATATAATTTTAGTTCAAATATATGTTGATGATATCATTTTCGGTGCTACTAACTTTGCTCTTTGCGAAGAGTTTTCTAATGTTATGAAGGAACAATTTGAGATGAGCCACATGGGTGAGCTCAAATATTTCTTAGGTCTCCAAATTCGCCAAATGGACGATGCAATCTTCATCCACCAAACGAAGTACAAGGTGGAGTTGCTTAAGCGATTTGAAATGGAGAGTGCCTCCGGGAAAAAGACTCCAATGAGCACGACTACGCATCTTGATAAGGATACGGGCGGTAAGGATGTAGACATTCGTCTATATCGAGGTATGATAGGTAGTTTACTTTATCTTACCGCAAGTAGGCCCGATATTATGTTTGCCGTATGCGTATGTGCTCGTTATCAGTCTCAACCTAAGGAGTCTCACTTAGTAGCGGTAAAACGTATTTTTTGCTATCTAAGTTACACTTTAGATTTTGGATTACTCTATCCGAAATCTAGCACATATGAGTTAATCTCATATAGTGATGCCGATTATGTGGGATGCAAATCCGACAGGAAAAGTACTAGTGGCACTTGCCATTTTATAGGAAATTCCCTTGTCTCTTGGTTTTCCAAGAAGCAAAATTCCGTATCACTTTCAACCACCGAGGCGGAATACATTGCCGCCGGTGCCGCGTGTGCTCAAGTTCTTTGGATGAGACACACACTTAAAGACTTTGGTATAAATTGTGATACTTGCCCTATCATGGTTGACAACCAAAGTGCAATATGTCTTTCCAAGAACCCGGTACACCATTCCCGTTCGAAACACATAGATGTCCGACACCACTTTTTAGATGATCATGTTGCTAAAAAGGACATCATTTTAGTGTACGTTGAAACCCAAAAGCAAATCGCCGATATTTTCACGAAACCCCTAAAGGAGGACTCCTTTGTGCGGTTGCGTCGAGAATTGGGGATTATGGGTGAATCCGAGATATAGGATTCATGTTTCATTCAATAATCTTGCATGCTATTATATTTCGTAATATTTCATTCATGCTAGACTTATTGGATTTTTCGGGATTTTATGTGATATTTTGAATTTTTGCTCGAATTCATGTTTGAATGTTGTATTTAAGATTTCAATGTTTAATGGGGTAGTTTAGATGATTTTTGAGAGGATTTTGATGTATCGTCCAAGTGGTTTAAGGAGAGAACTTCATTATTAATTTTTTGGACTCATCTAGTCCGTCTCAGTTCATTAACCAACCGACTAGATTAACATCTAGTCGGTCAGCTAATGAACTCAGACCGACTAGCTCTATCTCTCAACTTTTGAACTCCTTTAGTCGGTTTCAGTTCAATCACCAACCGACTAGATTCGCATCTAGTCGGTTAGTAAAAGAACTCAGACCGACTAACTCAAGCTATTTTTTGAGTTTCCTCTCCAGCTTAACTCTTTAGTCGGTTCATGTTCAGTGACCGACCGACTAGATTAAGATCTAGTCGGTCAGTAAATGAACACAGACCGACTAATTCTTGTCAGTTAACTTGGATTCAGCCACTGTTTGCAACTAGTCGGTTCAAGCTCATTGACCGACCGACTAGATCGTGATCTAGTCGGTCAGTGCTTGAACTATGACCGACTAGTTGTACCAGGGACTGATTCGTCTTTTGGCTTCTAATCAGTTTATTTACTCATCTCGACCGACTATCTCTCATTCAAGTCGATCGAAAATACCTTTCACAGCCAAAATTCCGCCGACCCTTCGACTTCCTCCTTCGTGTCCGTCGATCTCCGACCTGATTCCGGCCATCTCCTCCGTTGCCGACCATCACCCTCTCCTTCTAGGTGATCATCTCTCCCTCTCCTAGCTCTAGGGCTCTTTTTTTCTAGATCCTAGGGTTAGAATCTCGGCTAGGGTTTCCATTTCAGTTGCTAGGGCTTCTTCTAGGGTTTCGGATTTCCTAGGGTTGTGCTAGGGTTCTTCGCTTTGATCTCTCTTGCGTCGTGTCGTGCCTCGATTATGGCTCGTACACGTATACCGATCACTCCCTCTAGCCCCTCGCCGTTGACCGTAGAACCAAACCCTTCGGATCCCGTTCAACCTTCTAGAACCCCTCCGAAACGCCGTGCCAAGACCACCCAACCCTCTTCGTCTTCACCTCCTCTTAAGCGTAAGAGGACGGCGACTGCGAAACCCTGAGCTAAATCTCAGTCCAAGCCCAAGCCAGTTATCTTTCGTGCTCCCACTCCTCCCGATGCTTCAGATTCCGACACCGAGTATATCCCCGAGCCTGAGACTCATAGGGAACCCACTCCTCCTACCCATCCCGAGTCTAGCTCCTGACCTCGTACGTCTACCTGTAAGCCTAAGGGAAAGGCTCCGATGCCGGTTGGCGGTGTCGATATCTCGTTGTGTCGCGATGACCCTATGTGTCTCGCGGCTTACAACCGTATCGAACATTGCCCACTGCTTCTGGAGCATTTCGTCCAGTTCAGTGACTTCATAGGGTTAGCTGATCTTCTTTCGTCGTCGGGTCTTCTCGATTACCTTCGATATGACCCGAAGGCGAATCCTCACCCCTACCCTCGATTAGTCAAGCTATTCTACGCCAATAGGATCCGGGGTCAGTACAATGAGACCCACTCTGTTGAGACGACTGTTTTGGGGACTCCTATAGTCCTCACAGCAGAAATCTTAGGAGAGATCTTGGGTATCTCCTCGTCTGGCCTCATCCCCTCAGACATTTCTGTTGATGATATTTCTTCCCTTGATCAGACCGTCCTCTCTGAGATTTTCCATCAGATTCCTCCCGCCATGATTGGCGTACCCTCCAAGTCCTTCAAGCCAAATGCATGGGTCCTCAACTTGATTCTGAAGGCGTGCTTGCTTCCCAAGTACGGCTCCTCATCTCTACCGTCCCAGCCCTTTCTGAAGCTGATCTATGCCATATTCATGGGGAGCTCGATTAATTGGGCTCGCATTATACTCGATAAGATTGATTCTTTCGAGTGTATTCGCAAGTCCTCTAAATCGGCTCACATCCCATTTCCGTGCTTGTTGACCCTTGTTTTCCGTCACTTCCGTGTCACCTTGCCTCGTGACAATGAGCGTCCGCTTGGTCCTCCCCTGAACGCGACAGCCGTCAAGAAATCTCTTGCGGCGCTCCGTCACGTTCAGAGGACTACACCTTCAGCGTCTGCCTCTGCCTCTACCTCTGCTGCTCCCTCTGCTACCCTTGATGATGTCGTTCGGTTACTTCGTCGTCACGAGTCTCGTTTGGCTCGTACCGAGGAGGTAGTTTGCCGTATGGCGAGTCTGATGGGTGTTCAGCTTCCTCCTTCTATTTCTGAGGATGAGGAGTTGGATGAGTTGGCTGAGGAGGACGTTGAGGAGCTTTGTCGTGCTTCCACTCGTGCCCCCGAGGGCACTCCTGGTACTGCTGCTGCTGGTGCTTCCTCTTCTGGTGCTGCTGTTGCTGCTTCGTCTGCTGGTGCCCCCGAGAGCACACCTGTTGCCACCGCTCCTACGGTGGATACTCCGACTGGTGCTCCCGAGGCCACTACTGTTGCTGCTCCAGAGATTGCCACTTCTGCCATCGCTCCTGCTGACTTTCCGGACGTTCCTGCTGATCCAGTTGCCACCACTTCTCCTATAGAGCCTGCTGCTGCTGCAGATCCTGCCGGTTCCTCTTGAGCTTCTTTGAGGACTCTCCGATGCTCCTTAGATGATACATCCAGTGTGAGAGAGTTTGGTTAGGATAGGGTGGGGTTTTGGATCTTCTTTTTGTTGATGTATTTTGATGTACTTTGATGATCTCTTTGATGTATTTTGATACTTTTGATGATGTGTCTTCATGTATTTTAACACTCCGATATCTGTGATATGATGATGTATTTTTGTGCCCTGATCGGTGATCGATGTTTTGTATGTCAGTGATGTTTATATTTGATGTACTCTGGTTCATATCTTTTATATATATACATCGCAGTTGACATTTCATTCTATTGTGCACATTTTATAATTTTTTTATTTCTCTGATGTTTGATTTCATCGCTCGACGATATTAACTTGGTTTAATAGAAATTTCTTCTATGGAAACATAGAATTGTTTTCCATGCACTAAATTAACCAAGCATGTTGATATTGGAGAGTATATTCCATAACTCAATCCGTAAAAATGATTTGAGTTTTGATGATTTCGTTTTACGATTTTCGACAATGGTTTCATTGGCACGCCTTGATGATATTCTTATTTCTTTTGGTGTCACTTGAACCGTCGTCGTATTCTACGACTCCCGTGTTTTTTTTATTTGAGGCCATTGTTGTTGTCGTTGTTATCCTCCCGCTCTTTTTGCTTATGCCAAAGGGGGAGAGATATAATAATAACGATGTGCTAAATGAAAATTTAAAGCATTTTTCCAAGAATCTAACTTGATGTGTTAGATTCAGGGGGAGTTAAGATATATAAATGGATTTTCAAATCCAATATTTCAATAACCTATGTTTGGTATTCGATAATTCAATACTCGATTCTCATTTCATATACTTCACTCGTCTGCTTGATGCATATTATTTTTGTTTAAATTGGAATTAACGTGTCATCAATGCAGGGGGAGTAAGTAAATTTCATTTGAATTATTATTTTTGATTATTATTTATGTTGGTTTGTCATCACCAAAAAGGGGGAGAATGTTGGATATTGGACTCCCCGGATTTGGTTTTGGATGATGAACAAACATAAATATAACGTAAACTAACACTTTGTGAGCGCAGTTATGGAGATCGTCGCCAAATTCATTTGAATATCAATTACGACGTCTCAAGACTTCTCAAAGCATGTGATCGTATGCCTAAAGCTTCGTTGAAGCTTATGGACCATTTTAGAAGTCATGAAGATTCGATTGAAGCTATTGAAGACGGTATCGTCAAGTTTTATTTATAGTCTTTAAGCTTCTTTCGTAGAATGTTAAGCCTTGAGTAGGTCTTACTGTTAAATCTTCATACCGCTCATATCTTAGCTCTAGGATCTTATTAGAAGTACATACAATCCTTCCCGAAGCTTCGCGCTTCGATTCGTGACTTCTTGTGCATGTTAGTTGGTTCAAGAAGAAGAACTGACCGACTAGATGGTGATCTAGTCGGTCGGCAAAGCTTCTTGGACCGACTAGTTCTTCTCAGTCATTTCCAAGCTCTTTACTGTTTACAGTTAGTCGGTCTAAGTTGACTCACCGACTGACTAGTTTGTGAACTAGTCGGTCAGTGATGCTTCTGTGACCGACTAGTTGAGCTTTTCCTGTACATGCACTTTTGAGCCTTAGCTACTGTTTATCATTAGTCGGTCTGTGTTCATTGATCGACCGACTAGTTGATGAACTAGTCGGTCAACTTTCCTTCTTGGACCGACTAGTTTAGTTTTACTGTACATGCCAATTTTTCACCTAACTTACTGTTTATCGTTAGTCGGTCTATGCTCATTTGGCGACCGACTAGTTGGTGAATTAGTCGGTCAACATTTCTTCTTGGACCGACTAAGTCTATTTCTGCTCAGACTTCAGTTTTATCTGTTAGTCGGTCTCAGTTGAGTAACCGACCGACTAGTTGTGAAACTAGTCGGTCAGCTACTCTTCTTGGACCGACTAGTTCCTTATGTCTGTGCTTTAACCTTTTCTCTGTTCACTCATTAGTCGGTATACATTAATTGACCGACCGACTAGTTGATGAACTAGTCGGTCGGTGGTTGTTCTTTGACCGACTAGTTGGGTTCAGAAAAGAACCGTTGGAGCTTTAATTGAAACGTTTTTCTCTCTCTCTCTCTCTCTCCTCTATCCTATAAATAGTTGTTGGGCTGCATTCATTGCTGCCAAGGATGATATTATTGCAAGGTTAGAGATCAAGAGAAATCATTCAAAGCTCATTCAAAGCTCATTCTTTCCATTCAATAATCTCTCCTAACTCTTACTTCCAAAGAGAGATTCATTGAGTGTGAAGCCTTCCAAGCCAAGTGCTTGATTCTAGGTCACCAACATCCCCATAGCTCTCCATCGCTGATCTACATCTTGGAGCTAGGGTTTGGTGCCACTTCTTCTTCCTCAAAATCATCCTTGCCCTAATTCGTAAAGCGTTACTCAAGGCATAGGTATTTTGTCGGTAAGAAGTTTCTTATTTCATTTCATATTTGAATTGTAAGTTTCACTCTCGGTTGTGAGAGTGTGGTTGTGATCCCGGGTTGTGGGAGTCACAAATTACATTTTGTATGATTTGACTTGTGGAGGTTTTTCACAAGTATTTCATAGTGGAAATCTTGAGTTAGGGTTTCTAACTCAAGTATCCAGAGGGGATCCGGGTGGTTGGGACGTAGGATCACCGGGAACAAGTCAGGGAGACTTGGGTGGATCCGAACCCAGTAATATCGTTTGTTAGCATTGTTAATTTTGTTGTTGTCTTCAATTTAAGCTTCCGCAAATTGATTTGGTAGTTGTTTGCACTATAATTAGGAATTATACCCCTCGTTATTTTTAAAGTTCTATTCACCCCCCCTCTAGTACTTGTGCAGTAGCTTGTAGGGCATTACAAATATAACTAACATAAATTTTATACCAAGAGTGTATGTTTTAACATGGCTAGGTTCTCATTAATCTAAAATTAAAATAAATTCTATTTTTCCCTTGATATCGACAGTATAACTAAAACAAATTTTATGACACATCTGTCTAACAAGTATACCAAGAGTGTAGTGTCGGAGTTGATTTGACTAAGTCCAAGCCACAGTCCTCTTACGAGTATTCTCCTTTTGCAGTTCAGAGTTTACCAAATTAATTCCATATAGTGATGGATATTGAAATTGCATCGTGATGCAAGTTTCGTGGTACAGCCTTACCCTCACCCTGACCCTCACTCCTACCACTACCCCAACCCCAACCCTAGCACCGACCCCTACCCTAGACCCATCCCCAACCCCAACCCTAGTAACAAACCCTAACCCACCCTAACCATTCCCTAACCCTAACCCTAACCCTAACCCTAACCACAACCCTAAACCTTCCCCCAACTCCAATCCGACACCTAACCCTTTACCCTAACCTCCACCCTAAACTCAACCTTACCCTCAACCGTAATCCTAGCCCTGACTCCAACCCTAACACTTACAGAACCATAACACAAAACCATATTTTTAAACCCTACCCTACCCCAACACCGAAACCGAAACCGAACCCCTACCCTAAACCCTCACCCTAAACCGAACCCCTTCCCATATCCTAACCCTAGCCCCAACCCCTTCCCTAGACGCAACCATAACCATAACCCTAACCCTAACCCAACCCCAACCCCAACCCCAACCCAATCCAAAACCATAACCATAACCCTAACCCTATCAATTAACTCGTTTCTCAATCGGGGGGCATCGGTGAGGGATGGGTCGAGGGAGGTCGGGGTCCACGATTGGGGGAGTAGGAGAGGGGGGTCGGAGGGGGCGTTGGCACCCGCCGTCGCCCCAGCTCCCGCTCTCCTCCTTCAGATCAAAAGGAGGCAAGGGGAGCTAGGGCAAGGCGGGGACGACGCCTCCTCCGACGCCCCCGCCATCCATTCTAGAGAATAATAGAAAAATTAGGACGAAATTTAGCGTACCTTGCACGGAGGCTATCTTCGTCGGCGTCGGCGTCGGCTGTCTCATTCGTAATTGTCGTCCTCCCCCCCTCTCTCTCTCTCGCAGATTAAAAGTGAAATCGATTACCCAAATTGGGGGGATACGAGCTCCCCAAATTTGGGTAAATTTTTTATACTGGCAACAGACCTTTAGCCACGGACATATCCGTGGCCGTTACTACTACTGGCCACAGAAATATCCCTGGCTAAAACGTAACAGCCACGACAAATTTCTTCACCACTTTTTCATGGCTGTTAGTTATCGGCCACAGACAATTCTGTGGCTGGAAGTACACTAACGCCCATGGAAAAGTCCGTGGGCCAATATTTTATTCAGCCACCGATATTTGGCCACGGAAAAATCCGTGGCTGATAGCCTACTATCAGCCACGGATTTTTCCGTGGTCAAATATCCGTGGCTGTAGACCCTTTTTCCACCAAGCAGTTTTTTCCACGCCTTTCCCTTCAAATATCCTGATGTTGCACTGCTTCCAGATATGCCAAACCATGGCTGCCAATGATGTTTTTGCCAGCATGCCCTCACTATCTTTTTTAGTGTAAAGGGACAGAAATAGATCACCCACCTCTGGGAGTGAGGTTGGAGCAGAAATGGTGATTCCCAGCTTAAGAATACTCCTGCATAGAATGTAACGAGTGTAACTGCATTAAAAAAATAGATGTCCAGTACTCTCTATGGCTTCATCCTCGCATAATACGCAGGTGTGGCTGGAGGTGACCCCCCACTTATGGAGTATGTATCTAGTGAGGAGTTTACCATGGAATGCACGAAGGAGAGTAATAGCCATCTTGGGAATATGTTTGCTATACAAAACTACACTGTAATAAGGAAATGGGATGCCCCTCGTGTGGTAGCCATCCATGCATACGGAAAGTGCAAACAGGCCTAGATATCCATTTCCAAGTGTCAGTCCCTTGGTTAAGGGAGACCATATGAAGCATGGGGAGTAAAGACTGAATATCAGGAACGTCATTCCACCCATCAAGGGACGAATAATCCCTAACAACCTTCTTCTCTGCTCTAATAGGGACTTCATGTAAGAGGCAATAGGACCGCAAGGCTGCCAATTATCATACCAGAAAGAGGTAGTACAGCCATCCTTAACAATACGCCTGATAAGTCTTTGAGATGTACTATGGTAACGAAGGAGGAATTTCCAAGTACCAGAATTTGTGGGCTTTGCCTTTGAGTATTAGAATCCCTCAGTCTCTGAATTGTAATGTCGTCTCATGTACTTAGCCCAATGCCCATCTGAAGATAAAAGTCTCCATGTTAACCGAACACCTGAGGCCACATTAAGATCAGTAAGTAACCTTGAACCAACCCCCCCTCTTCCTTCGGGGTGCATAAATCTTGCCACGCCCAAGTGTGCTGATTTACATAAATAAACCTTATACAAGCAGAAGTGATAGTGCGTAAGACCGACAAAGGGATGCAATAAGCATACATCCAGAAAGCTACCATGCCATAGATCACAGTACGAACCAGCTCTATCCTGCTTGATATGGAAAGGAGAGACGAGGACCAACCAAGGAGCTTCTTCTTACACTTGTCAACCAGACGAACATATATAGATGCTTTAGGATAATTAGACGATAGAGCTAATTTGTGTAAGAAGCGTTAGGTTGATGACTTCCAGGTTAGACGACATTACGACATCGGGTCAAGAAGGACCCCTCGGACATACTAACTCAAACCAAATAAAATCCTTTTTCACACGCACTCCCCCAAGCTAAACCGTTCGACACGAGGCCCTGACAATTCCTGAGTCGTGGGGATCTGGCTACTCGATGTCGCTTGTAGAACGGCGCACATATTATTTTTTTTATTCATAAATGCAAACTTTTTCTATTCTTTTCTCATTTTTAAAGAAAGCATGAGTAGGTTAAGCAAAATCAATCTTCGGCACTAGGTGATATGTTGATATCCAAGTCTCGAGGGATTATGATCTATTATACTCAACTATCGGCTCTACGGTCCACGCATAAAGTGGGTCCTAGGGTTCAACATAGGTCAGTTTCAAGTACTTCTATCTTAGGAACTATGAGGACGGCCAAAGATAGGATATTACATGGTATTTGAAGATAGAAACACCTCCTATTCAAATATCCTAATCGACATCGTGGAAATCGAGCGTGCATGAAAGTTTTAGAAAATGAAATTCAACTCGATATTTCACGCACATAAAAATTCGAATTCGAAAACTCGAAGCGCATTCATGTATATACATATGGGCGTGTGATGATGCATGATGCATGATGCGGATGCAGATATTTTTGATGTTTTCTATTTTTTTTCAATTTTATGCATATAGAAACTAAAACGTGGTGCATGTGGGAAAAAAAGAAAAATGAAAAGAAAGGGAAATAAAATATAAACATGATGCAAATGAAAAGAAAAAGGTGGAAAATAAATAAAAATAAGAGGAAAACAAGCATGAAACGCTACTCCCCAAGCCAAATTGAGCGTTGTCCTCAACGCGATAGAATCATGGAAGAAAGATCGTGAGGACAAAATTGTGATGGGGAGAGGAGATCTAGATGCATCTCCCCAAGCTGAGATGAATCGTGCCCTGAGAATGAGAATGAGTGAAATAGAGGGCTATGTGATGAGGGGCAGTGTAGAAGTCATCCAATCAAACATTGACATCGTCAGGTGATGACTTGGTGGGTGATGTGGGTGGACGTGATGGCTCAGATGATGGTGCAGCTATGGTGTCTGTAGGAAGTCGAGATGGAATGGATGTGGCTTCATCAGATGGACTTGGTGATGGTATATATGGGGGTGGTGATGGGAGGTTAGTGTTGCAGAGAGTCAAGATGGTGTCTGCAGCTGTGGTGTCTGCAGGAAGTCGAGATGGAATGGATGTGGCTGTGGTTTCTGCAGGAAGTCGAGATGGAATGGATGTGCAGCTGTGGTGTATGCAGGAAGTCGAGATGGAATGGATGTGGCTTCATCAGATGGATGTGGTGATGGTATATATGGGGGTGGTGATGGGAGGTTAGCGTTGCAGAGAGTCAAATGAGATCCATAGTTAAGTCCTTGTCCAAGGCAGATAAATAAACTTATTAAAGTAAAAATTTGTATCTAATATCAAAATATGGGATTGCATTACACTCAGGTTATAAGGTTGACAGGTACCTGTATCCTAAACACCTTAGCGACATAGTCTCGATGAAGGGACCGGACTACATGGAATCTGTCACTGTAAGGCCCAGAGTTTGGTTCATAAAGGCTACAGTCTAACCAAACTACAAGATTTCATAACGAGGGTTCGGTATGCGTGGCTAGCACCTCTGCCATATTTAGAATACGATATGATCGTGCTTGTTGGAATCTGGTTATTAGAGTCGCACACAGGTGATGACCTCTCGCGAGAAAAGAAGGAATGAAACTTTATGTACATGTGATGTATAGTACCAATCACCAGTGTTGTGATCAAATGAGAGTGGCGAGTCGCAAGGAGTGGCGAGTGCACATTCGTAAAGAGTTACGAATACTCCAAGTTGAAGAAGAAAGGCATTAACTCTAAACCAACCCCCTAAAAGGTGGTTAGTTGAATAATGATGCTTCAGTAGTCGACTAACCAGTCTGTAGAGAAAAACCGAGAGTCTGTTAATCGACTAGTGTTGTATCACTAGTCTACGAACTGGGGCACTAGTCGACTAATGATATTGCACTAGTCGACTAATAGCCCTTGATGTGTAAAGGGTTTTGGTTCAGCATTTGGGTGTGGATTCGATCCAATAGTTGGATCTAAAAACGACTTGAATTGATAGATTTTAACTCTATATAGGATTCCTAAGTGTTAGGATATTAATTGGAGTTTTGGTTTCATTATTCCACCATGTTTTAGGATTTGATTTGGATTCATATCAATAGTTATAAAGGATTAAAGAACCTATCTATGTGCTATCTTCTAATAACACGTATTTGGATAAGGTTGGATTTCAGTAGAACTCATCCTCCTCTCTCTATAAAAGTGATCAACTTGTTTCTTTGTACAAAAGCACCACATCCCACCCAGGAATCTCATGCATATGGTCTCTCTCTCTCTTGTGTGAGTCATGGATCTCCCATGCACATCATCATCTCACGCATGGGGTTCCATCCTTATGTATGAGCTAGCAATGCTCATTATGCTAGGTGCAAGAGATTGGTCCATGTACAAGACAACGCAAGGAGTTGCATCAATTGGAGACGAAATCAATTCGGGCCATTAAGGGAGAATTGTTTCGGCTCCATACTATGAAAATCTTTCTTCAGTTCCTCCCACTCCCTAGCTGCAAATATTTGGAGTTGAGTTTGGGTTCAAGAAAAGTTTGTGGATCGTAATAGGGTGGTCATCACTGTGTGACATCTATAGCACCATGGTGGATGAGCGGTGACGTGTTGGACTTCACCGAAAGGGATTTGGATCCGCAGATATCGTGTAAAAATATATGTGCAAAGGTATAACTTTTAATTAACATTAATTTCAAATATTGCAGTGGATTTTGGTTATAATATGCTAATTATAGAAAAAAATTGATTTTTCAATCTTCTGCTACATTGCTAAATAATTTAGTGTACCAAGCATATTCCCTTACAATGGTATCAGAGTCATGCTGCATATTGTTGTACATAGAGAACCATGTATAGTTGTTGAATGAAGGCAACATTTTATTTTTATCACCTGAAGGTGACCTTTTTACGTTAAAATTGCTCGAAGGTAAACCTTTACATTTATTGCACATAGACAACACAATATAGTTGTCACCCAAAGGCAACCTTTTCTATTTGTTGCTTAGAGCAACCCTATACAATCTTCGCCCGAAGATAACCCCTTGCATTTGTTGCCTAGAGGCCCCCTTGCATTTGTTGCCTAGAGGCAACCCTTTATGTTTGTTGCCTAAAGACAACCATGTACAATCATTGTCTGAAGGAGACCCTTTGCATTTATTACCAAATGTAACATTTGCATTAAAACTATTCAAATGCATACATTTACATTTGTTACATAAAGGCAATCATGTACAATTGTCATTTGAAGCAAACATTATAAGTTTGTTGCCAAGAGGTAACACTCTAATTTTGTCGTGTTGGAAACAACGGTCTAGGATTCCTTGTTTAATGATAACAAATCTTCAAGAATTATTTTAATGTGTTTGTTAAGATTTTGCAGGTTGAAATGAGTTCATCTTCATACAAGGGCAATTTGGTCATTTTGGAGATAAACTGCACTTTTGGTATAAAAGGGTAATTTGGTCATTTTCATGACGTTATAAAATAGTAACTATGGCCATGGATCATGAGGGAGATAACAAGGAAGACACGTGAATTTTCGGATTTGAAAACGAACCTAAAACGACTTAAATAAGTGAAAAATAGGCTTGTTGTTGCAATTTTATAAATTGGCTAGGTTTTCTTTTAAAATACCCTATAAATATCCCACTAGGGGCCGTATAAAAAATTCTGAGCCTCCCCAAAAATAATTTCGGCTCTGCATCTAAAAAGGAAAAAAAATAAAGAAGAAGAGAGAAATAGATAGAGAGAGGGAAAGAGGTTGAGGATATATTGAATTAGTTTCCCCTTTAACTTCCTTGAGAAGAACGCACAATCCTCTTCAATTCTCCTTTTTTAGTGGCTGGTATGATGGTATCTTATGAGAAAGAGAGAGAGATAAAGAAGAGGGAAAGAGAGGGATTGAAATCAAAGGAAATAAACAGGCAGAGTACAGTTGCATCATTCTTTAATTGTGGCGCATTGAAAACAAGAACAGATGGAACAAACGGTCATTGCAAGTTTAAGCAGCCATATCTTTCAGCATAGACCTCCGATAGACGAACGATCAAAACCATTGCTGAGGTGTCTACGAGCAGAACGACGAGAACATATCAACGCCACAATCTGAGCACTCTGAACTTTTTATTAATATTTTTGTGGTATAGTGCAATTTGATCCTTATATTATTTTATATTATTTTTGTGGTGAGAGAGCTGTGTGGGCGTAGTTCTGGGATTCTTGATTCACGGGGCGTGGATTGTGGCAGAGTCCATTTAGTTAGATTAGTTCAGTCGAGCATGTGATTTACGAGTCTATAGAGCTTGTGAGCATGGAGCATGGGAGTTGCGAGTTTTGAGTGTCTATAGGTGTGTTGAGACTGATTAATCTATTAGTGGACTTTAGGGGTTGCTGAAGTAGGTCAAGGTTTGACCGAACTAGGGTATATCTTGTGTTATCTGTGATTTGCTGCGCTTTCTGTGATTTTATCTACCTGTGTGGTGCATGTATTTTTTTAATTTGTCGATCACCCTATTTACCCCACCCACCCCCCTATAGTGTGTTTTTTTCGATCCTACAAGTGGTATCAGAGCCTAGGTTGACCAGTTTTAAACCTAGAGGGTAGGGTTGCACACACACAGTCATGGGTATTTCAGATGGTGATTTTGCTAATGGACACTCCATTGATAGACCTCCTATGTGTAGGGGACATGACTATATTTACTAGAAGGTTATGATGAAAGCTTACTTGTTATCTGTGGATTTTGATACTTGGCATATTATTGAAAATGGAAACACTGAAATTTCTAAGCTTGAAAGTAAATGGAATTTAGATGATAAAAATTTGTGTGCTCTGAATGGTAAAGCAATGCATATTTTAGTTTGTGGTTTGTAAAGAAAAATATTTAACTATATTTCTCATTTCTTTTCTGTGCAGGAAATATGAAGGAATTTGGAGATGGCATACGAAAGGAAAAATTATTTAGGTGATCATGCCTCAAGTGATGGAAAGCGCCTACGCAATAAGAAGAAAAGAAAGGGAAGAAAAGTCCTTTTAAATAAACTTGATGCTCCTATATCTAAGAATATTTCTAATGATTCTAGAAAAATATTTACCATAAGTGTTGTAAATCTGGACATATCAAAGCTGATTTTCCATTGCTGAAGAAAGGCGAAACAAATGAAAAGAAGTCATCAGTAGTGACTACATGGGATGATGACAGTGAGGATGATGAAAACCATGTAGTATAACTTTGTTTGATGGCACACACTGATTCTAACGGTGAGGATTCAAGCGATGAGGTGCATGAACTATCTTATAAAGATTTAGCTAGACTATGTGATCACATGACTGTAGAAATTGAAATTTTAGAATCTAAAATCAAGACATTAAAAACAAAAAAGAAACAATTGCTTAAAAAGACTTGTGATAATTGCTTGATTTTAGAAAAAGAAGTGCATGGTCTAAAAACTGAAAAAGAAAATCTTGAAAAAGATTTTGATGCCTTACATAAATACATAAAGGATAAAGATGATAATTTTGTAACACGTTGTTCTATGCTTGTAAATGAGAATGTATTCCTAAAATCTAAAGTCCAAGAGCTTGAAACATGCGTGAAAAAGTTTGCAATTAGTATTAAGTCCTTGAAGATGCTTCTTTATAATCAACTCTTTGCAAAGAATAGAAAATGTCTTGGTTTTGAAAAAATTGAACTTGAGAACAATCTTTTTGGTAAGGGAGAAATTGTCTTTTCTAAGTGCATTGGATGTGGTAAAATTGGACATACTTTTAATATTTGTTGGAATAGGAATAAAATCAGAAAGTTTAAACAAATTTGGGTTCCTAAAGGCACTTTTACTAACATTGGTGGACCTATATGGGTTACTAGGTCACACATAACATCTTTCATGTAGGTACGTAAGATGGAGGGACAAAGGAACTATGGTATTGACGTTGAATTTCAATGAAGTTCATCGGCCATACGGTGACGCAAAGGTATGATTTCTTGTTTGAGCTTATTGTTTACCTTCTGTAACGACCCACTCCCGGGGCCCATTACTATTCGATACATGCGCAAGTCCTGCTAGGCACCAATGAAGTCAATACAGCCTCCGTTGCAGAAATATGCCATATGCTCGTACATGAAAATAAAATACAACCTTATTACAAACTAGCAGCGTACAGAAAAGAAAATACATCCCGAAAACAAAAACACACCAAGCCACACTCTGGAAAAAAACATAAGATAACATAACACTCTCACCCTCACTCTCAGTAACCAGCGTCCTCCTAGTCAAACTCAACTGCGAGCTCGATGTCTGCTAATTCAGGTGTCACCTCGTCCACCTGTAAGGTATCTGGTGGGTCCACCATAAAAAGAAGGATCGCTAGGAGATGCAACTCAAAGTATCTCTAGCATGGAAATCAAAACAATATACAAGTATGGAAATCTAAAGACACGAGAAGTAAAGGTGCATACAATAATGGTATGGAAAAAAAGAGCAGAAACGTAGCTTTGCAGATTTACAACTTTCACAATTTATTGGCTATTAAATGAAAACATTATTAAAGATGACCATATTACGAGAGTATAACTATGCCGAACCTTGATCGTGACTTATAATGCGGAGTACAGTGAGCAACCAAGAGTCCATCTCATACCACGGGTGCGCCTACCCGGGTTAAACCAAAACTGTGCCAAGCATGCAATACTGTTCAAGAATCTGTGATCAAGTCTGTGAATTTATCATCGGCTGACTTTGAATGGGTTGCTAGAACCCGCACGGTGACAACAAAGCCTACACTGGTCGCTCTCGCACACTCGCTATTTACCCCAAAACTCCAAGTGTCTGTGATGTTACCTTATTTGCAATGTAGGAATCATTATCTAGATTGACACATTTTAGGATTAAGTACGATTCGTAGTCCGATCGAGTCGTTTACGATACTGTGCAGATTATCAAGCTTAGCTAACTGTTCAAACGAGACATTTTGCTAATGAAATGAAATGAGGTT
The DNA here is from genome assembly GCA_030789695.1 of Scilla litardierei. NCBI lineage: Eukaryota > Viridiplantae > Streptophyta > Magnoliopsida > Asparagales > Asparagaceae > Scilla > Scilla litardierei. Next base: position 40,800,026 of record CM061134.1, read on the forward strand.
GGCATGCATCTTTATAGTTTTTAAAACCCATAGTTAGGGTACGATGAGTTACTGATACGCCGTGTCATGAAAGGCGCGGTTCGATCAGCGGTAGGGATACCTGGGTTCACGTGTTACAAGACAAGTTAGTTACAAAACTTATAAAGACAACGTATATATTAATACTAATATACTAATACATAGCTAACATTAACTTAAACTGTTTTATAAAAATATAAAACTAAACTTTATATTTATATATTAGCTTAAACTAAAAAAACTTTATAACTAATAAATAAATTAAAACTTAAAACTTAAAACTTAATATATATATATATATCTATTATACATTTGACAGTGTTTTTTGAATTCTAGGGCTGACTAGGACAAGATAAAGAGTGGCTGAGATTAGGGATGGCAGTAATGGCCTGACCCGCCCGGCCCGACCTGGCCCGACCCGGTTTTGACCCGGCCCGACCTGGCCCACAGCCGAGTCGGGGCAAGCTTGGGCTTTGTATGCGCCCCGGCCCGCCCCGACCCACCCCGATAAACTATAGAGGTTTACTATTTTGATGCGGACCGTGCAGTCAGCGAATAACCCATAACTCATACTCTATTCCATGGTTCTCCTAATTGGGCCAATTCCCCATTCCAAATTACCAAATAAATCAAAATTCTCCCAATTCATAAATAAAATTTTTATTTGGAATTCATATGGATGGCACTAATGACTTGACCCGACCGGCCCGACCCGGCCCGACCCGGCCCGACCCGGTTTTGGTAAGAAAGAACCCGCCCCGCCCCGGCCCGCGACCCGCCCCGCCCCGACCTGCAGATGAGTCGGGGCAAGCTTGGGTAGTTAAATACCAGCCCCGCCCCGCAATATTACCATTCCTAGCTGAGATTTGATCTTGGTAAATCAATGGTTAAGATTGAATTTTGTGAAAATTTTAGTGGGAAGACTTAAATTTTGGTGGGAAAAATGTCTCGGGAACCAAAACTTTAAAATTAGAAGTGTCTTGGGAAAGATTGAGGAGATTAATTTTGGGGGTAAAAGTGCCTTGGGAACCAAAACTTTGAATTAGAAGTGCCTTGGGAAAGATTGTGGAGATTAAATTTGGGGGGAAAGTGCATTGGGAACATAAACTTTGAAATTAAAAGTGCCTTGGGAAAGATTAAGGAGAAGCATGATCTATTAAATTAAACAAAATAAAAAATTTAGCGGAACAACAAATTAGCGTAAAAATACCATGAGGTTTGTTGTTCCGCGCCCGCACCGAAGGTGCCCGTGCCAAATTTGTTGTTCGACGCCGAATTTGTTGTTCCATGCCGAAAATTTAGCGTAAAACAATTTATCGGAACAACAAATTAGCGTAAAACTACTCTTAGGTTTGTTGTTCCACGCCCGCATCGAAGACGCCTGCTAAATTTTTTTACAATAATTGGTGTTCCGCGTCGAAGGCGCCGGCCCCAAATTTTTCGGTCCGCGCCGAAATTAATTTTTTTACGCTAATTTGTTGTTCCGCGCCAAAGGCGCGGGTGCCAAATTTGTTGTTCGACGCCGAATTTGTTATTCCGCGTCGAAGGCATCCGTGCCGAATTTGTTGTTCCGCCCCGAAGACGCCCACCCGAAGGTGCCCATGTCGCTAAATATTTTTACGCTAATTTATTGTAATGTTAAATTTTGGCCGTGGAAATAATTTTCGGGGAACAAAGATTTCGCAGGGAAAATCTTAAATGAACAGTGCACACGGGCACAGGTTATGACTAGTGTCTATATATATATATATATATATATATATATATATATATATATATATATATATATATATATATACGCCCACGAGACGGTGTCCCAGTGGTAAGTCATTCCGCTCCAAAGCCAAGGGGTGCGGGGTTCGAGGCCTATGGTCGCCGTGACTTGGGAATTATTGAGGAATTTGTTGTGGAATTATTTACCCTGGGGCTACATCTCCCCTCTCGGACTTACCCGGGGGCCGTTGGGGGCACGGCGGTTTCCCCCCAGTTTGCATAGTCTCGGCCGGGCTCTCGCCTTACCCTCCTAAAAAAGCCGAAGGTAGTGGGAGGGGGTTGGGGATTTTTCTGGGTTGTATATATGGTTAAATGCGCCTGAGCTCGTGCTCAGATGGGATTCCTGCGCTCGACCCTTCCTGACCGTCCGATCCAATCCCCCGGCTGTTGTTAAGAGCGGAACATGAGGAACTTTTGGTGCAAATACCAACGCGCCCTTACGCGCCCGGAACTTTTGGGGCAATTACCATCCCGCCCTTATAGCCCCTATGAAAGCAACTTTTTAGAACTATTGGTGCAATTACCATCCCGCCCTTTATATCCTTTTCAAAGAAATAGTTTACACTATACGGCACCGTTGTGCGCGTCGACCCAGAACGGAGTATATTACTCCCCGCGAACAACGCGCTACAGCCTACGCGGCGTGCGCGGCGTGGGCTTAAAATACACAAGTGTTGAGAAGTTACCAACCGTGCGCACGACGGGCAAAATTACCCCCGTCGTGCGCGAGGGGGAAAACGCAACGTGTAAAGAAATTTCCATCCGTGTGCACGACAGGCAAAATTAACCCCGTCGTGCGCGGGGGTTAAAACGCCTAGTGTGAAGCAATTCACATCCGCGCGCACGATAGGCAAAATTACCCCCGTCGTGCGCGTGGGTTAAAATGCCTAGTGTGCAGCAATTTCCATCCGAGCGCACGACGGGCAAAATTAACCCCGTCGTGCGCGGGGGTTAAAACGCCTACTGTGTGAAGCAATTCACATCCGCGCGCACGACGGGCAAAAATAACGTCGTCGTGCGCGGACGCCGCGGGGCATAAAACGCACAAGTGTCGAGCAATTTACATCCGCGCGCACGACGGGAAAAATTACCCCCGTCGTGCGCGTGGGTTAAAACGCCTAGTGTGGAGCAATTTCCATCCGAGCGCACGACGGGAAAAATTAACCCCGTCGTCCGCGGGGGTTAAAACACACAAGTGTGCAGCAATTTCCATCCACGCGCACGACGGGCAAAAATAACCTCGTCGTGCGCGTCGTCCGCGGGGCATAAAACGCACAAGTGTCGAGCAATTTCCATCCGCGCGCACGACGGGCAAAATTACCCCCGTCGTGCGCGTGGGTTAAAACGCCTAGTGTGGAGCAATTTCCATCCGAGCGCACGACGGACAAAATTAACCTCGTCGTCCGCGGGGGTTAAAACGCACAAGTGTGCAGCAATTTCCATCCGCGCCCACAACGGGCAAAATTAACCCCGTCGTGTGCGTCGTGTGCGGGCAAACGCACAAGTGTGGAGCAATTTACAGCCGTGCGCACGACGGTCCAAATTACCCCCGTCGTGCGCGAGGGGAAAACACAATGTGTAAAGAAATTTCCATCCGCGCGCACGACGGGCAAACTTACCCCATCGTGCGTGTGGCTTAAAACGGACAAGTGTGGAGCAATTTCCATCCGGCCGCACGACGGGCAAAATTAACCCCATCGTCCGCGTGGGTTAAAACGCCAGTGTGAAGCAATTCACATCCGCGCGCACGACGGGCAAAAATAACCCCGTTGTGCGCGTCGTCCGCGGGGCTTAAAACGCACAAGTGTCGAGCAATTTCCATCCGCGCACACGACGGGCAAAAATTACCCCCGTCGTGCGCGTTGTCCGTGGGGCTTAAAACGCACAAGTGTAGAGCATTTTCCAGCCGCGCACACGACGGGCAAAAATACGCCCCGTCGTGTACGGGGGTTAAAACGCCTAGTGTGAAGCAATTTCCATCTGCGGCGAACGACAAGCAAACTTACCCCGTCGTGCGCGTCGGTTAATACGTATATTGTGCAGCAATTTCCATCCGAGCGCACGACGGGCAAAATTAACCCCGTCGTGCGCGGGGGTTAAAACGCCTAGTGTGAAGCAATTACCCCCGTCGTGGGGGTTGTGCGCGGGAAACACACAAGTGTGGAGCATTTACCAACCATGCGCACGACAGGCAAAAATTACCCCCGTCGTGCGCGAGGGGTAAAACGCAACGTCTAAAGCAATTTCCATCCGCGCGCACGACGGGCAAAATTCCCCCGTCGTGCGCGGAGCTTAAAACAGACAAGTGTGGAGCAATTTCCATCCGGGCGCACGACGGGAAAAATTAACCCCGTCGTCCGTGGGGGTTAAAAGGCCTAGTGTGAAGCAATTCACATCCACGCGCACTCGACGGGCAAAAATAACCCCGTCGTGCGCGTCGGCCGCGGGGCTTAAAACATACAAGTGTCGAGCAATTTCCATCGGCGCGCACGACGGGCAAAATTACCCCCATCGTGCGCGTGGTAAATAGCATGGCAGCTATTTACCAACAATGCGCACGAAAGGCAAAAATTACCCTCATCGGCCGCGGGGCTTAAAACGTACAAGTGTCGAGCAATTTCCATCCGCGCGCACGACGGGCAAAATTAACCCCGTCGTGCGCGTGGGTTAAAACACCTAGTGTGGAGCAATTTCCATCCGAGCGCACGACGGGCAAAATTAACCCCGTCGTCCGCGGGGGTTAAAACACACAAGTGTGAAGCAATTTTCATCCGCGAGCACGACGGCAAAATTAACCCCGTCGTGCGCGTTGTCCGCGGGGCTTAAACGCACAACTGTAGAGCATTTTCCAGCCGCGCGCACGACGGGCAAAAATACGCCCCGTCGTTCACGGGGGTTAAAACGCCTAGTGTGAAGCAATTTCCATCTGCGCGAACGATGGGCAAACTTACCCCGTCGTGCGCGTCGGTTAAAACGCCTATTGTGCATCAATTTCCATCCGAGCGCACGACGGGAAAAATTAACCCCGTCGTCCGTGGGGGTTAAAACACACAAGTGTGCAGCAATTTCCATCCACGCGCACGACGGGCAAAAATAACCTCGTCGTGCGCGTCGTTCGCGTGGCATAAAACGCACAAGTGTCGAGCAATTTCCATCCGCGCGCACGACGGGCAAAATTACCTCCGTCGTGCGCGTGGGTTAAAACGCCTAGTGTGGAGCAATTTCCATCCGAGCGCACGACAGACAAAATTAACCCCGTCGTCCGCGGGGGTTAAAACGCACAAGTGTGCAGCAATTTCCATCCGCGCCCACAACGGGCAAAATTAACCCCGTCGTGCGCGTCGTGTGCGGGCAAACGCACAAGTGTGGAGCAATTTACAGCCGTGCGCACGACGGGCCAAATTACCCCCGTCGTGCGAGGGGGAAAACGCAATGTGTAAAGAAATTTCCATCCGCGCGCACGACGGGCAAACTTACCCCGTCGTGCGTGTGGCTTAAAACGGACAAGTGTGGGGCAATTTCCATCCGGCCGCACGACGGGCAAAATTAACCTCGTCGTCCGCGGGGGTTAAAACGCCTAGTGTGAAGCAATTCACATCCGCGCGCACGACGGGCAAAAAAACCCCGTCGTGCGCGTCGTCCGCGAGGCTTAAAACGCACAAGTGTCGAGCAATTTCCATCCGCGCACACGACGGGCAAAAATTACCCCCGTCGTGCGCGTTGTCCGCGGGGCTTAAAACGCACAAGTGTAGAGCATTTTCCAGCCGCGCACACGACGGGCAAAAATACACCCCGTCGTGTACGGGGGATAAAACGCCTAGTGTGAAGCAATTTCCATCTGCGCGAACGATAAGCAAACTTACCCCGTCGTGCGCGTCGGTTAAAACGTATATTGTGCAGCAATTTCCATCCGAGCGCACGACGGGCAAAATTAACCCCGTCGTGCGCGGGGGTTAAAACGCCTAGTGTGAAGCAATTACCCCGTCGTGGGGGTCGTGCGCGGGAAACACACAAGTGTGGAGCATTTACCAACCATGTGCACGACAGGCAAAAATTACCCCCGTCGTGCGCGAGGGGTAAAACGCAACGTCTAAAGCAATTTCCATTCGCGCGCACGACGGGCAAAATTCCCCGGTCGTGTGCGGAGCTTAAAACAGACAAGTGTGGAGCAATTTCCATCCGGGCGCACGACGGGCAAAATTAACCCCGTCGTCCGCGGGGGTTAAAAGGACTAGTGTGAAGCAATTCACATCCACGCGCACTCGACGGGCAAAAATAACCCCGTCGTGCGCGTCGGCCGCGGGGCTTAAAACGTACAAGTGTCGAGCAATTTCCATCGGCGCGCACGACGGGCAAAATTACCCCCGTCGTGCGCGTGGTAAATAGCATGGCAGCTATTTACCAACAATGCGCACGACAGGCAAAAATTACCCTCATCGTGCGCGAGGGGTAAAACGCAACGTGTTAAGCAATTTCCATCCGCGCGCACGACGGGCAAAATTACCCCCGTCGTGCGCGTGGGTTAAAACGCCTAGTGTGGAGCAATTTCCATCCGAGCGCACGACGGGCAAAATTAACCCCGTCGTCCGCGGGGGTTAAAACACACAAATGTGAAGCAATTTTCATCCGCGAGCACGACGGCAAAATTAACCCCGTCGTGCGCGTTGTCCGCGGGGCTTAAACGCACAACTGTAGAGCATTTTCCAGCCGCGCGCACGACGGGCAAAAATACGCCCCGTCGTTCACGGGGGTTAAAACGCCTAGTGTGAAGCAATTTCCATCTGCGCGAACGATGGGCAAACTTACCCCGTCGTGCGCGTCGGTTAAAACGCCTATTGTGCAGCAATTTCCATCCGAGCGCACGACGGGAAAAATTAACCCCGTCGTCCGCGGGGGTTAAAACACACAAGTGTGCAAATTAACCCCGTCGTCCGCGGGGGTTAAAACGCACAAGTGTGCAGCAATTTCCATCCGCGCCCACAACGGGCAAAATTAACCCCGTCGTGCGCGTCGTGTGCGGGCAAACGCACAAGTGTGGAGCAATTTACAGCCGTGCGCACGACGGGCCAAATTACCCCCGTCGTGCGCGAGGGGGAAAACGCAATGTGTAAAGAAATTTCCATCCGCGCGCACGACGGGCAAACTTACCCCATCGTGCGTGTGGCTTAAAACGGACAAGTGTGGAGCAATTTCCATCCGGCCGCACGACGGGCAAAATTAACCCCATCGTCCGCGTGGGTTAAAACGCCAGTGTGAAGCAATTCACATCCGCGCGCACGACGGGCAAAAATAACCCCGTTGTGCGCGTCGTCCGCGGGGCTTAAAACGCACAAGTGTCGAGCAATTTCCATCCGCGCACACGACGGGCAAAAATTACCCCCGTCGTGCGCGTTGTCCGTGGGGCTTAAAACGCACAAGTGTAGAGCATTTTCCAGCCGCGCACACGACGGGCAAAAATACGCCCCGTCGTGTACGGGGGTTAAAACGCCTAGTGTGAAGCAATTTCCATCTGCGCGAACGACAAGCAAACTTACCCCGTCGTGCGCGTCGGTTAATACGTATATTGTGCAGCAATTTCCATCCGAGCGCACGACGGGCAAAATTAACCCCGTCGTGCGCGGGGGTTAAAACGCCTAGTGTGAAGCAATTACCCCCGTCGTGGGGGTTGTGCGCGGGAAACACACAAGTGTGGAGCATTTACCAACCATGCGCACGACAGGCAAAAATTACCCCCGTCGTGCGCGAGGGGTAAAACGCAACGTCTAAAGCAATTTCCATCCGCGCGCACGACGGGCAAAATTCCCCCGTCGTGCGCGGAGCTTAAAACAGACAAGTGTGGAGCAATTTCCATCCGGGCGCACGACGGGAAAAATTAACCCCGTCGTCCGTGGGGGTTAAAAGGCCTAGTGTGAAGCAATTCACATCCACGCGCACTCGACGGGCAAAAATAACCCCGTCGTGCGCGTCGGCCGCGGGGCTTAAAACATACAAGTGTCGAGCAATTTCCATCGGCGCGCACGACGGGCAAAATTACCCCCATCGTGCGCGTGGTAAATAGCATGGCAGCTATTTACCAACAATGCGCACGAAAGGCAAAAATTACCCTCATCGGCCGCGGGGCTTAAAACGTACAAGTGTCGAGCAATTTCCATCCGCGCGCACGACGGGCAAAATTAACCCCGTCGTGCGCGTGGGTTAAAACACCTAGTGTGGAGCAATTTCCATCCGAGCGCACGACGGGCAAAATTAACCCCGTCGTCCGCGGGGGTTAAAACACACAAGTGTGAAGCAATTTTCATCCGCGAGCACGACGGCAAAATTAACCCCGTCGTGCGCGTTGTCCGCGGGGCTTAAACGCACAACTGTAGAGCATTTTCCAGCCGCGCGCACGACGGGCAAAAATACGCCCCGTCGTTCACGGGGGTTAAAACGCCTAGTGTGAAGCAATTTCCATCTGCGCGAACGATGGGCAAACTTACCCCGTCGTGCGCGTCGGTTAAAACGCCTATTGTGCATCAATTTCCATCCGAGCGCACGACGGGAAAAATTAACCCCGTCGTCCGTGGGGGTTAAAACACACAAGTGTGCAGCAATTTCCATCCACGCGCACGACGGGCAAAAATAACCTCGTCGTGCGCGTCGTTCGCGTGGCATAAAACGCACAAGTGTCGAGCAATTTCCATCCGCGCGCACGACGGGCAAAATTACCTCCGTCGTGCGCGTGGGTTAAAACGCCTAGTGTGGAGCAATTTCCATCCGAGCGCACGACAGACAAAATTAACCCCGTCGTCCGCGGGGGTTAAAACGCACAAGTGTGCAGCAATTTCCATCCGCGCCCACAACGGGCAAAATTAACCCCGTCGTGCGCGTCGTGTGCGGGCAAACGCACAAGTGTGGAGCAATTTACAGCCGTGCGCACGACGGGCCAAATTACCCCCCGTCGTGCGCGAGGGGGAAAACGCAATGTGTAAAGAAATTTCCATCCGCGCGCACGACGGGCAAACTTACCCCGTCGTGCGTGTGGCTTAAAACGGACAAGTGTGGGGCAATTTCCATCCGGCCGCACGACGGGCAAAATTAACCTCGTCGTCCGCGGGGGTTAAAACGCCTAGTGTGAAGCAATTCACATCCGCGCGCACGACGGGCAAAAAAAACCCCGTCGTGCGCGTCGTCCGCGAGGCTTAAAACGCACAAGTGTCGAGCAATTTCCATCCGCGCACACGACGGGCAAAAATTACCCCCGTCGTGCGCGTTGTCCGCGGGGCTTAAAACGCACAAGTGTAGAGCATTTTCCAGCCGCGCACACGACGGGCAAAAATACACCCCGTCGTGTACGGGGGATAAAACGCCTAGTGTGAAGCAATTTCCATCTGCGCGAACGATAAGCAAACTTACCCCGTCGTGCGCGTCGGTTAAAACGTATATTGTGCAGCAATTTCCATCCGAGCGCACGACGGGCAAAATTAACCCCGTCGTGCGCGGGGGTTAAAACGCCTAGTGTGAAGCAATTACCCCCGTCGTGGGGTCGTGCGCGGGAAACACACAAGTGTGGAGCATTTACCAACCATGTGCACGACAGGCAAAAATTACCCCCGTCGTGCGCGAGGGGTAAAACGCAACGTCTAAAGCAATTTCCATTCGCGCGCACGACGGGCAAAATTCCCCGGTCGTGTGCGGAGCTTAAAACAGACAAGTGTGGAGCAATTTCCATCCGGGCGCACGACGGGCAAAATTAACCCCGTCGTCCGCGGGGGTTAAAAGGACTAGTGTGAAGCAATTCACATCCACGCGCACTCGACGGGCAAAAATAACCCCGTCGTGCGCGTCGGCCGCGGGGCTTAAAACGTACAAGTGTCGAGCAATTTCCATCGGCGCGCACGACGGGCAAAATTACCCCCGTCGTGCGCGTGGTAAATAGCATGGCAGCTATTTACCAACAATGCGCACGACAGGCAAAAATTACCCTCATCGTGCGCGAGGGGTAAAACGCAACGTGTTAAGCAATTTCCATCCGCGCGCACGACGGGCAAAATTACCCCCGTCGTGCGCGTGGGTTAAAACGCCTAGTGTGGAGCAATTTCCATCCGAGCGCACGACGGGCAAAATTAACCCCGTCGTCCGCGGGGGTTAAAACACACAAATGTGAAGCAATTTTCATCCGCGAGCACGACGGCAAAATTAACCCCGTCGTGCGCGTTGTCCGCGGGGCTTAAACGCACAACTGTAGAGCATTTTCCAGCCGCGCGCACGACGGGCAAAAATACGCCCCGTCGTTCACGGGGGTTAAAACGCCTAGTGTGAAGCAATTTCCATCTGCGCGAACGATGGGCAAACTTACCCCGTCGTGCGCGTCGGTTAAAACGCCTATTGTGCAGCAATTTCCATCCGAGCGCACGACGGGAAAAATTAACCCCGTCGTCCGCGGGGGTTAAAACACACAAGTGTGCAGCAATTTCCATCCACGCGCACGACGGGCAAAAATAACCTCGTCGTGCGCGTCGTCCGCGGGGCATAAAACGCACGTCGTGCGTGTGGCTTAAAACGGACAAGTGTGGAGCAATTTCCATCCGGCCGCACGACGGGCAAAATTAACCCCGTCGTCCGCGGGGGTTAAAACGCCTAGTGTGAAGCAATTCACATCCGCGCGCACGACGGGCAAAAATAACCCCGTCGTGCGCGTCGTCCGCGGGGCTTAAAACGCACAAGTGTCGAGCAATTTCCATCCGCGCACACGACGGGCAAAAATTACCCCCGTCGTGCGCGTTGTCCGCGGGGCTTAAAACGCACAAGTGTAGAGCATTTTCCAGCCGCGCACACGACGGGCAAAAATACGCCCCGTCGTGTACGGGGGTTAAAACGCCTAGTGTGAAGCAATTTCCATCTGCGCGAACGACAAGCAAACTTACCCCGTCGTGCGCGTCGGTTAAAACGTATATTGTGCAGCAATTTCCATCCGAGCGCACGACGGGCAAAATTAACCCCGTCGTGCGCGGGGGTTAAAACGCCTAGTGTGAAGCAATTACCCCCGTCGTGGGGGTTGTGCGCGGGAAACACACAAGTGTGGAGCATTTACCAACCATGCGCACGACAGGCAAAAATTACCCCCGTCGTGCGCGAGGGGTAAAACGCAACGTCTAAAGCAATTTCCATCCGCGCGCACGACGGGCAAAATTCCCCCGTCGTGCGCGGAGCTTAAAACAGACAAGTGTGGAGCAATTTCCATCCGGTGCGCACGACGGGAAAAATTAACCCCGTCGTCCGTGGGGGTTAAAAGGCCTAGTGTGAAGCAATTCACATCCACGCGCACTCGACGGGCAAAAATAACCCCGTCGTGCGCGTCGGCCGCGGGGCTTAAAACATACAAGTGTCGAGCAATTTCCATCGGCGCGCACGACGGGCAAAATTACCCCCATCGTGCGCGTGGTAAATAGCATGGCAGCTATTTACCAACAATGCGCACGAAAGGCAAAATTACCCTCATCGGCCGCGGGGCTTAAAACGTACAAGTGTCGAGCAATTTCCATCCGCTGCGCACGACGGGCAAAATTAACCCCGTCGTGCGCGTGGGTTAAAACACCTAGTGTGGAGCAATTTCCATCCGAGCGCACGACGGGCAAAATTAACCCCGTCGTCCGCGGGGGTTAAAACACACAAGTGTGAAGCAATTTTCATCCGCGAGCACGACGGCAAAATTAACCCCGTCGTGCGCGTTGTCCGCGGGGCTTAAACGCACAACTGTAGAGCATTTTCCAGCCGCGCGCACGACGGGCAAAAATACGCCCCGTCGTTCACGGGGGTTAAAACGCCTAGTGTGAAGCAATTTCATCTGCGCGAACGATGGGCAAACTTACCCCGTCGTGCGCGTCGGTTAAAACGCCTATTGTGCATCAATTTCCATCGAGCGCACGACGGGAAAAATTAACCCCGTCGTCCGTGGGGGTTAAAACACACAAGTGTGCAGCAATTTCCATCCACGCGCACGACGGGCAAAAATAACCTCGTCGTGCGCGGTCGTTCGCGTGGCAGAAAACGCACAAGTGTCGAGCAATTTCCATCCGCGCGCACGACGGGCAAAATTACCTCCGTCGTGCGCGTGGGTTAAAACGCCTAGTGTGGAGCAATTTCCATCCGAGCGCACGACAGACAAAATTAACCCCGTCGTCCGCGGGGGTTAAAACGCACAAGTGTGCAGCAATTTCCATCCGCGCCCACAACGGGCAAAATTAACCCCGTCGTGCGCGTCGTGTGCGGGCAAACGCACAAGTGTGGAGCAATTTACAGCCGTGCGCACGACGGGCCAAATTACCCCGTCGTGCGCGAGGGGGAAAACGCAATGTGTAAGAAATTTCCATCCGCAGCGCACGACGGGCAAACTTACCCCGTCGTGCGTGTGGCTTAAAACGGACAAGTGTGGGGCAATTTCCATCCTGGCCGCACGACGGGCAAAATTAACCTCGTCGTCCGCGGGGGTTAAAACGCCTAGTGTGAAGCAATTCACATCCGCGCGCACGACGGGCAAAAAAAACCCCGTCGTGCGCGTCGTCCGCGAGGCTTTAAAACGCACAGTGTCGAGCAATTTCCATCCGCGCACACGACGGGCAAAAATTACCCCCGTCGTGCGCGTTGTCCGCGGGGCTTAAAACGCACAAGTGTAGAGCATTTTCCAGCCGCGCACACGACGGGCAAAAATACACCCCGTCGTGTACGGGGGATAAAACGCCTAGTGTGAAGCAATTTCCATCTGCGCGAACGATAAGCAAACTTACCCCGTCGTGCGCGTCGGTTAAAACGTATATTGTGCAGCAATTTCCATCCGAGCGCACGACGGGCAAAATTAACCCCGTCGTGCGCGGGGGTTAAAACGCCTAGTGTGAAGCAATTACCCCCGTCGTGGGGGTCGTGCGCGGGAAACACACAAGTGTGGAGCATTTACCAACCATGTGCACGACAGGCAAAAATTACCCCGTTCGTGCGCGAGGGGTAAAACGCAACGTCTAAAGCAATTTCCATTCGCGCGCACGACGGGCAAAATTCCCCGGTCGTGTGCGGAGCTTAAAACAGACAAGTGTGGAGCAATTTCCATCCGGGCGCACGACGGGCAAAATTAACCCCGTCGTCCCGCGGGGGTTAAAAGGACTAGTGTGAAGCAATTCACATCCACGCGCACTCGACGGGCAAAAATAACCCCGTCGTGCGCGTCGGCCGCGGGGCTTAAACGTACAAGTGTCGAGCAATTTCCATCGGCGCGCACGACGGGCAAAATTACCCCCGTCGTGCGCGTGGTAAATAGCATGGCAGCTATTTACCAACAATGCGCACGACAGGCAAAAATTACCCTCATCGTGCGCGAGGGTAAAACGCAACGTGTTAAGCAATTTCCATCCGCGCGCACGACGGGCAAAATTACCCCCGTCGTGCGCGTGGGTTAAAACGCCTAGTGTGGAGCAATTTCCATCCGAGCGCACGACGGGCAAAATTAACCCCGTCGTCCGCGGGGGTTAAAACACACAAATGTGAAGCAATTTTCATCCGCGAGCACGACGGCAAAATTAACCCCGTCGTGCGCGTTGTCCGCGGGGCTTAAACGCACAACTGTAGAGCATTTTCCAGCCGCGCGCACGACGGGCAAAAATACGCCCCGTCGTTCACGGGGTTAAAAACGCCTAGTGTGAAGCAATTTCCATCTGCGCGAACGATGGGCAAACTTACCCCGTCGTGCGCGTCGGTTAAAACGCCTATTGTGCAGCAATTTCCATCCGAGCGCACGACGGGAAAAATTAACCCCGTCGTCCGCGGGGGTTAAAACACACAAGTGTGCAGCAATTTCCATCCACGCGCACGACGGGCAAAAATAACCTCGTCTGTGCGCGTCGTCCGCGGGGCATAAAACGCACAAGTGTCGAGCAATTTCATCCGCTGCGCACAGCGGGCAAAATTACCCCCGTCGTGCGCGTGGGTTAAAACGCCTAGTGTGGAGCAATTTCCATCCGAGCGCACGACGGACAAAATTAACCCCGTCGTCCGCGGTGGTTAAAACGCACAAGTGTGCAGCAATTTCCATCCGCGCCCACAACGGACAAATTAACCCCGTCGTGCGCGTCGTGTGCGGGCAAACGCACAAGTGTGGAGCAATTTACAGCCGTGCGCACGACGGGCCAAATTACCCCCGTCGTGCGCGAGTGGGAAAACGCAATGTGTAAAGAAATTTCCATCCGCGCGCACAACGGGCAAACTTACCCCGTCGTGCGTGTGGCTTAAAACGGACAAGTGTGGAGCAATTTCCATCCGGCCGCACGACGGGCAAAATTAACCCGTCGTCCGCGGGGGGCGCGGGGGTTAAAACGCCTAGTGTGAAGCAATTACCCCCGTCGTGGGGGTCGTGCGCGGGAAACACACAAGTGTGGAGCATTTACCAACCATGCGCACGACAGGCAAAAATTACCCCCGTCGTGCGCGAGGGGTAAAACGCAACGTCTAAAGCAATTTCCATCCGCGCGCACGACGGGCAAAATTCCCCCGTCGTGCGCGGAGCTTAAAAAAGACAAGTGTGGAGCAATTTCCATCCGGGCGCACGACGGGCAAAATTAACCCCGTCGTCCGCGGGGGTTAAAAGGCCTAGTGTGAAGCAATTCACATCCACGCGCACTCGACGGGCAAAAATAACCCCGTCGTGCGCGTCGGCCGCGGGGCTTAAAACGTACAAGTGTCGAGCAATTTCCATCGGCGCGCACGACGGGCAAAATTACCCCCGTCGTGCGCGTGGTAAATAGCATGGCAGCTATTTACCAACAATGCGCACGACAGGCAAAAATTACCCTCATCGTGCGCGAGGGGTAAAACGCAACGTGTTAAGCAATTTCCATCCGCGCGCACGACGGGCAAAATTACCCCCGTCGTGCGCGTGGGTTAAAACGCCTAGTGTGGAGCAATTTCCATCCGAGCGCACGACGGGCAAAATTAACCCCGTCGTCCGCGGGGGTTAAAACACACAAGTGTGAAGCAATTTTCATCCGCGAGCACGACGGCAAAATTAACCCCGTCGTGCGCGTTGTCCGCGGGGCTTAAACGCACAACTGTAGAGCATTTTCCAGCCGCGCGCACGACGGGCAAAAATACGCCCCGTCGTTCACGGGGGTTAAAACGCCTAGTGTGAAGCAATTTCCATCTGCGCGAACGATGGGCAAACTTACCCCGTCGTGCGCGTCGGTTAAAACGCCTATTGTGCAGCAATTTCCATCCGAGCGCACGACGGGCAAAATTAACCCCGACGGGCGCGGGGGGTTAAAACGCCTAGTGTGAGGCAATTACCCCCGTCGTGGGCGTCGTGCACGGGGGTTAAAACGCCTAGTGTGAGGCAATTACCCCCGTGCGCACGACAGGCAAAAATTACCCCCGTCGTGCGCGAGGGGTAAAACGCAACGTGTAAACCAATTTCCATCCACGCGCACGACGGGCAAAATTCCCCCGTCGTGCGCGGGGCTTAAAACGGACAAGTGTGGAGCAATTTCCATCCGGGCGCACGACGGGCAAAATTAACCCCGTCGTCCGCGGGGGTTAAAACGCCTAGTGTGAAGCAATTCACATCTGCGCGCACTCGACGGGCAAAAATAACCCCGTCGTGCGTGTCGTCCGTGGGGCTTAAACACACAAGCGTCGAGCAATTTCCATCCGCGCGCATGACGGGCAAAATTACCCCCGTCATGCGCGTGGTAAATAGCATGGCAGCTCTTTACAAACAATGCGCACGACAGGCAAAAATTACCTTCATCGTGCGCGAGGGGTAAAACGCAACGTGTTAAGCAATTTCCATCCGCGCGCACGACGGGCAAAATTACCCCCGTCGTGCGCGTGGGTTAAAACGCCTAGTGTGGAGCAATTTCCATCCGAGCGCACGACGGGCAAAATTAACCCCGTCGTCCACGGGGGTTAAAACACACAAGTGTGAAGCAATTTTCATCCGCGAGCACGACGGCAAAATTAACCCCGTCGTGCGCGTTGTCCGCGGGGCTTAAAACGCACAAGTGTAGAGCATTTTCCAGCCGCGCGCACGACGGGCAAAAATACGCCCCGTCGTGCACGGGGGTTAAAACGCCTAGTGTGAAGCAATTTCCATCTGCGCGAACGACGGGCAAACTTACCCCGTCGTGCGCGTCGGTTAAAACGCCTATTGTGCAGCAATTTCCATCCGAGCGCACGACGGGCAAAATTAACCCCGTCGTGCGCGGGGGTTAAAACGCCTAGTGTGAGGCAATTACCCCCGTCGTGGGCGTCGTGCGCGGGAAACACACAAGTGTGGAGCATTTACCAACCGTGCGCACGACAGGCAAAAATTACCCCCGTCGTGCGCGAGGGGTAAAACGCAACGTGTAAACCAATTTCCATCCGCGCGCACGACGGGCAAAATTCCCCCGTCGTGCGCGGGGCTTAAAACGGACAAGTGTGGAGCAATTTCCATCCGGGCGCACGACGGGCAAAATTAACCCCGTCGTCCGCGGGGGTTAAAACGCCTAGTGTGAAGCAATTCACATCCGCGCGCACTCGACGGGCAAAAATAACCCCGTCGTGCGCGTCGTCCGCGGGGCTTAAAACGCACAAGTGTCGAGCAATTTCCATCCGCGCGCACGACGGGCAAAATTACCCCCGTCGTGCGCGTGGTAAATAGCATGGCAGCTATTTACCAACAATGCGCACGACAGGCAAAAAATACCCTCATCGTGCGCGAGGGGTAAAACGCAACGTGTTAAGCAATTTCCATCCGCGTGCACGACGGGCAAAATTACCCCCGTCGTGCGCGTGGGTTAAAACGCCTAGTGTGGAGCAATTTCCATCCGAGCATACGACGGGCAAAATTAACCCCGTCGTCCGCGGGGGTTAAAACACACAAGTGTGAAGCAATTTTCATCCGCGAGCACGACGGCAAAATTAACCACGTCGTGCGCGTTGTCCGCGGGGCTTAAAACGCACAAGTGTAGAGCATTTTCCAGCCGCGCGCACGACGGGCAAAAATACGCCCCGTCGTGCACGGGGGTTAAAACGCCTAGTTTGAAGCAATTTCCATCTGCGCGAACGATGGGCAAACTTACCCCGTCGTGCGCGTCGGTTAAAACGCCTATTGTGCAGCAATTTCCATCCGAGCGCACGACGGGCAAAATTAACCCCGTCGTGCGCGTGGGTTAAAACGCCTAATGTGAGGCAATTACCCCCGTCGTGGGCGTCGTGCGTGGGAAACGCATAAGTGTGGAGCATTTACCAACTGTGCGCACGACAGGCAAAAATTACCCCCGTCGTGCGCGAGGGGTAAAACGCAACGTGTAAACCAATTTCCATCCGCGCGCTCGACGGGCAAAATTCCCCCGTCGTGCGCGGGGCTTAAAATGGACAAGTGTGGAGCAATTTCCATCCGGGCGCACGACGGTCAAAAATAACCCCGTCGTGCGCGTCGTCCGCGGGGTTTAAAACGCACAAGTGTCGAGCAATTTCCATCCGCGCGAACGACGGGCAAAATTACCCCCGTCGTGCGCGTGGGTTAAAACGCCTAGTGTGGAGCAATTTCCATCCGAGCGCACGACGGGCAAAATTAACCCCGTCGTCCGTGGGGGTTAAAACGCACAAGTGTGTAGCAATTTCCATCCGCGCGCATGACGGGCAAAATTAACCCCGTCGTGCGCGTCGTGTGCGGGCAAACGCACAAGTGTGGAGCAATTTACAGCCGTGCGCGCGATTGGCAAAATTAGCCCGTCGTGCGCGAGGGAGAAAACGCAATGTGTAAAGCAATTTCCATCCGCGCGCACGACGGGCAAAATTACCCCGTCGTGCGCATGGGTTAAAACGCCTAGTGTGCAGCAATGTCCATCCGAGCGCACGACGGGCAAAAATTAACCACGTCGTCCGCGGGGGTTAAAATGCATAAGTGTGAAACAATTTCCAGCCACGTGCACGACGTGCAAAAGTACCCCCGTCGTGCGCCTGGGTTAAAACGCCTAGTGTGGAGCAATTTCCATCCGAGCACACGACGGGTAAAATTAACCCCGTCGTCCGCGGGGGTTAAAACGCACAAGTGTGTAGGAATTTCCTTCTGCGTGCACGACGGGCAAAATTAACCCCGTCGTGCGCGTCGTGTGCGGACAAATGCACAAGTGTGGAGCTATTTACAGCCATGCACACGACGGGCAAAATTACCCCCGTCGTGCGTGAGGGGGAAAACGCAATGTGTAAAGCAATTTCCATCCGCGCGCACGACTTACCCCGTCGTGCGCGTTGGATAAAACGCTTAGTGTGCAGCAATTTCCATCCGAGCGCACGACGGGCAAAATTAACTCCGTCGTGCGCGGGGGTTAAAACGCCTAGTGTGAAGCAATTACCACTGTCGTGGGCGTCGTGCACGGGAAACGTACAAGTGTGGAGCATTTACCCACCGTGCGCACGACAGGCAAAAATTACTCCCATCGTGCGCGAGGAGTAAAACGCAACGTGTAAAGCAATTTCCATCCCCGTCGTGCGCGTGGGTTAAGACGCCTAGTGTACAGCTATTTCCATCCGAGCGCACGACAGGCAAAATTAACCCCGTCGTGCGCGGGGGTTAAAACGCCTAGTGTGAAGCAATTCACAGCAGCGCGAACGACGGGAAAATTACCCCCGTCGTGGGCGTCGTGCGCGGGAAACGCACAAGTGTGGAGCATTTACCAACCGTGCGCACGACAGGCAAAAATTACCCCCGTCGTGCGCGAGGGGTAAAACGCAACGTGTAAAGCAATTTCCATCCGCGCGCACGACGTGCAAAATTCCCCCGTCGTGCGCGGGGCTTAAAACGTACAAGTGTGGAGCAATTTCCATCCGGGCGCATGACGGGCAAAATTAACCCCGTCGTCCGCGGGGGTTAAAACACCTAGTGTGAAGCAATTCACAGCAGCGCGCACGACGGGCAAAAATAACCCGTGTCGTGCGCGTCGTCCGCGGGGCTTAAAACGCACAAGTGTCGAGCAATTACCATCCGCGCGCACGACGGGCAAAATTACCCCCGTCGTGCACGGGGGTTAAAACGCCTAGTATGAAGCAATTACCCCCCGTCGTGGGCGGGAAACGCACAAGTGTGGAGAATTTACCAACCATGCGCACGACAGGCAAAAATTACCCTCATCGTGCGCGAGGGGTAAAACGCAACGTGTTAAGCAATTTCCATCCGCGCGCACGACGGGAAAAATTACCCCCGTCGTGCGATTCGTCCGCGGGGCTTAAAACGCACAAGTGTCGAGCAATTTCCATCCGCGCGCACGACGGGCAAAATTACCACCGTCGTGCGCGTGGGTTAAAACGCCTAGTGTGGAGCAATTTCCATCCGAGCACACGACAGACAAAATTAACCCCGTCGTCTGTGGGGGTTAAAACGCACAAGTGTGCAGCAATTTCCTTCCGCGCGCACGACGGGCAAAAATAACCTCGTCGTGCGCGTCGTCTGCGGGGCATAAAACGTACAAGTGTCGAGCAATTTACAGCCGTGCGCACGACGGGCAAAATTACCCCCGTCGTGCGCGAGGGGGAAAACGCAATGTGTAAAGCAATTTCCATCCGCGCGAACGACGGGCAAACTTGCCCCGTCGTGCGCGTGGGTTAAAACACCTAGTGTGCAGCAATGTCCATCCGAGCGCACGATGGGCAAAAATTAACCCCGTCGTCCGCGGGGGTTAAAACGCACAAGTGTGAAGCAATTTCCATCCGCGCGCACGACGGCAAAATTAAACCCGTCGTGAGCGTTGTCTGCGTGGCTTAAAATGCACAAGTGTATAGCATTTTCCAGCCGTGCGCACGACGGGCAAAAATACGCCCCGTCGTGCACGGGGGTTAAAACGCCTAGTGTGCAGCAATGTCCATCCGAGCGCACGACGGGCAAAATTAACCCCGTCGTCTGCGGGGGTTAAAACACACAAGTGTGAAGCAATTTTCATCCGCGAGCACGACGGAAAAATTAACCCCGTCGTGCACGTTGTCTGCGGGGCTTAAAACGCACAAGTGTAGAGCATTTTCCAGCCGCGCGCACGACGGGCAAAAATACGCCCCGTCGTGCACGGGGGTTAAAACGCCTAGTGTGAAGCAATTTCCATCTGCGCGTACGACAGGCAAAATTTTCCCCAGTCGTGCGTGTCGTGCACGGGGCTAAAACATACAAGTGTGGAGCATTTTCCATTCGCGCGCACGACGGGCAAAATTACCCCCGTCGTGCGCGTCGTCCGCGGGGCTTAAAAAGCACAAGTGACAAGTGTGGTGAAATTTCCATACGAATGTAGAAATATGGGTAAACATATCTTTTAATTTCTTGCAACAAGTGATTATTTTGCACAAAACCTAACATCAATTTTATACCGAATTTTTTTCAATATCAACATTCTTGTTGTCCCTTTTTACTCGGTGACGTGCATTATAAATTGATTTGCATGGAAGGTTGGACTTTCAAAATCTCAGCCGACCTCAGCGTGCTATTTGCCCAATCTCTCAATGATCCATCTCCATTCCCTGCTACTGCCCTTCATCGGAATGGCCCTCGACATAATTAGCAGCTTGATGGTTGTGCCTGCCCTCAACGACTGTTAACCTTCACTCCTCACCGCCAACGCCGACGCCCACCATTACCACGCAATGAGAACAGACATTGACACTTCTTGGTTTTAACTGGCCTGTCGATCGTTTTTTCCTTTCGGTGTCACCTGTAAACCCCGCTTCTTTCACATGCAAAGTAAACAGCAGGAATCCTATTGGAAGTTTTACATGCAAAGCGACAACATTCTTGTTGTCCCTTTTTAATCGGTGACATGCATTATAAATTTATTTGCATGGAAGGTTGGATTTTCCTACATGACTTTCAAAATTTCAGCTGGCCTCAGCGTGCTATTTGCGAGGTATTCCATTTGGTAAGTTCCGTATCTGCATGCATGTAAAATCACCAAATTTCTACATCATTTTCCACCCAATTGAATAAGAATTTCACCTACAATGTATTTAAAAGTATATACTTACCAAATGGAATACCTGGAAAATCACTACTTTCAGACGCATGAAAGGAAGAAAATGCAACTGTATCTTAGAAGGTCCGCTGACCGCTGAGATCTTCTGGGAAGATTTGAAGGTGCATTTTGGTTGCAAATGCTTCTTTATCCTAGAAGGTACGCTGACCGCTGAGATCTTCTGGAAAGATTTGAAGGTGCATTTTGGTTGCGAAGTTAGCCGGATTTCATTGGAGTCATTTTCTACCGCCATCCCATTCTCTTTACAGGCATCTACATCATTAAGGAAATGGTCCACATTGAAATAGCAGGAGTAACTTTCAATTTTATCTTCCATTTACCATGGTATATATCTACATCAAGCAGAACGAAGCAAAGGTTAGAATTTGTCTGGTTAAACTAAGAACCAAAAATATTGTAAGAAAAATACGTAGAATACCGTGGCTATACGAGGAAGATCCGAGAAGCAGAATACTTAGCAGATGTAATTGAAACCGATGTGGCGCGACCTCGGTGGTAATCGCTGTTACCGGTTGCTCCCGAAGGTTAACACAGCAGCCACTGGCCGCGTCAACACTTGGGTAGAGACTTTGGATTTTGCACAGTACAGCTACCCAGGAGAACGGGATGAAGCAAAGAAGAATTTTTGGAGGAAGCAATTTTTCCGTGTATTTTCTTGAGGAAAGAAGAGGGATATAAATAGAGTTCAAAAAATAGCTGTTATGAATTCAAACTGTCAAATATTAAACGAGTATTAAATAGGCTTTTGAATGCTGCAGTTATGAGGAATTGGACTGCCCATGGATGAGGATGAGACTACAGTTGATTTACTGTGAGTCATGGAAAGAACCCGTGAGTCTACAGTTGTTGAGCTCGTGAATATACAGTATATACAGATGTTGCGGTGTGAGTAATTTTTGAGGGTAATCTCAAACACAAAGCGAAATTTTTGAGGGTGTTCACGGTCCATTTATAGTGAAATTGACCATTCAAATTGATGAGTATAAGTCCGTTATCCTACAGCGAGCCCTTCATTGCAAACATCTGTTGGATCCTGTGGATGGCAAACAACACTAGAAGGGGGGGTTGAATAGTGTTGTATTAAGATAAAACTTTTTCGTTCTTTAATCAATCAACACAAAACAAAACCTTCTAATGTTGCCTAAGAAACCAAGTAGAGTGATCTACGCTTGGTTCTTAATCAACTTAATTAATCTTCAAAACAAGTCAGAGATAAAACTCTTCTGGTAGTCGACTCCCTAAGAACAGTAGTCGACTCCCAGAGGGATATTATGCACAGCTCAGTTAAGCGAATACTTAATGAAGATATAAACGATTACACGGAAGTACAATAGAGAAGTAGATACAGAAATTGATCTTGCAATATATTATGAATGAGTTACAAATGTAATATTCAATGAATCAAGATAAACAAAGTAGAGATAAACAATCACAGAGAGAATCAAACGCAAACACAAGGATTTTTATCCTGGTTCCCCACAACCCTGGGTACGTCCAGTCCCTGACCAATCCGGTACGAGATTTCCACTATTGCCTTAGCAATACAAACACCTAGCCTTCACTAGGATTTCCAACCACATAGACTTATCTAGGATTTTACCCTTGCCTCACAACCCGAGGACTTTACCTTGCCTCACAATCCGAGGACATTTCACAAACACCTTGCCTACAACAAGGATTTACAACCACCCTTATCACCAAGGGACTACAAGTAAAATCAAATCCAACACACCACAATGAATTAGTGGAGATTGGTTTTTACACCCAATAATTCTATAGCCAAGATTAAATTTGCAATTGTGCTTAACGTGGCTAAAAGAATTTTAAATCGTCCGTAGATCACACAAAGAATATGAGTTTATTCACTGTGATCTAGAATCTAGATGTGTTCTTAGATCACACAAAGAATATGAAATTATTCGATGTGATCTAGAATCTAGATGTTTCAAAAATCCTTTGAGAATATAAAAAATCAAAGAGAAGGATTTTGAAAACCAATTTGCAATAGCCAAATAATAATAATGATCTTAAAAGAATTATAAAGAATATAAGCAATAAGATCAGAAATAGAAAAACCGATTTGGCTATGAAGAACTTTGAGAGCGATGAGAACGATGAGATCTTTTGAGAGAATAAGAATTTTTCTCAAGAGTAAATTGGTGAGGAAAATGTTCTCATGTGGTCTCTATTTATAGAGCTAAAGGAGAATTCAAAATAATTCAAATCAAGTTTGACTTCAGCCCAAAAATCAAGCAATGAATAAATGAGAGAGTGAATCAAGGAATTCTGGTCGCACAGCTGGTAGTCGACTCCCTAACTTTGGTAGTCGACTCCCAGAGTGTCTCAGAGAAAATCTGCTACTACTGGTAGTCGACTCCCTAACTTAGGTAGTCGACTACCAGACTATCTTTTCTGGTAGAAGACAGAAATCAGTGTAGTGAACTACAGGGTGTTTGTAGTTGACTACAAATTGAAACTTAGCTTCTATGAAAAGAATGCTCTCAAATAAGTTTAAAATGAGTTTTAAAAACATTTTAGAAAATCATTTTGTGTGTGTGCAAATTCTTCTTGGCTTTGACATAATCCTAAGAAAATGAAAACCAACTCACACACTAGACTCTATGAAGAACTTGAAGCTATGGTTGAGCTTGAGCTAGTTGCATATGCTTCACTTGAATTTGAGCTCCTCTTTAGCTTTAGCTTGAGCACATTCTTTGAGCTTCATCTTTGAACTCTTCTTGTGCTTGAGCTTTGAAGTTGCGAGCTAAATTCATCTTCATCTTCTATGTGTGTGGTTGAAGTTCTTCTTCTCGGAGTATGTTTCGAGCTTCAATTAGCTTATTGCACAACCTACACACTTAAGTAGTATGATTAGTAATTTAACAACATTTGGTGTGATCATCAACAAAACAAACCACTTGGGGTGGGACTAGATTCCCATCACTCTCCCCCTTTTTGATGATGACACCCAAATGAAAAACATATGAATGATATGAAATAAAAACAATGAGTAAGTGTACTTACTCCCCCTGCTTAGATGCGGTTTATTATTCATTCATGTTTTTGCTTGCTTCACTTTTTCTCCCCCTTGTCATCACAAAAAAACATAATCGTATACATACCAAGTGAAAAAAAAATTTCATAGGCTCCCCCTTAAAATTTGCATCATTGTAGTTGGGTCTCCCCCTTAATGTATGCATGGATTTAGAGATTCATTGGGAGCTCTTCTACTAATCCCGTATAGTTTTGGTACCTGAAAATCAAACAAATAATTTTGGTACCCTTTCTTTGTGGGTCCGTGGGATTAGTCATACGTAATAATGTAATCATCAACCAAGAGGAAACCAAACCCAGTTGGGTTGAGATTTCCCATAAGTAAATTTATAATCGCTATAAAAATGAACATTGTTCATAAAATTAGAAATGTAATTGTCTTTCATTTGGACGGTTCCAATTTTGGGAATCCAAACTTTGACGTATCCAATTTCAGTTTTAGGAACTCTAGCTTAATGATGAGAGATCCTAGCATTTTGATTGGACATATTATAACCTAAGCCATGTTTGCTAGATTGGGGTCTTTGTGATCTAATCAAGCTATCTAATTTTTCTTTACCTTTATTGAACCTAGTAACATTATTAACCAAGTCCTCATGCTTTGCCTTAATGGCGGTCTTGTTCTTTTCTAAGTCTCTAAACCTATTTCCTAGGTCTTTGAGTTCTACATTGAGCAACCTATTCTTTTCAATTAAATCCTTATTGTTGCTAATCAATTTTAGGTTCTCTTCTCTAATCTTTTTTAGCTCTTGATTAGTAGGATTAGAACCACAAGATTTATGCATCTTTTTGAGAGTTAGAAGCTCTTTGAGTTGGACCTCATATAATGCATAAATTTTATGAAATTCCTCCTCATAATCAATTTCATCATCATCGCTACTATCGCTATCACTGGAGGAATGGTAGGAATTTACCTTGGGGTCTTCCCGTGCCATGAAGCACATGTAGTTCCGCTCGTTCCTTTTGCTTGCTTTTCCTTCATTTTCGGATGATAATGAGCTATCGGAATCCTCTTCATCATCACTTCTATCCCAAGCCCCAAAAGCTTTTCCATTTGGCCTTTTGCCTTTGTATGACTTCGTTCTCGTATCTCTAATTTTCTTTAGAGGACATTCATTCTTCATGTGACCTGGCCTATTACATTCATAACAAATAACATCATTAGTGGAATTGAACTTACGATTGTAGGACTTACGTGCTTTTAGGATTTTCTTGTATCCTTTGGAGATGAGTGCCATTTGTTTCTCCATCTCATCTTTGACTTCATTCTCGGACTCCTCTGTATCCGATGTTGCTTTGAATGCAAGGTTCTTCTTCTTTTCACCGTGTTCCTTGGTCTTTCGCTCTTGCAGTTGGAGTTCATACGCCATTAGGTTGCCGATGAGCTCCTCTAAGGTTAGCTTTGAAGTGTCGTTGCCTTCTTCAATATCCGAAGCTTTAGATTGCCATTCGGGAGTGAGGGATCTAAGGATCTTGCATACGTGATCCTCTTGTGTGTACTTCTTTCCCAATCCCGCAAGTGTGTTGACGATCCCCGTAAATCTCGTGTACATCCCCGTTATGTTCTCGTCTTTCTCCATCATAAATTTTTCATACCTGCCAGCATAAAGAGAAGATTTTGAAGATTTAACTTTTTGGTTACCTTCATGTGTTACCTCAAGGAGTTTCCATATTTGGTGCGCGGAGGTAGCCATGGAGATGCGGTTGTACTCCGTTGTGTCAAGGCCGCAATATAGAGTGGACACCGCCTTGGCATTTAGAGACACTTTGTCCTTCTCCGTCTTGGTCCACTTTTCTTCCTCAAGAGTGGGTTCTTCATATGGATTCTCCACTATCTTCCATAGATCATAGGAGATAGAGAGAAGGTACATTCTCATCCGATTCTTCCAAGATCCATAATTTGATCCGTTGAGAAGTGGTGGTCTGGAGGAAGATTGTCCTTCGGGGAAATGATTGGTTGACGCCATCTATAACCTTGCTCTGATACCAAGTGTTGGATCCTGTGGATGGCAAACAACACTAGAAGGGGGGGGGGGGTTGAATAGTGTTGTATTAAGATAAAACTTTTTCGTTCTTTAATCAATCAACACAAAACAAAACCTTCTAATGTTGCCTAAGAAACCAAGTAGAGTGATCTACGCTTGGTTCTTAATCAACTTAATTAATCTTCAAAACAAGTCAGAGATAAAACTCTTCTGGTAGTCGACTCCCTAAGAACAGTAGTCGACTCCCAGAGGGATATTATGCACAGCTCAGTTAAGCGAATACTTAATGAAGATATAAACGATTACACGGAAGTACAATAGAGAAGTAGATACAGAAATTGATCTTGCAATATATTATGAATGAGTTACAAATGTAATATTCAATGAATCAAGATAAACAAAGTAGAGATAAACAATCACAGAGAGAATCAAACGCAAACACAAGGATTTTTATCCTGGTTCCCCACAACCCTGGGTACGTCCAGTCCCCGACCAATCCGGTACGAGATTTCCACTATTGCCTTAGCAATACAAACACCTAGCCTTCACTAGGATTTCCAACCACCTAGACTTGTCTAGGATTTTACCCTTGCCTCACAACCCGATGACTTTACCTTGCCTCACAATCCGAGGACTTTTCACAAACACCTTGCCTACAACAAGGATTTACAACCACCCTTATCACCAAGGGACTACAAGTAAAATCAAATCCAACACACCACAATGAATTAGTGGAGATTGGTTTTTACACCCAATAATTCTATAGCCAAGATTAAATTTGCAATTGTGCTTAACGTGGCTAAAAGAATTTTAAATCGTCCGTAGATCACACAAAGAATATGAGTTTATTCACTGTGATCTAGAATCTAGATGTGTTCTTAGATCACACAAAGAATATGAAATTATTCGATGTGATCTAGAATCTAGATGTTTCAAAAATCCTTTGAGAATATAAAAAATCAAAGAGAAGGATTTTGAAAACCAATTTGCAATAGCCAAATAATAATAATGATCTTAAAAGAATTATAAAGAATATAAGCAATAAGATCAGAAATAGAAAAACCGATTTGGCTATGAAGAACTTTGAGAGCGATGAGAACGATGAGATCTTTTAAGAGAATAAGAATTTGGCTCAAGAGTAAATTGGTGAGGAAAATGTTCTCATGTGGTCTCTATTTATAGAGCTAAAGGAGAATTCAAAATAATTCAAATCAAGTTTGACTTCAGCCCAAAAATCAAGCAATGAATAAATGAGAGAGTGAATCAAAGAATTCTGGTCGCACAGCCGGTAGTCGACTCCCTAACTTTGGTAGTCGACTCCCAGAGTGTCTCAGAGAAAATCTGCTACTACTGGTAGTCGACTCCCTAACTTAGGTAGTCGACTACCAGACTATATTTTCTGGTAGAAGACAGAAATCAGTGTAGTGAACTACAGGGTGTTTGTAGTTGACTACAAATTGAAACTTAGCTTCTATGAAAAGAATGCTCTCAAATAAGTTTAAAATAAGTTTTAAAAACATTTTAGAAAATCATTTTGTGTGTGTGCAAATTCTTCTTGGCTTTGACATAATCCTAAGAAAATGAAAACCAACTCACACACTAGACTCTATGAAGAACTTGAAGCTATGGTTGAGCTTGAGCTAGTTGCATATGCTTCACTTGAATTTGAGCTCCTCTTTAGCTTTAGCTTGAGCACATTCTTTGAGCTTCATCTTTGAACTCTTCTTGTGCTTGAGCTTTGAAGTTGCGAGCTAAATTCATCTTCATCTTCTATGTGTGTGGTTGAAGTTCTTCTTCTCGGAGTATGTTTCGAGCTTCAATTAGCTTATTGCACAACCTACACACTTAAGTAGTATGATTAGTAATTTAACAACATTTGGTGTGATCATCAACAAAACAAACCACTTGGGGTGGGACTAGATTCCCATCAACATCTACGTAGACAATCATATGTATCAATTTGTAAGAGCATAGGCTAATGAATCAGTTTGGGTCTGTATCAGTATGTACATCAATATAGTTGAATTCGATTGAATATGCCTTCAGCTTGAATAAGTATCAGATTTAATTTTAAAGTTTGCATGTAGTTTCTGAGTCAGAGTGAATAAGTATCTGGTTTAATCTACAATGTTTTCAGATTGAACAAGTATAATAAGACTTAAATCTAAAAGCTTGCATGTAGGCTTGATTGGGATTCAGAATAAGTATGATTAAATTTATTCACGTGGTCGTGTTGAGAAAATTTTTCATCGATGAAACATCAGCTTAACGCGCACAACGAGTAAATTCTGCTGGTTGTGCGTGTTAAACAATTATTCATAAAATACCTTGGATGCTCAAAGCGAACAGCTGGCTCTGGCTGTGCTTGTTGTGCACTTTGCGCAATTAAAGTAACCATTATAAATATGATCAACACGCACAACGGCCATAAATTAGTTGGTACTGGGCGTTGAGCAATTATGTAAGCGGCTATTAATTTTTCCAGCTGACGTCCCACCGACCGGTCAAACATTCTTGAGAAATGCACATGTCTGGTATCAATCAGCTGTAGATTTACGAACAGTCTTTTGTATATTCACGAGAACCCCTCAGTTTGTAAGAGCATAGGCTAATGAATCAGTTTGGATCTGTATCAATATGTATATCAATATATTTGAATGGCTGGGTCATTTTCAAAATGTCATCAATTTGAATATGTAAGAGATTTAATCTAAAATTTTGCATGCAGTTTCTGAATTCGATTGAATATGTCTTCAGATTGAAAAGGTATCAGATTTATTTTTAAAGTGTGCATGTAGTTTCTGAGTCAGAGTAAATAAGTATCCGGTTTAATCTACAATGTTTTCAGATTGAACAAGTATAAGAAGACTTAAATCTAAAAGTTTGGATGTAGGCGTGGTTGGGATTCAGATTAAGAATGATGAAATTAGGAATTTGATTGATTCACTGTGGTAGCGCGCATTGGGATTAAAATTATAGCAATTCACAAATATGCTCAAAGCGCAAAACGGTCAAATTTATTCCCGTGGGGGCGTTGAGCAAATTTTTCATCGACGCAACTATAGAGCTTAACGCGCACAACGGGCATAATTCTGCATGTTGTGCGCTTTGCACAATTATGTTAGCCATAACAAATTTGCTGAACGTGCACACCGGCTCAAAGTGAACACCTGGCGATACTTGTTGTGCGCTTTGAGCAATTTTTTAAACCATTAAAAATTTGCTCACCGCGCACAACGGGCATAATTTTGTATATTCACGAGCACCCCTCAGTAGCTTGATGGGGTCTTCGATGTAGCCACACAGTAAATATGGTACTGCAGCATCACATCCTCATTGACCTATCTGCGTTGCGCGCATTGAGCAATTCCCGTTTTCCATGCGTTTTGCGCGGTGATCAATTATAATAGTTTCTCTCTTCTGTATTATTTAGCCCGGGTTGCGTGTCGAATAAAATGTATTAAAAAATCTTAGTGGAGAGTAGTATTGTTGAAAGTAAGTTTCCTATTAGCATCAACGTTGATCAAGGCGAAAAATCGTTGAGTTTCATTGTTATGCGTGGAGAGTAATTAACCTATTTTGATCCAGATGCTAAAATAATTGGGATTACGCGATTTTCGCGTTGGTATTACGCGGTTTGCGTGTTGAGTAAATAATTGTTGATTCCCGAGATCCATTGCATTACTGTAGGATCAAGGACTTATTATACGCTTCATTTTGATTGCTCCAATTCCCCTATAGCAACTCCAACCCAAATATCTTAAAAACCCCCTTCAAAATGGAATATCTTTAAAAGATGCTATTTTTGTGGATGGGCAACTCCAACCCACCATCTTCAAATCCTATTTTCTCTTTGTTTAAGCATTACTAATGAAAAATATTTATCATTATAATGGGTTAATCTAATACATTGTTTCTGCATGAAAGAAAACTATAAATAATATTATTCTTCAATGTTAATTTTTTTAATTTTTAAGTATTTAGTATTTCTTGTAATGTTGTAAATATTTTAAAATTTGCTCGAAAAATATCCAATATTGGTCTCAGGTAGTAGGTATAATTGAGATATTTCCATCGGTACTAAACTTATTAAATTTGGTCAGGTGATTTGTAAAATACATTTGTAATAAATAGCCGTTACCAAGCTATGACGGTAATAAACACAACGTATGGTTGATATCAATTATCCGTTGTGCGCGTCGTGCGCAGTGGTTAAAAGTCATAGTGTGAATCAATATCCATCCGCTGTACACACACGGTCTCACATCTGAGGACTCCACATTACACACAAGGGCTTATAGTGAAACCAATTAACCCGCACACACAACAGAAACAATTTGATTGTTTTTGTTGCGCTGGAAAATAAATAATTTTTCGAGTGTTTGACAGAGAGTAATTCAAGGCGCAAAACGGTTCGGTATCCTTGTCGTGTGGGGAGAGTAATTTGCCTCTTTTTCAGCTGAGCCTAAAATACTTAGGATTACGCGTTTTTCTCGGTGGGATTATGCGTTGAGTAAATAAGATGTTCTTTCCCGAGATCCTTAGCAT
The DNA here is from genome assembly GCA_030789695.1 of Scilla litardierei. Lineage (NCBI taxonomy): Eukaryota > Viridiplantae > Streptophyta > Magnoliopsida > Asparagales > Asparagaceae > Scilla > Scilla litardierei. The sequence goes on from CM061134.1 coordinate 40,830,420, forward strand.
TACTGTAGGATAACGGACTTAATACTCATCAATTTGATCGGTCGTTTTTCACTATAAATGGACCGTGAATGCCGTGAATGCCCTGGAGAAGCGTATGAAATCGGAGGACTACAGGCTGATGCAGTCGCGTCCTGAATATGCTTCTCTCCCTGGTCTGCGAAGAGAAGAATGGCCCCTCGGGCCTTTGCGCCCTGGTTGGCTGCTCTGGGTCAATTAGGTTGGCGGTGCATGGCTACCGTCTCTCTAAGGCACAAGCACTCCCTTCTGTTCTTTTCGATCTCTTGGCTCGCAGCCAAATTGGCCAAATCTGACTGTGGATGAAGCAGATCATAATTGTCCCTTTCCTCCTGGGGATTTCCAATTTTGGCTGCGAGACAAGAGATCGAAAAGAACAGGAGGGAGTGCTTGTGCCTCAGAGGGACGGTAGCCATGCACCGCCAACCTATGTGACCCAGTGCAGACATCCAGGGCGCAAAGGCCAGGGTGGCCATTCATCTCTTCGCAGACCAGGGATAGGAGCATATTCGGGAGGCGACAACATCAGCTTGTAGTCCTCCGATTTCATACGCTTCTCCAGGGCATTCACGGTCCATTTAGTGTGAAATTGACCATTCAAATTGATGAGTATACTCCGTTATCCTACAGCGAGCCCTAATGCCTGACGCTTACGATAGAAATGGACGATGGAATTCAACCAGTTCTCTTTTCACGTAAAGCTAAATGGTTGGTGTTGGAAACTTACGCAATGGTGGTAATAAACGCAACGAAGGGCTATCGTCCATTTATAAACATGCATGCCCGATGAATGCCTTCCATATGTGAGCATTTCGCCTTCCACTCCTCGACTATACACTCCATATCCATCTCCTCTTTATAAACTCCATCCAAACCATTCAATCCTTCATCATTTCACTATACCTCTTCTATGACACACAAACACTCCCTCCTGTCCTTTCCGATCGCGAAGATAAAAAGCTCATTCTATTTGTTATGCAACCATTTGGTGTTGTTCGACGCCTCATGTGAATCGGAGTTCCTCGGTGTCTTTGAAACGGCTACATACCCGACTGCAGGTTACACCGACGCATGCTATGTCTACACTCATATCCAGCCGATGATGGCAGAAAATCGGCAACGACGGTAATAAACGGAACGAAGATGGTCGCCCGATGAACTCGCGGAAGTTGACGGGGAAGCACGCAGATCACACCGACAATCACATGTTTCAGTTTGTAAGAGCATAGGCTAATGAATCAGTTTGGATCTGTATCAGTATGTACATCAATATATTTGAATGGCTGGGTCATTTTCAAAATAACATCAACTAGAATATGTATGAGACTTAATCTACACTTTAGCTAAACGCGCACAACGGGCATAATTCTGCTGGTTGTGCGTGTTTAAGTATGATGAAATTTGGAATGTGATTGATTCACTGCGCTGGTGCGAGGTGGAATTAAAATTATAGCATCTCACAAATATGCTCAAAGCGCAAAACGGTCAAATTTATTCCCGTGGGGGCGTTGAGCAAATTTGTCATGACTTTAGCTAAATGCGCACAACGGGCATAATTCTGTTGGTTGTGCGTGTTTAACAGTTTAAGTATGATGAAATTTGGAATTTGATTGATTAACTGCGATGGCGCGTAGTGGGAGTAAAATTATAGCATCTCACAAATATGCTCAAAGCGCAAAACGGGCAAATTTATTCCCGTGGGGGCGTTGAGCAAATTTGTCATCGACGCAACTTTTGCGTAACGCGCACAACCGGCATAATTCTGCATGTTGTGCGCTTTGCGCCATTATGTTAACCATTACAAATTTGCTGAACGCGCACACAGGCTCAAAATGAACACCTGATGATACTTGTTGTGCGCTTTGAGCAATTTTTTAAACCATTAAAAATTTGCTCACCGCGCACAACGGCCATAAATTTATTGGTACTGAACGTTGAGCAATTATGTAACGGCTATAAATTTTTCCACCTTACTTGCCACCGGTAATAAATTCTTGGGAAAATCATATGTCTGGTATCAATCAGCTGTAGATTCAGGAGCAGTAGTTTGTTATTCACGAGCACCCTTCTGTAGCTTGACGGGGTCTTCGATGTAGCCACACAGTTAATATGGTACTGCATCAGTCACATCCTCATTGACCCATCTGCGTTGTGCGCATTGAGCAATTCCCATTTTCCATGCGTTTTGCGCGAGGATCAATTATAATAGTTTCTCTCTTCTGTATTATTTAGCCCGGGGTGCGTGTCGAATAAAATGTATTAAAAATCTTAGTGTAGAGTAGTATTGTTGGGAGTAATTTTCCTATTAGCATCAATGTTGATCAAGTCGAAAAATCGATGAGTTTCCTTGTTATGCGCGGAGAGCAATTAACCTATTTTGATCCAGATGCTAAAATAATTGGGATTACACGATTTTCGCGTTGGTATTCCGCGGTTTGCGCGTTGAGTAAATAATTGTTGATTCCCGAGATCCATTGCATTACTGTAGGATCAAGGACTTATTATACGCTTCATTTTGATTGCTCCAATTCCCCTATAAAAATGGCGGACAAGGAGCACTCATCTTCTCACAACTTCATCTACTTTCTTCCATCATCTTCTTCTTTATTTGCCCCCCACAACCTTCGTATTGAAACAGTAAGTCCTTCAGCTGTTCGTGCATGCTTGATATAGATATCAGATATGGACGATAGCATTCATTCAGTTGTTCGTCCATTTATAATCAGGCTTTCCCGAAAAAGGGTTTCCATATGACCGTCCCCGACACTAGGCACCCAGGTCAGCCGCCCAAGAAGTACTGGTCAGGGGGACATAACCAGCACATTGTGTCAAGTATGATACATACTTGACAGCTGGTTACAACGACGCGTGCAATGACGACACTCCTATCATGTTTCACGGTTGCCGACAGTCGGCAACGACGATAATAAACGTAATGACGATGGTCGACCGAGGTAACTAGATGGTTATAGATTGTTATGGACGCCTCCCCCAAGCTTTTAACTGATGACTAAATTTTTTCATCTCCCTTGCTTCGCCCAAATTCTGAACTAAACCCTAACCCTAGATCCATCTACATATGTCCGATCGAGTTTGCTTGCACTTATGCAATTGATTGATCTGCGCGTCCTTCTTTTTTGTTGAAAGGTATCGATCACAGTTCATTTTTTTACTTTTAGCGATCGAGGATCATCTCATCCTTCCTAAGATCATCGAACTTTGTCCGCTCCTTCGGAATACCCTTCAAGATTGAAGCACGAACAACGTCCTCGGGCCCAGGAAGTATCGAAATTACTGTAACCATTGATCCGGACGTTCTAGAATGCTTCGTTGGATGCGAGCCGTTGCGCCCGCCTATGTTCCAGGTTCAAAAATCCATGTTTTTTTAACTTATTGAAGTTTCAATAAGTTAAAAAAACATGGATTTTTGAACCTGGAACATAGGCGGGCGCAAGGGCTCGCATCCAACAAAGCATTGTAGAACGTCCGGATCAATGGTTACTGTAATTTCACCATATTCCCACTCGATTGTTCTTCATTTTCTTATTCAATTTGGATGCGAACCAAGAGATCGAAAACAAAAGGAGGGAGTGCTGTTGCCTTAGAGGGACGGTAGCCATGCACCGCCAACCTATGTGACCAAGGGCCGCCATCCAGGCTTAATCATATGTATCAGTTTGTAAGAGCATAGGCTAATGAATCAGTTTGGATCTGTATCAGTCTGTTTGTACATCAATATATTTGAATGGCTGGGTAATTTTCAAAATGTCATCAATTTGAATATGTATGAGATTTAATCTAAAATTTTGCAAGCAGTTTCTGAATTCTATTGAATATGCCTTCAGATTGAAAAGGTATCAGATTTATTTTTAAAGTTTGTATGTAGTTTCTGAGTCAGAGTGAATAAGTATCCGGTTTAATCTACAATGTTTTCAGATTGAACAAGTATAATAAGACTTAAATCTAAATGTTTGGATGTAGGCTTGGTTGAGATTCAGATTAAGTATGATGAAATTTGGAATTTGATTGATTCACTGCGGTGGCGCGCAGTGGGAGTAAACTTATAGCATCTCACAAATATGCTCAAAGAGCAAAACGGGCAAATTTATTCCCGTGGGGGCGTTGAGCAAATTTGTCATCGACGCAACTTTTGCGTAACGCGCACAACCGGCATAATTCTGCATGTTGTGCGCTTTGCCTCATTATGTTAACCATTACAAATTTTGCTGAACGCACACACTGGCTCAAAATGAACACCAGGCGTTACTTGTTGTGCACTAATGTAACGGCTATAAATTTTTCCACCTTACTTGCCACCGGTCATAAATTCTTGGGAAAATCATATGTGTGGTATCAATCAGCTGTAGATTCAGGAGCAGTATTTTCTTATTCACGAGCACCCTTCTGTAGCTTGACGGGGTCTTCGATGTAGCCACACAGTAAATATGGTACTGTAGCAGTCATATCCTCATTGACCTATCTGTGTTGCGTGCATTGAGCAATTCCCGTTTTCCATGCATTTTGCGCGGTGATCAATTATAATAGTTTCTCTCTTCTGTATTATTTAGCCCGGGGTGCGTGTCGAATAAAATGTATTAAAAAATCTTAGTGGAGAGTAGTATTGTTGGGAGTAAGTTTCCTATTAGCATCAATGTTGATCAAGGCGAAAAATCGTTGAGTTTCATTGTTATGCGCGGAGTGTAATTAACCTATTTTGATCCAGATGCTAAAATAATTGGGATTACGCGATTTTCGCGTTGGTATTACGCCGTTTGCGCGTTGCGCGTTGAGTAAATAATTGTTGATTCCTGAGATCCATTGCATTACTGTAGGATCAAGGACTTATTATACGCTTCATTTTGATTGCTCCAATTCCATATAGCAACTCCACCACAAATCTCTAAAAACCCCCCTTCAAAATGGAATATCTCTAAAAGATGCTATTTTTGAGGATGGGCAACTCCAACCCACCATCTTCAAATCCTATTTTCTCTTTGTTTAAGCTTTACTAATAAAAAATATTTATCATTAAAATGGGTTAATCTAATACATTATTTCTGCATGAAAGAAAACTATAAATAATATTATTCTTCAATGTTAATTTTTTTTAATTTTTAAGTATTTAGTATTTCTTGTAATATTGTAAATATTTTAAATTTGCTCGAAAAATATCCAATATTGGTCTCATGTAGTAGGTATAATTGAGATATTTCCATCGGTACTAATATTATTAAATTTGGTCACGTGATTTGTAAAATACATTTGTAATAAATAGCCGTTACCAAGCCATGACGTTAATAAACGCAACAAAGGGCTGATATCAATTAGCCGTTGTGCGCGTCGTGCGCGGTGGTTAAAAGTCATAGTGTGAATCAATATCCATCCGCTGTACAAACACGGTCTCACATCTGACGACTCCACATTACACACAAGGGCTTATAGTGGAACCAATTAACCCGCACGCACAACAGAAACAATTTGATTGTTTTTGTTGCGCTGGAAAATAAATAATTTTTCGAGTCTTTGACGGAGAGTAATTTAAGGCGCAAAACGGTTCAGTTTCCTTGTCGTGTGGGGAGAGTAAATTGCCTCTTTTTCAGCTGAGCCTAAAATACTTAGGATTACTCGTTTTTCTCGGTGGGATTACGCGTTGAGTAAATAAGATGTTCATTCCCGAGATCCCTAGCATTACTGTAGGATAAATGGATCGTGAATGCCGTGAATGCCCTGGAGAAACGTATGAAATCGGAGGACTACAGGCTGATGCAGTCACCTCCCTAATATGCTTCTCTCCCTGGTCTGCAAAGAGAAGAATGGCCCCCCGGGCCTTTGCGCCCTGGTTGGCTGCTCTGGGTCAATTAGGTTGGCGGTGCATGGCTACCGTCTCTCTGAGGCACAAGCACTCCCTCCTTTCTTTTCGATCTCTTGGCTCGCAGGCAAATTGGCCAAATCTGACTGTGGATGAAGCAGATCATAATTGTCTCATAATGTAGAAGCTGGAAGCCTGGAACCTGTGCGGAAACACAAAAGGCATGGTTGTCTCAGATTTCCAGAAAATCAAATGATGTGAAGAGTCACACATCCATTTCCTCGTCCGAACAGATGATGTTGAAGATGCTCAAGTAAAGCGACAGAAATTACAAAACGAGCAGGGAAGTGACTGTAATGACACGCCAATGACGGCATGTCGTGCCTTTGAACTATTTGAATTGGAAAATGTTTTGAACTATTTGAGTCTCTGGATAATTATCGGAGGAAGCCATCTTATGAACACTTTTCCTTGTGTATGCGTGTGCGGAGGCCCATGTCCAGTAGTGCACATATCATATCGGTCTCTTATATTGGTCTCTTACAGGCGGTGAAGATCTTCTTTGGATTAATCTTTTACTTCACCGATCATTTCGAGCCTCCTTAAAGGAGCTTCCTCGAAAAGGTGGATCTAGCTGCCGGTCGAACCGTCCGGAAGAATGTTGACCTGGTGATGGACGCATCAAATGCCAGTGTGTTCTCCGTAGGATCCGCCCTCATTGTCTACAACGAAGATCCTCCACCTATGTGCGCCTTAGCAGATCTTGAGGAGGTTGTAACGAAGAGATGCGACGAGGTTGGGGCCGCATGCAGTGTTTAGTATTCTCTTACTGGAACACATCGTCGCATGCAATTCTACATCTGAGCTTGTAAGTTGTTCAAAGACCAGCGGTGTTTAGTATTTTGATCTGTTGGTGTTGTTCGACGCCTCATGTGAATCGGAGTTTCTCTTGGTGTCTTTGAAACGGCTACATACATGACTGCAGGTTACACCGACGCATGCCATGACTACACTCATATCCAGCCGATGATGGCAGAAAATCAGCATCGACGGTAATAAATGGAACGAAGATGGTCGCCCGATGAACTCGCGGAAGTTGACGGGGAAGCACGCAGATCACATCGACAATCACATGTTTCAGTTTTTAAGAGCATAGGCTAATGAATCAGTTTGGATCTGTATCAGTATGTACATCAATATATTTGAATGGCTGGGTCATTTTCAAAATAACATCAACTAGAATATGTATGAGATTTAATCTACACTTTAGCTAAACGCGCACAACGGGCATAATTCTGCTGGTTGTGCGTGTTTAAGTATGATGAAATTTGGAATGTGATTGATTCAATGCGCTGGTGCACGGTGGAATTAAAATTATTGCAATTTACCAATATGCTCAAAGCGCAAAACGGTCAAATTTATTCCCGTGGGGGCGTTGAGCAAATTTGTCATCGACGCAACTATAGAGCTTAACGTGCACAACGGGCATAATTCTGCATGTTGTGCGCTTTGCGCAATTATGTTAGCCATAACAAATTTGCTGAATGCGCACACCGGCTCAAAGTGAACACCTGGCGATACTTGTTGTGTGCTTTGAGCAATTTTTTAAACCATTAAAAAGTTGCTCACCGCACACAACGGCCAAAATATAAATTTTTCCAGCTCACTTGCCACCGGTCATACATTATTGGGAAAATCATATGTCTGGTATCAATCAGCTGTAGATTCAGGAGCAGTATTTTCTTATTCACGAGCACCCTTCTGTAGCTTGACAAGGTCTTTGATGTAGCCACACAGTTAATATGGTACTGCAGCAGTCACATCCTCATTGACCCATCTGCGTTGTGCGCATTGAGCAATTCCCATTTTCCATGTGTTTTGCGCGAGGATCAATTATAATAGTTTCTCTCTTCTGTATTATTTAGCCCGGGGTGCGTGTCGAATAAAATGTATTAAAAAATCTTAGTGGGGAGTAGTATTGTTGGGAGTAATTTTCCTATTAGCATCAATGTTGATCAAGTCGAAAAATCGATGAGTTTCCTTGTTATGCGCGGAGAGTAATTAACCTATTTTGATCCAGATGCTAAAATAATTGGGATTACGCGATTTTCGCGTTGGTATTCCGCGGTTTGCGCGTTGAGTAAATAATTGTTGATTCCCGAGATCCATTGCATTACTGTAGGATCAATGACTTATTATACGCTTCATTTTGATTGCTCCAATTCCCCTATAAAAATGGCAGACAAGGAGCACTCATCTTCTCACAACTTCATCTACTTTCTTCCATCATCTTCTTCTTTATTTGCCCACACAACCTCCGTATGGAAACAGTAAGTCCTTCAGCTGTTCGTGTAAGGCGAAATCCTCACATCTGGAAACCCTTTTTCGGGCATGCCTGATTATAAATGGACGAACAGCTGAATGAATGCTATCGTCCATATCTGATATCTATATCATGCCCGTTACTCTGTGGTGTCTCTTGCCGAAGATGAAAGAACACACCCTCAGATGGATACCCTGCACAACAACCACGTTTTCAATCCTGTCATGCTTGCTGAATAGCTGCCCGAACCTGGAGGATCTAGTCATTGGAGTAAGTACAAATTTTCTAATTATTTCCTCTGAATAATTCAAAACTACGTATGTATGTATGATGGCATTAAGCATTCTGTTTTGTTACCAGGATGAAATGTTTGATTTTCCAGACCCGGAAGCTTCAGCGCTAGAATACTGGGATCAGCAGATGCCTTCGGATTGCATGACAAATACGCTGAGCACGGTAACTGTAAACGTGGTCGATGTACACCGCAAGGGCTCGCATCCAACGAAGCAGTCTAGAACCTCTGGATCGATGGTAACATGAATTTCACCTTTTTTCATATTCCCTCTAGATTCTTCGTCATTATCTTCTTCAATTTGGAATCGAGCCAAGAGATCGAAAACAACAGGAGAGAGTGCTTGTGCCTCGGAGGTACGGTAGCCATGCACCGCCAACCTATGTGTCCAAGGGCCGCCATCCAGGCTTAATCATATGTATCAGTTCGTAAGAGCATAGTCTAATGAATCAGTTTGGATCTGTATCAGTATGTACATCAATATATTTGAATTCGATTGAATATGTCTTCAGATTGGTTGTGCGCGTTAAACAATTGTCTATAAAATACCTTAGATGCTCAAAGCGAACACATGTTAAAGCGCACAACGACTCAAAGCGTCTACACCTGTCGTTTCTTGTTGTTCGCTATGAGCAATTATTTAAATCATTAAAAATTTGCTCATCGCGCACAACGGCCATAAATTCGTCTGTTCTTAGCTTTGTGCAATTATGTCAGCGGCTATTAATTTTTCCAGCTCACATCCCACCAGCCGATAAAACATTCTTGAGAAATGCACTTGTCTGGTATCAATCAGCTGTAGATTGACGAGCAGTCTTTTGTATATTCACGAGAACCCCTCCTGTAGCATGACGGGGTCTTCGATGGAGCCACACATTAACTCTACTTCGGTCGCATCCTCATAAACCAATACAATACGCTGCCATGCGTTGTGCGTTTTGTGCCTTGAGCAATTCCAGTTTTCCATGCGTTTTGCGCGGTGAGCAATTCTGATAGTTTGTTACTCCCTTCTGTATTATTTAGCACGGTGTGCACGTCGAATAAAATGTATTAAAAAGGATTAGTGGAGATTAGTATTGGTGGGAGTAATTTTCCAATTGGCATCATTGTTGATCAAGGCGAAAAACCGTTGAGTTTTATTTTGATTGGTCCAATTCCCCTATAAAATGGCGGACAAGGAGCCCTCATCTTCTCACAACTTCCTCTACTTTCCTATATCATCTTCTTCTTTTTGCCCACACAACCTCCGTCTGGAAACAATAAGGTCTTCTTATGTTCGAGCATGATGCATAAGGTAGAAATGGACGAGATGGAGATGGATATGGGGTGTAAAGATGAGATGGTCTTCTACTGTTTGGGCCTGATGCTTGAGATAGAAATGGACGATAGAATTCAACCAGTACTTTTTTCACGCATGCATGTGGAACGGCCATCTCCTCTTTACACTATCTTCTCCTCCATCCCCTTCAACTTTGTACTATAGATCGTCTAAGACACACAAACACCTCCTACTGTCCTTTCCGATCTCGAAAATGAAAATCTCATTCTATTTATAACGAACCATGTGTTGGTGTTCACCACCTCTTGGGAATCGGAGTTCTTTTCGGTGTCTTTGAACCGTCGTCATACTTGACAGCCGGGTACAACGACGCCTGCAACGACGACACTCCTATAAGGGCTACGGTGGTAGAAAGTTGGCAAACACGTCCATAAACTCAACGAAGATGGTCGCTTCGTTGCGTTAGTTAACGTCGTTGCCGGCTTTCGGCAACCGTAGGCAGGATAGGAGTGTCGTCATTGCAGGTGTCGTTGTAGGGTGAAGCACGCAGATCACGCCGACAATTTATCCGGTAAAAAGCCCCTTCATTGCAAACATCTTATGAAGACAATCATATGTATCAGTTTGTAAAGAGCATGGGGTAATGAATATGTTTTGTTCTGTATCAGTATGTACATCCATATAGTTCAATGGCTGGGTCATTTTGAAAATGTCATCAATTGGAATATGTATGAGATATAATCTAAAAATTTTCAATCAGTTTACGAAGTCGATTGAATATGTAGCCGATTTAATCTAAAATTTCTTCAGATTGATTATGTATCAGAGATAATCTAAAAGTTTGCATGTAAAAAAGTTAATTTTATCATAGACGGAATTTAACAACTTGCTTGGAGGGACATTTTCGCGTTCTTTACAATATGTCGATAAAGACGCCAGTGGTTGAAGGCAGGCCGTTGGATGGCGGGCTGGGGTGCCGTTCCACTTTACTGTAAACTGCATCAGGATGTGCGACGGGAGGTCGAGGAGTGGAAGGCAGGCCTTTGGATGGCGGTCGGGGGTTTCGTTCCAATTTACTATAACCTGCACCAGGATGTGCGACGGGGGGGGTCAAGGAGTGGAAGACATGCCGTTGGATGGCGGGCTGGGGTTTCGTTCCACTTCAAGATGTGCGACGGGAGGTCGATGAGTGGAAGGCAGACCGTTGGATGGCGGAGGGACCCGTTGTCTGGGAACGATGGTGCCCAGTGGGGTGATTGGCATGGCGATGCCTTCACTGGTGATTTGGACCGACAACCCGCGGGCGGCGACGCCTTCCCCGGAGGTGGAGGTCGTCACGGAGTAGGCGTTGGAGGGGAGGAGCGGTCCGCCCTAAGTCCCCTTGTGTAAGTTCTACAAGGGAAGTCGGGGAGTGAAAGGCGGGCCGCTCCATGTGTAAGAGTAATAACTCGTTGGCGATCCGCCTGTAAGAGGAAGAATTCGTCGGGAAGGAGAGGTCCGGTATCAACGGAGGGCCTATCCAACGATCGGGCCAACGGGAGGTTTCTTTTGAGAGGGGAGGAGTGTCTAGAGGTAAATCGTCCCTAACACCCTGGGATTGTGAGGAGAGATCGAATACGGGGGCGTCTCGCCCCCTTTTAAACTTCATGGTAAGGCTTTTCTTTCTTTGCTTTGATCAATTATGTCTCAGCGTTGACCAATTAAGTAAGCGGCTACAAAACCACTCATACCTCAGAATTACTCACCGCATACAACCACTCAAACTCAGAATAAGCTCACCGCACAAAACCACTCAAAACTCAGAATTGCTCAGCGCACAAATCCACTCAAAACTCAAAATTGCTCATCGCACAGAACCACTCAAACTCAGAAGTGCTCACCGCACACAACCTCTGAAAAATCAGAATTGCTCAGAGCACAAAACCACTCAAACCTCAGAATTGCTCACCACACACAACCAATTTTGTCGCAGTGAGGGTGAACTGCCACAAAGTTCTCCACTGGATCACAGTTGCTCTTGCTTTTGAGGACATTTGTGTCATTTTTCGGGTCAAAGGTCTCCCTGAGAGCTTTCAAATCGCTCCAGCTACATCAATTCTCTCCCATCGCAATTAAAGTCTCTTCATATTTCTGACATCAATCCGCTGTAGATGAGCAGTCTTTTGTATATTCACGAGAACCCCTCTGTAGCATGACGAGGTCTTCGATGTAGCCACACATTAACTCTACTTCTTCTCATCAATACAATTCGCTGTCATGCGTTCTGCGTTTTGCGCATTGAGCAATTCTCGTTTTCTAAACGTTCTACGCGAGCAATTATGATAGTTACTCGCTTCTGTATTATTTAGCCCGGTGTGCGCGGCGAATATAATGTATTAAAAAATCTTAGTGGAGAGTAGTATTGTTGAGTGTAATTTTCCTATTATGTGATCAAGGCGAAAAACCGTAGGGTTTCATGGTTTTGCGCGGAGAGTAATTAACCTATTTTTTTTCACATTCTAAAATAATTTAGGGAGCCCCTTTGGATATGCTTAAATGTTGATTCCCGAGATCCATTGCATTACTGTAGGATCACGGACTTTTTATACGCTTCATTATGATTGGTCCAATTTCCCCTATAAATGGCGGACAACGAGCACTCATCTTCTCTAAATTTCGTCTACTTTCTTCTATCATCTTCTTTATTTACCCACACAACCTCCGTATGGAAACAATAAGTCCTTCAGCTGTTCGTGCATGCTTGATATAGATATGGACGATAGCATTCATCCAGTACTCTTTTCATGTAAAGGTAAATGGTTCATGTTGGAAACTTATGCAACGAAGGGCTATCGTCCATTTATAATCAAGCATCCCCGACAATGCTGGGGGGTGTTGCAACTGCGTTGAGAAAATTTGTCCCAAACAACACTATGAAAAATGTGTACGATGATCATACCATATTCTTTTGGGGTGATATTGGCTATGCTGTCTCACATGTTTCAGGAAAGCTGCTGGGTGTTGTACCATGATAGATTGTTATTCCCTCCTATTATGAATTGTGGCTATGTATTTGTTTTGCGTGTCTTGCTATACACTCCATATCCATCTCCATCTCCTCTTTATACACTCCATCTCCTCCATCAAACCCTTCATCGTTTCACTATACATCATCTTTGATGCACAGACACTCCATCCTATCCTTTCCGATCTCTTACACTCCCAAACACAACTTCTTATGCAACCCTGTGTTGTTTTACATCGTCTCCGGTAACGGAGTTCCAATCGGTGTCTTTTGTGTCCTGACTTCATGTTACAACGACGACAGCAATGACGGTAATAAGCGAAACGGTCTGTCGACTTTCGAATTCACGGGGTCTCCTACAAAGGACAAAGTTCCACGTCATTGCAAACATCTGGTATGACAATCATCTTGAGCAGATCAGGGCAGAAATTCGGCAACTGCAACGTAGATGTGGAGCGCATTGCCCGTGTCGTACATCGACACAGGGGAATCGGGGTTCCAGGCGTTGTGTTTGACACGGCTACATACTTGACTGTAGGTTACAACGACGCGACACTCATATCCAACTATCCAAGGACGTTAATAAACGCAACGAAGATGGGCGCCCGATGAACTCGCGGAAGTTGAAGGGGGAAACACGCAGATCACGCGCCACTTCATTGCAAACATCTGCGAAGACACTCAAATGTATCAGTTTGTAAGAGTAAAGGGATATGTATCTGTTTGGATCTGTATCTGTACGTACTTCAGTATGTTAGAATGGGTTGGCCATTTTGGAATGGTCACCGTTTGAATATGTATCAGCGTTAATCTAAAGGTTTGCATGCAGTTTCTGAATCAGATTGACTAGGTATCAGATTTTATATAAAATGTTTTCAGAATGAATAAGTATCGGTCTTAATCACAATTAGGTAAAGTTTCTAAGTGAAGTTTGACTGTTGGCATATTGCGGAATCACAATTTTAGTATGATTAAAATAGGAGTGTGAATGATTGACCATTGGAACAAAAATTACAGCATCCAACAAATATGCTCAAAGCGCACAACGGGCAAAATTAGTCCGTGCGGGGCGCGTTGAGCAAATGCGCTATCGTCGCAACTTTGCTCAACGTGCACACCGGGCATAATGCTGCTAGGTGTGTGCGCGTTTAACAATTGTTGATAAACTACCTTTTATATTCTCAAAAAGCGAACCACCGGCTTTCCTTTTTGCCCGTTGTGCGCGTTGTTTTGCCCGTTGTGCGCGTAATTTTTGCCCGTTGTGCGCGTTGTGTTCCCGTTGTGCTCGTAATTTTGCCCGAGCCTAAGGGCATAATTTTTCCCGTTGTGCGCGTTGGGCTATTTTTTTAGTGGCTACAGTTTATCCCAACGCACAAAACTTAGGCAGGCATTAATCATTATAGAGCAGAACATCCGGCTGGTAGCAATCCGCTGTATATTAACGATCCCTGCTCTGTATGTTCACCAACACTGCTCTGCAGACTCGAGGGGTCTCTTATACTCTTAGTAAGACCAAAGGTTCCAATATATCGTCGTTGTGCGCTGTGAGCATTTCTGTTAACCATTAAAAATTTGCACGGTGCGAGCAGCAATAAATGTGGATATATCAGCAAATTTTATTGAGTGGACGAGTAGGAGTTTTTTTTCGCACTAACAAAATTGCTCACCGTGCACAACCGGCCAAAATTATTTGTTCTGATCGTGGTGAATGGTGAGCAATTGTAGTAACCACTAACAAATTGGCTAATAAATCCGCTGTATATTAACGATCCCTGCTCTGTATGTTCACCAACACTGCTCTGCAGACTCGAGGGGTCTCTTAGTAAGACCAAAGGTTCCAATATATCGCCGTTGTGCGCTGTGAGCATTTCTGTTAACCATTAAAAATTTGCACGGTGCGAGCAGCAATAACTGTGGATATATCAGCAAATTTTATTGAGTGGACGAGTAGGAGTTTTTTTTCGCACTAACAAAATTGCTCACCGCGCACAACCGGTCAAAATTATTTGCTCGGTGTAATTGGTATGATACACAACATCAATCCATACCGATGATGACATTTGCACATTTCGGAAGCCATGATAAAATTTCATCCGCCAAAGTGGTCCATTTTTATACCAAAAAAACTTATTACATTGATAAACGTTTTATCTTACAGATACTAAAAAGCATCAGCGGTAGCAATATTCGTACCTTTTACCCTATCAACGATTGACTGCATCCTCTGCTCATAACCAGCCGGCCATCCATCGGCCACAGTGTCATGCGATCTTGTCCACACAACTGAAGTCGGAGGGACGTCACCTGTTGGTTCAAGTTGAAGGATAAAAAAGTGATTTCTGTTCACATAACCCAACGTTATGTGGAGTCTGGAGGCTCGGTTTACTGGAGGACTTCTCAATGGAAAAAATGTCACACACATATCACCTGCAATCAAATGTACTACACAGTTGTAGCATGAGGCAATGACATGTCCCATGTCTGGCATCTGCATCCAATTTTCCTCTCCTGCACCTTTATTAGTAATAAAATAGTTCACTGCCTTCAAATTATTATTATATGAAACCTCACTCAGAACACGCCTGTACAAGACGCTGTATGTCCGCATCTCACGGAGCAAATCAGCTCTGACAGTCCGCCAATCGGATTGATCCAAGCCCAACTGAACTGCCACAGCCATGTACCCACAGTTGCCATCTGAAGCCACGTCTTCGCCGCCCACTATGAGGGATTGTAGCTTGGGATGAAAATCCAAATAATATTGTATGAGGAAGTTGGCAGGCAAATCATCAACATAATCATCACGGGGAAACGAAGGTTTCGGCTTCTTTATTTGAAGTTTCGGACGCCTACTACTTTCCTTTGAAGGCCGCCTCTTCCATTTAGGCTTCTCCTTCGCCGCCGCCGTATGCTCCGCAATTGAATGCAACCGTGGAGCCTTAACATGCTTCCTCATAACTGTAGGCATCTCCGTCACATCCGAAAAATGATCAAAAATCTCATCAACCAGGGGAGAAAGTTGTTTAAGCATGCCATCCATCTCCTCGTGCTCATCAAAATACGAGGCCACAGCCGTCTCCTCCTCCCTCCCAGCAGTCTGAGCATCCACATTATGATCCCCCGTCTCCACCGTCGCCCCCAACTCCAACATAAGCTCAGTTTGCATCAACCCAGCATCCTCTATCTTCTCATCCTCCACGTCCTCCACATTCGACTCATCCTCCTGCGGCTCCTCATTCTCCCCAGCTGCATTCTCCCCCTCATCCATCTCAGCAGTCTGGTCAGCCACATTACGTTCCACCGTCCCCGCCGTATCCACCAACTTCCCAGTATGCTCCCCAGCAATCAAATCAGTAGCCACTTCCTTATCATCCTCCTCCTCGTTCGCCTTCTCCTCATACACCTTCGGCTCCACAGTCTCAGCCGCTGCATTATCCTCCACCAGTACCTCCTCAGCATTCTGCACCTCCACGTTAAGGGCAACCGTCTCCTCCGTCTCCACCATCTCCCCAATAACATAATCATCTACAGTCAACTCAGCAGCCACTGCATTCTCAGCCTCATCATCCCCATAAACATCATGCACCCTCGGCTCCACATTCTCATCCGCTGCATTAACCTCATCCTCCTCCGCAGCATTCTGCTCCTGCCCACTAAGAGCCAACTTCTCAGCAGCCTGCTCCATCGCATTACGATCCACCACATCATCCTGCCAATAAGCAGCCAATGCAGTCGCCTCCTCAGCCTCATCCACCTTCTCCTCATCTCCCTTCTGCTCCTCCTCAACATTATCCACATGCACCACAAGCTCATCACCCACAATTCTACACGGTGATGCTAACTCCTTCAACTTGTTTACCATACCCACACTCTGCCCCCTTAGTAATCGGGAACGTGCTTTATAAATTGATTTGATTGGTGTTTCATTGAAGGATTTAGTTTCCTTCAGGCCTTTCAAAATTACTGACAGCGGCACCTTTCTATTTGCCAAGTCTCGCAATGCTTCCACCTCTTTTCCATGTAAAATCCCGTCATCGGAATGGCCCGCGACATAATTAGTAGCTTGATGGTTGTGCCTGCCATCAACAACCGTTAAACTCCACTCACCGCCATCGCCCACCTCATTACCACGCAATTTGAACGGGCATCCACACTTGTTGGTTCTAACTGGCCGGTTGTTCTTTCGTACTGGTCGGTGTCCCTTGTAGTTCCCGCTTCTTGCACATGCATAGTAGGCAGCGGGAGTCCTATTGGACGATTTACTCATACTCGACGCACTGGTAATAATCACATGCCCCTGTTGTCGTCCGACGCTCTTTATCCACTGAAAGAGCTCGTCTCTACTTTTAAAACGTTGAATCGTTGTAAATTCGGCTGTATAATCCATATACACCTGTATCAAACAATTCATACAACTAATTGGACCGGGAACCAAACATTAGTTACATTATTGACGTAAAGAAAAATCAATATTACCTCGGAATTTTTTAGCATCTCCATCAATCTCAACTGTATCTGCAGGCAAGTAAAAACCAAAAATTTCTCCTCCTATTTCTACACATTGTAATTGTAATAAGAATATCAAATAAAATGTACTTAATATTGTATACTTACCAAATCGCGATTTCGACAAATTTAGGTTGAAAACCCCTAAATCGATTGCTATCGCTTCACCGATTTGTTTGAACGCAGCAGTTGCCACTGTGATGTAAATGTCGAGCCCAGTAATAAAAATCAAATTTTTGGAATTTCCGTCTGTGCGCCTTGAGCAATCTACGAAAAACTTGCCGTTTGATATTCCGCCTTGAGCAATCTGTGGAAGGTTACGGCTGTGAGCGGTGAGCAGAATTTATCAAGGGATGAAAGAGGGTCCTAACGGGTCAAAACGGGTAAAAATTTTAACCCGTTGTGCGCTTCGAGTAAATTCGGTGGTTTAGTTGGCTTATTTTACTCAGCGCGCACAACGGTTATATTTTAACACGATTTGAACCGTTTTGCACGCTGAGTAATCTTACATGGATTGTCAGGATTGACATTAGTAACGGTAATCATTATTAATCACGACGCTGAGAACGATTTTGACCGTGGTGCGCGCTGAGGAGTTCTAAATTTTGTTTTTAATATTTATTCTATTGGATTACTCATATTCTTATGCCGATGTTAACAACATTATTGATACGTATAAAATAATATAATACCAACGTGATAACTATCATTAGTTATTTAATTAACACCCTTAAGAAAATCTGGATAGATTGCGTGTGTTATTAAGCATTCAAAATCCACTATATATCAGTTTGTACCCGTTCACCAAAAAGTTAGTAAGAGGCAAACTTGATTAGTAGTTCTATCGTTAAGCATAACTTATAGATACGATACACCACAGCACGGCATACAGATGATAACATTTGCACATTTAGGCAGACATGATAAAATTTCATGCTACCAATCTGTCAATATGAAATAAACAATCCATAGTAAAATGATACAACGTTTTATCCTACAATATTTCAATAACGTCAACGGTTGCAATATCGTGACCAAATACTATTGACTGGAATTGATGCATCCTATCCTCATAAGCAGCCGGCCATCCGGCTGACACATCGGAACGGTACCTTAGCCACATACTTGAAGTCAGAGGGACAGGACCATATGGGGCAAGTTTAACAATAACGAAGTGATTATTGTTCACATGACCCAACGTTATGTGGCGTCTGGATGATAGGGGTACTGGAGGAGTTCTTAAAGGAAAATATGTCACACACTGATGAGGTGCAAGAATATGTACTACACAGTCGTAGCATGAGGCAATGACATGTGCCATTTCTGGCATCTGCATCCACCATTTAGCTTTTGGACGGTCTAACAAATGGCCCAGTGCCACTACATTCTTTTTAAATTCCACGGCACCCATAAGTTGCCGGTACAAGCCGTCGTGGTTCTGCATCTCTTCTCGCAAGTCATATTTCACCTGCCTCCATTCGTCCTCACCCACTCCCAACTGAGCTGCCACAGCCCTATACCCACAGTTTCTGTCTGCTTTCACATCTACGACATGCACTATAAGGGGTCGTAGACACTCAGGAAAAGCGTTCCAATATGGTATTATTATGTCGGCAGCCAAGTCCTCGTCACTATCATCATGTGAAATTGATTGTTTCGGCTTCTTTATTGTACGTTTCTACAACGGTCTACTTCTTCCCTTACCCGGCTTACACGTCAATATAGACGTATCCATTATCTCAGCATGCTGCTTAGCAATCTCCGCTACCAGGGTAGAAATTTGAAGACGTAGAACCTCATGCTCCTTCTCAAAGGCCTTAGCCACTGCATTCTCATCATCCTCCTCCTCCTCCTCAGCAGTCTGCTCCGCCTCATTACGATCCACCTTATCATCCTCCCCACCCATCTTCCCAGTATGATCCTCCTCCTGCAACTCAGCAGGCACTGTATTCTCCCAAAACGCCTCCCCCACCTTCTGATCCTCCCCCTCATTATTCACAGCCTTCACATTCTCAGCACCCACAATTTTATCATCTGATGCTAACTCCATCAACTGTTTTACAATACCAACCTTCTTCCCCCGTTGTAACCGGTTTCGTGCATTATAAATTGATTTGATTGAGGTTGCACTGAATTTTTTATTTGCCTTCAGTACTTTCAAAATTTCAGCTGGCCGAACCTTGCTATTTGCCAAGTCACGCACTGTTTCCATCTCCATTCCCTGCAACGTCCCGTCATCGAAATGGCCATCGACATATTTAGCTGCTTCATGGTTGTGCCTGCCACAAACGACTGTTACCTTCCACTCCTCAACGCCCACGCCCACCATATAACCACGCAATGAGAAATGACATGAACACTTCTTGGTTTTAACAGGCTGGTTGGTCTTTTTTAGCTTTCGGTGTCCCCGATACTCACCGCTTCTTTCACACGCAAAGTACACAGCATGATGCCCTTTGGCCATTTTACTTAATCTCCCCGAACATGTAACAATCACATGCCCATGACTTAACCCGACGTTTTGTATCCACTGAAACAGCTCTTTTCTATCCTTGAACAGTTGATTGGTGGTAAAGTCGGTTGTAAAATCCATAGTATCATGTATCAAACAATTCATAACCTGATCCTCAAAGATTTAATGCATTATTGCCGAGAAGATAAATCAATATTACCTTGGGATTTTGTACCGACTTCATCAACCTCAACCGTGGATGAATGCGTGTAAAATCAAAATAAGAAAGGCAGATAAACTGTACTTAAAAGTATAGCCATACCAAAGAGTCGATGTTGATAAATTTAGGTCAAAACCCCTAAATCGATTTCTCTCGATTCAGCTCTTTGTTTGATCTCACCAGTTGACTAAGTGATGTATCCTTCGAGCAATTAAATAAAAATCAAAGCTTTTGGATTTCGGTCTGGGCGACTGGAGCGATCTTTGAAAATACTTGCCGTTTGAAATTCCGTCGTGAGCAATCTGTGTAATTGTCTGTCAATTCGCTGCGAGCAGAAGGTATCACGGGATAATTTCGGGTCCTACCTGGTTATATCGGGTCTACAATAATTTACCCGTTGTGCTGGTTGAGTAAACAAGTCTAGTTTGAAATATTACTAGCAAATAACCCGTCCACATGTGCACGTGGACTTGACCAAAACGGTTGTGTGCGGTGAGCAATTACGGGTTTTGAGTGGTTGTGTGCGCTGAGCAATTCCGAGTTTTGCGTGGTTGTGTGCGCTGAGCAATTCCGTGTTTTGATTGGATGTGAGCGGTGAGCAATTCCGAGTTTTGCGTGGTTATGTGCGCTGAGCAATTCCGTGTTTTGCGTGGTTGTGGGCGGTGAGCAATTCCCAGTTTTGCGTGGTGGTGTGCGGTGAGCAATTTTGAGTTTTACGCGGTTGTGTGCGGTGGGCAAACAGCTTGACGGTTCACAGAGGAGATCTTTTACATTTTTGCCCTCCCAGTGTTCGCGATGAGTAATTTACACTATGAACCAATATTTTTACGCATCCGTATATACAAATGCATCATAACAGCTTCCATATGCGATCAGTTTTGTGACCTAAGGCGGGAAAAGCTAACGAGATAGGGTTTGATCAACAGAAATTATTCTAATTCGCTGATGTATATAGACTATAAGAGTTCCTGCTTATATCAAACGAAGGTCCTTAAGGTAGAGCAAAAGATTTGTGTCATTGGGTTGGGGTGCCCTAAAATAGTCGACTGCGGACGCATTGCATCGTAAAGTTGGTAAGCCATTAATTGATGCTAATTAATTTGGTATTTTTTAATAATTTCAGAAATTGATTGCTGCAATGTACATTTGGGACATGATTGCGTAGAAATTACGAAGATTGAGATAGACTCGGTACACATTGAGGGGATCTGGGATGAAGCGGACAAAGAAGCAAAGGTTTGAAATTATTTTGCTTTGTTAACTGACTAATTTACTAGAAAATAAAGCAGACACGATTTCTTCGTCCCACTGACACGATTTCTCAGCCATATCTGCAGTGAAGGCACAAATCAAGGCGAATGGTGATATATCCCCAAATTTGGCGGGATAAATATCCTCCACTTGACCGGACGCATGGCGGGGTTTTCTGGGGTCTTCGCGGGGGTTTTTTGCGGTCTGCTACATTAATACTCCGAGTTTGGCGGCAACTCAAATTTTTTGCCGGGTCCGGCATTATGGGTGGCCATCTTGATTCTTGACTCTCTCGCTCTTCCGTTTGTTATTACAAGTATAAATAAACGGAGGATTAATTACTGAGCGCGCAAAACGGGGCAAAATTTGAACCGTTGTGCGCGGTGAGCAAACATAATTTAGTCACGCGCAGTATATGCGTAAATGAGGGATAGTTGTGCGCGGTCGAATATTTGGATTTATTATACGAATTTCCTCATCGCGCACAAATGGCATTACTGTATACAGTTGTGTGAGGAGATATATTAAACGACTAAAATGTTTTACTTGTCAGAATGGATACAAATATTCGCTGATATGGCGCTTACGTGAAAAACTTTTCTCAAACAAAGTACCAGCAAATTCGGCAGATGGATGAGTAGATGACCGGTCGAATTCTTGTTTGTGGTCCCACCAACCTCTCACCTCATCCACCTCATCCATCTCTACGTACCATCGCTTTTCGTCTTATTAATAGTAACACATGAAAGTGGAGCCCACAGAGGGAAAAAGATAGAATTTTTCAACGCAGCACAGCGGAACGACGCGAAACCTACTGCAAATTGCCCAGTTAACAACATTCGAACGCGAAGGTACACATATTGTTTAGCGGGCCCCACAATATATTCTCGAGTCTCGACACCCCACTATCCAACCCCATTGAATCTAGTTGGTAGATGATGTGACATTTAATTAGGTATTTTTTCCCATATTTAGTTTACGTGAATTAAGCTATATTCGACGACTCCATACAAGTCTAAGCGGAAGTTGGCCGGTTATATCATCTCCAAACCACACTGCAACAACATGCCAAATATGGCGTTTTCCCTCCATCAACCGCCCTGCAAAACTGGAATCATTTTGCCGGTTTGCTACAGGGCCATCCAAATTTGGAGAGTCAATGTAGCAACCTCTGATGTATAAAAAAACAGTGTAGCAACCTACATCCAGTTTTTGTATGTCTGTTTATTAGACCATTCCTAGAACATTCATTATGATTCTGTTTGTTTATTTCGATCCCCCTATGGCATTATCCAAAAGGCGGGAGTAAAATAACAACAATCGTGCCAAATAAGAGTCTAAATATATATATAATCCAAAAAATCATAAAACCACATTATAAAATTAGGTGATAAGAGGAACGAAAGTCCAATATCAACATTGAGATACACGAAGGAAACTTAACGTCTCAAATCACAACACGTATAGAATATAGCATACATGGAGACCATATCACAAAATTCACACATATATGATATATGATCAACAAATATAGTGCGGAATTAAAATTAAACCCAAATAATAAACAAATGCAAACGCAATTATGTTTCAAGGGTTCGGACTACCCAAGTAACTTCCCGCCTTGTTCCCGATTATCCTACGTCCCTTCCACCCGGATACCTCCGGATACTCAAGTTAGAACCCTAACTTGAGGTTGCCTTTAAACCCACTTGTAGCAACCCTACAAGTGAAATCGAATACAATCGATGTCCTTCACTCCTACAACTTGGGAGTAAGCAAACCGCTCTCACAAACCTAGCACAAAAACAAAATAACGAAATTTATGAAATTATGAAAGCAACACTTACAATCCCATATGCCTTGAAGTAGAACTTGAAGGAGAAGTGTGTTGTGTGTTGAAGACTCTCTTGGAAGAGAGGAGAAAGCTCTTTCTCTTGACTACACCTATTACCTTGACGATCACTACCGTTTGAATACACATCGCTCCTGCCTTTGCACCGGCTCCATTATATCAATTCCCGCCTGTTAATCATGAATCCATGTCAATAGAGAGGGCTATTGCCGTAAAGGTGGAGGCCGAGGTAATAGATCGGGTGCCAATCGGCGGCTCAAGGCTGGACCGATATACGTGCACCTCATGGGCATTTACTTTCCGTTTGAATACACATCGCTCCTGCCTTTGCACCTGCTCTATTATATTAGTTCCCGCCTGTTAATCATGAATCCCTGTCAATAGAGAGGACTACTACCGTAAAGGTGGAGGCCGAGATAATAGATCGGGTGCCAATCGGCGGCTCAAGGCTGGACCGATATACGTGCACCTCATGGGCATTTACTTTCCGTTTGAATACACATCGCTCCTGCCTTTGCACTGGCTCCATTATATCAGTTCCCACCTGTTACTCATGAATCCCTGTCAATAGAGAGGACTACTGTCGTAAATGTGGAGGCCGAGGTAATAGATCGGGTGCCAATCGGTGGCTCAAGGCTGGACCGATATACGTGCACCTCATGGGCATTTACTTTCCGTTTGAATACACATCGCTCCTGCCTTTGCACCGGCTCCATTATATCAGTTCCCGCCTGTTAATCATGAATCCCTGTCAATAGAGAGGACTACTGTCGTAAAGGTGGAGGCCGAGGTAATAGATCGGGTGCCAATCGGCAGCTCAAGGCTGGACCGATATACGTGCACCTCATGGGCATTTACTTTCCGTTTGAATACACATCGCTCCTGTCTTTGCACCTGCTCCATTATATCAGTTCTCGCCTGTTAATCATGAATCCCTGTCAATAGAGAGGACTACTGCCGTAAAGGTGGAGGCCGAGGTAATAGATCGGGTGCCAATCGGCGGCTCAAGGCTGTACCGATATACGTGCACCTCATGGGCATTTACTTTCCGTTTGGATACACAACGCTCCTGCCTTTGCACCTGCTCTATTATATCAGTTCCCGCCTGTTAATCATGAATCCCTGTCAATAGAGAGGACTACTGCCGTAAAGGTGGAGGCCGAGTTAATAGATCGGGTGCCAATCGGCAGCTCAAGGTTGGACCGATATACGTGCACCTAATGGGAATTTACTTTCCGTTTGAATACACATCGCTCTTGCCTTTGCACCGGCTCCATTATATCAGTTCCCGCCTGTTAATCATGAATCCCTGTCAATAGAGAGGACTACTGCTGTAAAGGTGGAGGCCGAGGTAATAGATCAGGTGCCAATCGGTGGCTCAAGACTGGACCGATATACGTGCACCTGATGGGCATTTACTTTCCGTTTGAATACACATTGCTCCTGCCTTTGCACCGGCTCCATTATATATGTTCCCGCCTGTTAATCATGAATCCCTGTCAATAGAGAGGACTACTGCCGTAAAGGTGGAGCCCGATTGAATAGAGCGGGTGCCAATCGGCGGCTTAAGGCTGGACCGATATACGTGCACCTCATGGGCATTTACTTTCCGTTTGAATACACATCGCTCCTGCCTTTGCACCGGCTCCATTATATCAGTTCCCGCCTGTTAATCATAAATCCCTGTCAATAGAGAGGACTACTGCCGTAAAGGTGGAGGCCGAGGTAATAGATCGGGTGCCAATCGGCGGCTTAAGGCTGGACCGATATACGTGCACCTCATGGGCATTTACTTTCCATTTGAATACACATCGCTCCTGCCTTTGCACCTGCTCCATTATATCAGTTCCCGCCTGTTAATCATGAATCCCTGTCAATAGAGAGGACTTCTGCCGTAAAGGTGGAGGCCGAGGTAATAGATCGGGTGCCAATCGGCGGCTCAAGGCTGGACCGATATACGTGCACCTCATGGGCATTTACTTTCCGTTTGAATACACATCGCTCCTGCCTTTGCACCGGCTCCATTATATCAGTTCCCGCCTGTTAATCATGAATCCCTGTCAATAGAGAGGACTACTGCTGTAAAGGTGGAGACCGAGGTAATAGATCGGGTGCCAATCGGCAGCTCAAGGCTGGACCGATATACGTGCACCTCATGGGCATTTACTTTCAGTTTGAATACACATCGCTCCTGCCTTTGCACCTGCTCCATTATATCAGTTCCCGCCTGTTAATCATGAATCCCTGTCAATAGAGAGGACTACTACCGTAAAGGTGGAGGCCGATGTAATAGATCGGGTGCCAATCGGCGGCTCAAGGCTGGACCGATATACGTGCACCTCATGGGCATTTACTTTCTGTTTGAATACACATCGCTCCGGCCTTTTCACCGGCTCCATTATATCAGTTCCTGCCTGTTAATCATGAATCCCTGTCAATAGAGAGGACTACTACCGTAAATGTGGAGCCCGAGGTAATAGATCGGGTGCCAATCGGTGGCTCTATGCTGGACCGATATACGTGCACCTCATGGGCATTTACTTTCCGTTTGAATACACATCGCTCCTGCCTTTTCACCGGCTCCATTATATCAGTTCCCGCCTGTTAATCATGAATCCCTGTCAATAGAGAGGACTACTGCCGTAAAGGTGGAGGCCGAGGTAATAGATCGGGTGCCAATCGGCGGCTCAAGGCTGGACCGATATACGTGCACCTCATGGGCATTTACTTTCCATTTGAATACACATCGCTCCTGCCTTTGCACCTGCTCCATTATATCAGTTCCCGCCTGTTAATCATGAATCCCTGTCAATAGAGAGGACTTCTGCCGTAAAGGTGGAGGCCGAGGTAATAGATCGGGTGCCAATCGGCGGCTCAAGGCTGGACCGATATACGTGCACCTCATGGGCATTTACTTTCCGTTTGAATACACATCGCTCCTGCCTTTGCACCGGCTCCATTATATCAGTTCCCGCCTGTTAATCATGAATCCCTGTCAATATAGAGGACTACTGCCGTAAAGGTGGAGACCGAGGTAATAGATCGGGTGCCAATCGGCAGCTCAAGGCTGGACCGATATACGTGCACCTCATGGGCATTTACTTTCAGTTTGAATACACATCGCTCCTGCCTTTGCACCTGCTCCATTATATCAGTTCCCGCCTGTTAATCATGAATCCCTGTCAATAGAGAGGACTACTACCGTAAAGGTGGAGGCCGATGTAATAGATCGGGTGCCAATCGGCGGCTCAAGGCTGGACCGATATACGTGCACCTCATGGGCATTTACTTTCTGTTTGAATACACATCGCTCCGGCCTTTTCACCGGCTCCATTATATCAGTTCCTGCCTGTTAATCATGAATCCCTGTCAATAGAGAGGACTACTACCGTAAATGTGGAGCCCGAGGTAATAGATCGGGTGCCAATCGGCGGCTCTATGCTGGACCGATATACGTGCACTTCATGGGCATTTACTTTCCGTTTGAATACACATCGCTCCTGCCTTTGCACCGGCTCCATTATATCAGTTCCCGCATGTTAATCATGAATCCCTGTCAATAGAGAGGACTGCTGCCGTAAAGGTGGAGGCCGAGGTAATAGATCGGGTGCCAATCGGCGGCTCAAGGCTGGACCGATATACGTGCACCTCATGGGCATTTACTTTCCGTTTGAATACACATCGCTCCTGCCTTTGCACCGGCTCCATTATATCAGTTCCCGCCTGTTAATCATGAATCCCTGTCAATAGAGAGGACTACTGCCGTAATAGTGGAGGCCGAGGTAATAGATCAGGTGCCAATCGGCGGCTCAAGGCTGGACCGATATACGTGCACCTCATGGGCATTTACTTTCTGTTTGAATACACATCGCTCCTGCCTTTGCACCGGCTCCATTATATCAGTTCCCGCCAGTTAATCATGAATCCCTGTCAATAGAGAGGACTACTGCCGTAAAGGTGGAGGCCAAGGTAATAGATCGGGTGCCAATCGGCAGCTCAAGGCTGGACCGATATACGTGCACCTCATGGGCATTTACTTTCCGTTTGAATACACATCGCTCATGTCTTTGCACCTGCTCCATTATATCAGTTCTCACCTGTTAATCATGAATCCCTGTCAATAGAGAGGACTACTGCCGTAAAGGTGGAGGCCGAGGTAATAGATCGGGTGCCAATCGGCGGCTCAAGGCTGTACCGATATACGTGCACCTCATGGGCATTTACTTTCCGTTTGGATACACAACGCTCCTGCCTTTGCACCTGCTCCATTATATCAGTTCCCGCCTGTTAATCATGAATCCCTGTCAATAGAGAGGACTACTGCCGTAAAGGTGGAGGCCGAGTTAATATATCGGGTGCCAATCGGCGGCTCAAGGCTAGACCGATATACGTGCATCTCATGGGCATTTACTTTCCGTTTGAATACACATCGCTCCTGCCTTTGCACCTGCTCCATTATATCGGTTCCCGCCTGTTAATCATGATTCCGTGTCAATAGAGAGGACTACTGCCGTAAAGGTGGAGGCCGAGGTAATAGATCGGGTGCCAATCGGCGGCTCAAGGCTGGACCGATATACGTGCACCTCATGGGCATTTACTTTCTGTTTGAATACACATCGCTCCTGCCTTTGCACCTGCTCCATTATATCAGTTCCCGCCTGTTAATCATGATTCCTTGTCAATAGAGAGGACTACTGCCGTAAAGGTGGAGGCCGAGGTAATAGATCGGGTGCCAATCGGTGCCTCTAGGCTGGACCGATATACGTGCACCTCATGGGCATTTACTTTCCGTTTGAATACACATCGCTCCTGCCTTTGCACCGGCTCCATTATATCAGTTCCCGCCTGTTAATCATGAATCCATGTCAATAGAGAGGACTGCTGCCGTAAAGGTGGAGCCCGAGGTAATAGATCGGGTGCCAATTGGTGGCTCAAGGCTGGACCGATATACGTGGACCTCATGGGCATTTACTTTCTGTTTGAATACACATCGCTCCTGCCTTTGCACCTGCTCCATTATATCAGTTCCCGCCTGTTAATCATGAATCCCTGTCAATAGAGGGGACTACTGCTGTAATGGTCGAGCCTGAGGTAATAGATCGGGTGCCAATCGGTGGCTCTTGGCTGGACCGATATACGTGCACCTCATGGGCATTTACTTTCCGTTTGAATACACATCGCTCCTGAATGTGCAGTGGCTACTAAACAATAGATATTTATAGATCGGTTGCGAGACGTAATCGGTATGCCACGTAATGATGAAAGTACAACTGCCACCTCGTACAATCTCATTTCGGAGGTACGTAATGATGACATTAAATGATTCTGCTTTCTTCTCAACACTGTTCACGTGTGGTAACTGGAGAATGAGTCAAGTAGAACCTCGGTTTCCGTGTAAGCCCTTCATTACGATTTTTTTTGCCCATCCAAACGGATGCTTTACCCCAGCCGTCTGATGAGATCGTTTTAGTCAGTTCCACTTCCATATGTAATTGACCACGCGCACCCCGGCTTGCAATCCGCAAATGGCCAGGGGACCCGTGTGGGGGCTTAGAAATTTGTAACCGCAAGCGCACGGTGTTGTAGTGTGGCTTGGGGGTCGAACACAGGGAGGCTATGATGTGCTCGTGTCAAGAAGGACCAAAATCACCCCGAGGACGAGCTAGCCCGAATCGGTAAATGGTTGTCACGGAAATAAATGAAGGGTGTGAACAATAAGAAAATAAACCCGGGACTTTGGTTTCCACTCCAACGAGCGACTCTCGCTGATACGGCCTACGGGTAGGATAGCGATCGGAATTAGGGTCTAATAGTGAGACGTTGCCTCTGAAAGTGGTACCGGCATCCCATGGGCCCGATATTCCGGTCGGTGCCCAGGATGATACACCGGACTTCCCGGATTCGATCAGTGGGCACTCCCGTGTCCATTAACACTGATCGATTCCGGGAGCACTAAGCTTGCAACGATAACTCCCAACGTCTCATCCTGCCGCTCCCGCGTGCTAGGATTTGACGTCTACGCTAAGGGCGTGAGCTATGGCTAGGGAGTCAACCGCCAAGTTTATTCCCCCTTGGCCCAGCGGTCAAAGGTGGTCTTTTTCCCGCCGATGACAATGAAACACCCCGCGTAACCGTTAGAATCCTAATCCCTATCGATTCCTAACCCTATGGACGCATCGGGAAGGAGCCCCCGAAGGGGTTTCCACCAAAATCCCAGATTTGGGAACTACTCACAAAAATTCATTAAAAAGCGATCTAAATGAAAATGAACCGTTGGAATCATAATCGGAAGATTGGAATGCGGAAGTAATAGAGTAATTAAGACAATACTAAAATTTGAGAAAGATCCGAAAACTTACAAAAGAACAGTAATTACAACCGTCACAATGTGAGAAAACAGTAAAAACTAGCAGCTCCTCGTTTCTGGAACCCTAGGGGTTCTATTTATAGACTCTCGTATCACCCGATCGGTTGACAAGTCAACCGATCGGGTGATCCGTTACAGATAATAACAGAAAACGGCGAGCTTTCACCCGGTCATATGAACCGGTCGGGTGAGTTCTTGGAGTGACCGGTTGGATCTTGGCGCCATCGGGTGAAGCGATCGGTTGGGTGCCCGTGTCTTCAACTCCTCAGCATCAGCTACAGATGAACCGATCGGGTGAGAGTCAGCCGATCGGTTGGAATTTTGCTCGAAAAGACAGAGAACAGGCCCCAGTTGAACCGGTCTGTGAACCGGTCGGGTGACTTTCACTTGAGCTCCGGCTGAGACCGGGTGGTGAACGCGTGCATCACCCGATCGGTTGGAGAAGACCAACCGACCGGGTGAGGGGCTGAAAGATGTATTCTTTGACGTTTGACCCCCTGGATCGCGCGTGACTCCTCCCGTTGCTCCGGGGACTTGAGATATCGTCGTTAAACGTCTCCTACGCGGTCAATCTCCTGCAAACATGGAGAAACAAAGAAAAGTGAAAGAAAACGAGAAAATACGAGAAACCGAATAAAAGGCGGCAGAAAACACGGAGAAACACAAAAGAAAACGTGTGTGAATATATGAAATATAAACGCACGTCAAAATCCCTCAAGCTGAACTCTTCCTCGTCCTCGAGGAATACGACTGAGAGTAGGAGCTCGGAGGGAGAAAATAAAGAGGAAGAAAGAAAAAGAAAACTCTATATCCTAGATCGTCCGTCAGAGCCAACAAAATCAAAAACAACACACCAAGCAAGCAAACGTCAAATCACACCACTAAACCTAGGAAAACGAGTCCAAATAAGTGTCGTGGGCCCACGCGGTGAAGCGCGAGTGAGTGCGGTCGCGTGCTAGCAAACGGTGTCGCTTTCTACTATGTGCTATGAGCTCATATACGCAAATCCAGGAAATGACCCAAATACCAATTCGAATTTGAAATTGCGGTGAATATTAGTTCAAGCATGCATGAGAAGAGTATAAGAATAGAAGCGTATCATGCATCGGGGACTCCACAACTAGGGTGAAGGAAATCACGCCACTATAGCCTAGATACTAGCTAAAAAGTTCCTAAGCCAAGTGTTTTCGAAAACGATGGGGGTTGAGATGATGTGGAGAAGAACACTCGGTGCAAATTCTCGCCTTCCCTTTATTCTCGGCAAGTAGGAAAATATTCACACTGAAATTTTTTTTGGGTTTTGGGTATTTGTATTTTTTGGCTTTTTGGCTATATAATTTTTTTCTTTTCTTTTCTTTTTGGGTTTTTCTTTTCTTTTCTCTTTTCTTTTTAGATTTTTTGGGTTTTTGGCTATACACATGTGTACTCTCCCAAGTGGGAGAACGGTACACGACGAGGGGATTTGCACCAAGTAAAACAAAAAAGAAGTCGAAATCTAAACACTTGGGCATAGGAAACTATTCTCGCTAAATAGAGCGTAGGCTAAATGGGTTATCCTAGTCCTTAATTGTGGAATCCCGACGCATGCGAATTGAAATATACGATATAAATATAGCATGCATATAGTAGAAGCAAATACCGCATATTCAAATCGAAGCATGATAATCTAGGGGTCATTCCTGGACAGGTATATAAAGTAAAATCACAAAGTAGAAGCACACCAAATAGCTAGGCACGATGCACGACTCACAAAAAGCTAAGTGGACCCACGATGCGTGAAATGCAAAAGGACTCGAAATCCTAGGGTCAGTGAGTGTGATTATTGATGCCATGCTAGGTGTGTGTGATTTTGTGGCGATTCATCATAGGGTTCATCTCTAGGGGAAAGAGATAAAAAGAAGAGAAGAGAAAAAAAGGAAAAAATAAAAAAACCGATGAAAACGACACAAAAACGAAAAAGAAGGACTCAAATGACGCACATAGTGCGACTCCCCCAAGCTGAAGCTTGCATTGCCCTCAATGCAATATGAGTGAGTACGGGAGGGCAATGAAGATGGGGGGGAATACGCACTGACACAAAAAGAAATGAAAACGAGGAAAACACAGAGATGAAACTGGAAATAAAGAAAGATCAAAATCAAAATCAAACGACACAGAAATAGAAATAAAACCACATGACACGACACTCAAAAAGGTGAAAAACAAGCACACACACAAAAATGAGAAAAACAACAAAACACGACAACACACCAAAATAGACGTCCCCCAAGCTAGACCTGACAGTGCTAGCGAATAAAATGTGATCGTGAAATGCAGAAATATGCAAGGGGGAGTCAAAAACAAATAAGGAGAAATCAGAAAGCAGGAGAAGGTGAGTCCTCGTCCTCCTCGGAAGAGGGTGTGGATGGGTGGTCGGGGGAGGCTGGGCTTGGTGGGACCGGAAAGGTGCTCTCACTCAAGTGCAAGAGTCCGTAAAAGTAGTAAAATCTGGGAGTCCAGATGTCGAATCCACGGGAAGAAATCTGTTGCAACCACAATTCAAATCAAATAGAAAGCCAACGAAGAGACTAAACACTTTTAATGGTGGTGATGGTGGTGTGAATGGGGATACGTGAATGATACGAACAAGGAAAATACGTGAGAACAAATATCTATAAAAAGTATGCACATGGTATGGGTTCGTTAGGATCAATGATTCGTATTAATTTGGTTGATGAATATATCACAATGAATTCTCCTTTTGGGAGCAATTCACCCGAAAATACTCAATATAACTCAATGAATTCTCCTTTTGAGAGCAATTCATCGGAAGATGCCCTTTTGGGGGTTCAAACACAATATTCAAAAAGATCGTCGCTAAAGTTATAATACGATATGAAACTCTCTTTTGGAGAGATCAAAACTACAGTATGAAACTCCCTTTTGGGGAGATCAAAACTCACCCTTTTGGGGTGATCATCAACTAAATCATTTCTTTTGGAATCTGAAAAAGTCGATTTACGAACAAAGATTACAATTTTAGCGATGTTTAACGATTAAGCACATGGAATACAACCAAACTAACACGAATAATATCCCCTAACTACTCCATACCATGCACAACAGAGATTTAGCTACTCATCATGCAATAATAAACAACTTTCATGGCAAAATACATCAAGATTATAGCAAAATACGGTAGAAAGGCATCAAATAAGGGGTTTAAGTTAAGAAATATATCACCAATTCTCCTTGAAAAGACTTCAAACTCTCTGGAAATAATAAAACAAGCCTCTGGAATTTTACAGAATTTTTCAGGGGGAAAATACGGCTTCTAGAGCCTCCAATACGCCCAAAATACGCTCCAATCTGCTTGTATACGCCCAAAAACCATAGGAATACCTTATATAGAGGCATTGATGGTTTGGGTTGTGTTATCGGGTTCAAACCCGCTCCGAAACCCAATATCACCGTCGGATCAAATCGGGACCGTCGGATCAATGGCGGGATTAAACGTGGGTACACCATGTGTGCTTCAAAGTTCGTGCGCTGCCCGCTTCGCATCGAATCCGAACCAAACTCGGAGTTGCTTTTGGCCGTTCGATCATCATCCAACCGTTAAGAAAGGGCCACGTCGTCATGCAGAGAGCGTACGCTGCCGCCCGCTTCGATCGCTTCGGATGAGATCGCGACCGTCGGATCATCATCGGACGGCCCAGCGTCGCCAAAGAAATCTTGCCAGTGCTTGGAGATTGCGGGGCGAATCGTAGCCGTTAGATCTTGATCGTACGCTCTGGAAGTGGCCACGTCGCCCCAGTCGCTTCGCCCGCGTCTGCTGCATTGGATAAATCTGAACCGCTCGATGAAAAGGCGGGATTGAACTTGGCTTTGACACGTGGCTTGCGGAGCTTCGATCCGCTCTGTTCCACGGGGCGCATCTGGGCCGTCGGATTCAACAGCAACGAGCTCGATTGCGCCACGTGGACAAGCCGTTTCATCCGCAATTTCGCATTGGAGCACAGCATGGGCCGTAGGATCTCGATCAGACGCCCAAAACGTCGCCACGTGTCAACAACCGATTGGCTGCCGACCGTATTTCTCATATTTTTGGTGTATTTCTTCATTAAAAATGTATTCTGCACTCAATAAATCACAGTAATTAGCACAGATCTCAAAAAAATACAAATAAATAGTCGTTGGAATCGTGAGATTGAGACGATGCTAGGAAAAATATAAAAGTGCAGAAATGCATCGTTAAATGCTGTTTTGTGCTCAAATAGTGTGTTTTCTCTAATAAATAAATGTGTAGAAAATACGTATGAATTAGAGAACAATGTAGCATCACATGAGCACAAAATAGGGCTAAATGGGGGGTTAAATATGTAATATTGAACCCGAATCACACCCCCCAACTATCGATTTGCTAGTCTCTTAGCAAAAATAGCGATAAATACGGATGATTAATAAAACAATAAATTCTTTCAAATTGCTCATGGCGTGGCTCAATAATACGCATTCCAACATGATCTTGACCATCAATATACACATCCAAGAACAAAATCAATCACATGATATGTTCTCTAATTTAGTATGAATAAATAACATACAAGCATCGTTTTGCGCAAGCGAAAGTATAACACGTCGTTATGAACTAGTATTCGTGTTTCCAAGGAATTGGCCTATCAAAACAATCATTCAAGACATGGGTATTAAAGTTGCTTAGTATATTCACCATTTCTTTTCTTTTATTGGTTCTCGTAACGCGCATCAAGCAACATTCGCAGAAAAAGGTATAACTTGGATCGCTCCATCAAATGAGTGAGTTTCCTGTCAATGGCTCCCAAATCAGACGATCATAGGGCATTAGGCCAAGAAGGACCCCTCGGACTGTACTACTCGAGCCAACCAAGTTATGTATTAGTGACATACTTCTTCATTTTCTTCATTCATTTTTTTCTTTCATTCAAAAATTTTTTCTTTTCTTTTCTTTTCTTCATCTTTTTGCAAGAAACTCAAAACCCATCAACATGAATATAAACATTAATAACAAAGGCCAAATTCCTCTTCAACTTGAAAACTTTTCTAATAAATCGTGTATACTTAAGCTTTTTCATCACATTAGCATGCATGAGATAAATTCAAACTATTTCGAGATATTAATCATGGAAATTGAAAGTTTTCATGAATAGTATATTAATGGTAATTCCATGGAGGAAAACTAATCAACTCAAGCCATAAAAAATTTTCAGAACTCAATTAATATATAATCATCCGCATTAGAGGCATATGAAGGAGTTTTAAAAGATGAGATTTGGTGATTTATTCTTATCTTAACCTTATTTTTGAAAAAATGACAAAAAAAATCCTAAGTCTCATACACACCCCCCAACTAAAGATGGACATTGTCCTCAATGTCGGAAGAGGTACGAGTTTATTCAAGCAAGCAACCTAGAAAGCATTTAAAAACTACACTACTGGAAAGAACACACCGTGATCAAATGGCGGATCCCGAATCTTTAATTGTGGAGGAATTTGTTCAATTTGCTCCTTGCGCTCCTCGGCGATTATTTTTCCTCCATAAGCTAATTTGGACCCCAGCAACACAACTCCAAGCATCTCTATAAGCTGTTTGCCAATGTCCTGCGAGAGATGAGTTATGTCAGTCCAAATTAATTTAAAGTTCCTTTCAATAAAAGTGTTCCAAATGTAGTCATCAAAATAAGTAAAATCAATTAAAGTATATTGATGACTACTCCCTTTATGATTTGCACTACTCTCGGTACGATGCTCGATCATTGGGGAGAGGGGTAAATGATTTTGGGACAAAACTGGAGGAGGGCATGGTTCTGACTCCATGGCGATAATCTCAAAACCCTTGTCCCTAGCTGTCTCCTCCTCTCGTTCATCCAAAATTGCTAGCTCGTACTCTCTTTTGCACACACTTTCTGCCATGTGGATATTTTTATTCGTGTAATCAACGTGACATGGCTCGCTCGATATACCTGCAATAGAAGATAAATTCGTATTAGATTCTTGAAGTTGAATTTTAAAATAATTATTTTCTTCTAAGCAAGCGGCAATTAAATTAAGATTTTCAATGGAATTTTGAGTCTGCCGACTCCGAGCAAGAAAATTCTCTTGGAATTGAAGGGATGTGGCCTCCTGTGTCTGAATAATTAGGTAAGCGTCCTCTCTCAAGGATTGCAAAGGTACGTCTACACTTTGCTCTTCTTGATCGAGGCACGAAGGCTCCGTTGAATCGCTCTCTGAAGTCTCTTCCCCGGTTTCTTCGTTTTCTTGCAGAGACTCCAAGTATTTCCACGCCACTGTCGGCGTCATGCCTCCCAAGAATTCCTGCAGCTGTGGTCGTAGTCCATCTAGAAAGGACGCCATAAGCTCTTCATTTGTGTAACCATGCTGTGGATAGCTCGATACGATATTTGTGAACCTCCTCCAGGCCTGAAAGAAAGTTTCACAATCAGTTTGATTAAAATTTACAATCTTGAGCTTTTCCATTCTATGTTTTTGTGCATTTGCATACCGTGCATCATACAGGTTTTTCGTGCAATAGAAGTTCATATATTCCATTTTTTAAAAATTAAAATAAAATAATAAAAAAAAGTTTATGTACAGTAAAGTGGAAAGATCTCACCGAAGGTCCTCTAAATGAAATAAACCGTAGTCACAAACCATTCCTCCCCGACAACGGCGCCAAAAACTTGGTGGGACCGGAAAGGTGCTCTCTCTCAAGTGCAAGAGTCCGTACAAGTAGTAAAATCTGGGAGTCCAGATGTCGAATCCACGGGAAGAAATCTGTTGCAACCACAATTCAAATCAAATAGAAAGCCAACGAAGAGACTAAACACTTTTAATGGTGGTGATGGTGGTGTGAATGGGGATACGTGAATGATACGAACAAGGAAAATACGTGAGAACAAATATCTATAAAAAGTATGCACATGGTATGGGTTCGTTAGGATCAATGATTCGTATTAATTTGGTTGATGAATATATCACAATGAATTCTCCTTTTGGGAGCAATTCACCCGAAAATACTCAATATAACTCAATGAATTCTCCTTTTGGGAGCAATTCATCGGAAGATGCCCTTTTGGGGGTTCAAACACAATATTCAAAAAGATCGTCGCTAAAGTTATAATACGATATGAAACTCTCTTTTGGAGAGATCAAAACTACGGTATGAAACTCCCTTTTGGGGAGATCAAAACTCACCCTTTTGGGGTGATCATCAACTAAATCATTTCTTTTGGAATCTGAAAAAGTCGATTTACGAACAAAGATTACAATTTTAGCGACGTTTAACGATTAAGCACATGGAATACAACCAAACTAACACGAATAATATCCCCTAACTACTACATACCATGCACAACAGAGATTTAGCTACTCATCATGCAATAATAAACAACTTTCATGGCAAAATACATCAAGATTATAGCAAAATACGGTAGAAAGGCATCAAATAAGGGGTTTAAGTTAAGAAATATATCACCAATTCTCCTTGAAAAGACTTCAAACTCTCTGGAAATAATAAAACAAGCCTCTGGAATTTTACAGAATTTTTCAGGGGGAAAATACGGCTTCTAGAGCCTCCAATACGCCCAAAATACGCCCCAATCTGCTTGTATACGCCCAAAAACCATAGGAATACCTTATACAGAGGCATTGCGGGTTTGGGTTGTGTTATCGGGTTCAAACCCGCTCCGAAACCCAATATCACCGTCGGATCAAATCGGGACCGTCGGATCAACGGCGGGATTAAACGTGGGTACGCCACGTGTGCTTCAAAGTTCGTGCACTGCCCGCTTCGCATCGAATCCGAACCAAACTCGGAGTTGCTTTTGGCCGTTCGATCATCATCCAACCGTTAAGAAAGGGCCACGTCGTCATGCAGAGAGCGTACGCTGCCGCCTGCTTCGATCGCTTCGGATGAGATCGCGACCGTCGGATCATCATCGGACGGCCCAGCGTCGCCAAAGAAATCTCGCCAGCGCTTGGAGATTGCGGGGCGAATCGTAGCCGTTAGATCTTGATCGTACGCTCTGGAAGTGGCCACGTCGCCCCAGTTGCTTCGCCCGCGTCCGCTACATTGGATAAATCTGAACCGCTCGATGAAAAGGCGGGATTGAACTTGGCTTTGACACGTGGCTTGCGGAGCTTCGATCTGCTCTGTTCCACGGGGCGCATCTGGGCCATCGGATTCATCAGCAACGAGCTCGATTGCGCCACGTGGACAAGCTGTTTCATCCGCAATTTTGCGTTGGAGCACAGCATGGGCCGTAGGATCTCGATTAGACGCCCAAAACGTCGCCACGTGTCAACAACCGATTGTCTGCCGACCGTATTTCTCGTATTTTTGGTGTATTTCTTCATTAAAAATGTATTCTGCACTCAATAAATCACAGTAATTAGCACAGATCTCAGAAAAATACAAATAAATAGTCGTTGGAATCATGAGATCGAGACGATGCTAGGAAAAATATAAAAAGTGCAGAAATGCGTCGTTAAATGCTGTTTTGTGCTCAAATAGTGTGTTTTCTCTAATAAATAAATGTGTAGAAAATAGGTATGAATTAGAGAACAATGTAGCATCACATGAGCACAAAATAGGACTAAATGGGGGGTTAAATATGTAATATTGAACCCAAATCAGGGGTGTGCGGAGAAGTGGGGAACGAGGTGGAGGAATAGGGGCAGCGGTGGTGTGAACAATGGGAGGAGTGTCGGTGGAGGTGGGTGGTGGTGGTAGGAAGGCGATCAAGGCGGTGGTGAGAGGAATAGAAATGGGGGAAGAAGATGTGGTGGTGACGGTAGTGGGTGGTGGTGGAAGAGATCTGGAGCGCACCGGTAATTTCCTCCGACGCACGTATGCAGTGATGGAGGAGGAGGGAGGAGGTAGCGTGGGTGCGATGGAAGTGGTCGGGAGGGGTGAAGTGGATACCGGGACGGGAATAGATGAGGGAGGAGAAGAATGTGGTGAGGGAGGTGATGGATGTGGGGATGTGTGGGAGGGTGGGGGAGAAGATCGCCGAGGTGGTGAAGGTGGAGGTGGTGAAGGTGGAGGTGGTCCGTGGATGTGAGTGAGAAGGCGAAGAATGGCGGCCACGTTCCTCTCAAGTGCGAGGAAACGTGGGTGAGTGAGAAAAGAGGACGGTGATGGGTCCGAGGAGGCAGAGGACATGGCGAGCTCACGAAGGGCAGCGACCTCCCTTTCAAGACCTAGACGGGCAGAGACCTGATGGCGACCAAAAGATGTGGACTGGCGTGAGGCAGAAGTGGTGCCGGCAGGTAAGGTCGAAGTGGTGCAGGCGGCAGTGGTCATGCCGGCACAGGAGACAAGGCCAGAAATGGCCGCAAAGAGGTGCTCAGATGTGATGGGTCCCGGAGCAGAAATAGGACGAATCGAGCCAGCCCCTATATCTCCCCGAGACGCAGGGATATCCTGCTCGCCTAAGTGGGCGGCAGGGGACGGTGGTCTGCGTGCGTCTGCGGAGAGGAAGGGAAGGTTCAACCCCGCAAGGAAGTTGGGATCAGGTGGGAAGGTCCAATCTCCCACAAGAGCAATGGTCATGCGAGCGGGGTTGGGGAGAATGGTGTAAGGGGCTGGGGGTGGCCATAATTAAAGATGAAGCGGCCATCGGAGTGGGGTCTAATCATGTGAATGTGCCGCAGGACATCAATATCTAGCTGCGAGGGTCTTGCGGCGGCGGGAAGATTGTTGGGGATGGGAATATTAAATTGGGGGCAAGAGCAAATGATAGTAATGATGCCCCACAACAAAACTTCCCCTTACCGGCCCGGCTGATCTCGAGTAGCTTGTAAACAAGCCAATCGCCGCCATGGATGGGAACGGTAGGGGCCCTGAAGCTAATTCCATCATCGTCCCGGACAAAAGGGAACATCATGGCCCAGAGGATAAAAAGGTCAGGGATAGTCACGGTGCCGGACTCGTCCCTGGGAAAAAATGCAGATGATATGATCCTGTGGGCCAAACGAAACACGGGATGAATGATGGAGGAGGCCTTGGCCCTTCCTCGGGGATAGTCATGGAACAGTGTGAGGCGGAACCAGAATTGATCGACGTTAAACTCGGGCGTGTACCCGTAGTGTCAGATGGAATCATCCCCAAGATTGGGGAAACCAAATATATCATTGATTGTGTTCAGATTTGTGGTGACACTCCGGTTACGCACCCGGAATTTAATGATCGACCCGGATTCCCAAACAAGTGTAAAGAGAAATTCGAGGGTGAGTGCCGGGTAGGATATGGCAGAAGCATTAAGGAAGGCCAACCATCCTAAGTTAGCGAAAAGAGATTCGACCTCGGTGTAGACACCGAGATCGATCAGTGTTTGTGTGTGCGGGAACTTAGTCGATAGATGCACCCGAGCATCGAGCCGACGATAAAAATCCTTGTGTTCCTGGTTCCTAAAGATATACCCATGCGGGCCCAACATTGGGTCCACAGGGGGGATAACAGGCGGGGAGGGCCAAGTGTAAGTGCTCGTGTGTGGGAAGGGGGACATGTTTGTTTTCGTCTCTTTTGAGACGGTTCCTCTTCCCGCATAATTCCCTTCCCCTTGTCCTTATCCTTAGACATGCGTGAGTGTGCGTGTATGAATGAGTGCAAAAGCGATGAATGCACACTAACACAAGCAAAATGAGCAAGCACAATTTATAGGGCAAAAGTAGAAATACGAGCGTAGGAGCGAGTGTACCCAAGCGAAGTAGCGAAGCTTGCCCGTAGATGTCCCCACACTGCGCAATGAGAGTAGCGTGGAGCCGCGGCGACCTCTTTCAGCAAGAATTTTCGAATGGGCGTGGTTTGGGGGGAAATTAGGTCAGAAACTCGAGATGGAGGGGAGAGAGTGTGAAAATGATGGAGAGATTGGTGGAGGAGGTGGAGAGAGGGAGTATTGGAGGGGTAGAGGACGTGGGGGAGTGAGAATCGGCCGTTGGGGAGGAGAGGCAGGTGAAACGACGACGACAATGGCGATCGGGTGAGGGTGAAAACAAACGGGTGGTCGGGGGTTTATATAGGGTTTTAAGTCGAACCGATCGGGTGACTTGTCACCCGATCGGTTGACGGTTAGGTCAAAAATTCTTGCTAAAAAATTTCTACAGGCGAACCGTTTGGTTGACTTTTCAACCGATCGGTTGGCCGCTCCACTCATTTTCCCGAGAATTGAGGGCTGCTCACCCGGTCGCCTCAACCGATCGCACTCGAACTCCACCGATCGGTTGATATTCCCCAAAAATTTCCCGAAAACTCTCCCCAGATCACCCGGTCTGTCACCTGGTCTCTCCATTCTTCAACCGATCGGTTCATTTGGGGACAGATTTCGGCTTGTATCTGATACATCCCAACCGATCGGTTGAGTTATCAACCGATCGGTTGGGGCTTTGTTTCCTGCAAAACCCAACAGATTGTATAAGTCCCTGAACGGATGTTCTCGC
The DNA here is from genome assembly GCA_030789695.1 of Scilla litardierei. Taxonomy (NCBI): domain Eukaryota; kingdom Viridiplantae; phylum Streptophyta; class Magnoliopsida; order Asparagales; family Asparagaceae; genus Scilla; species Scilla litardierei. Next base: position 40,871,247 of record CM061134.1, read on the forward strand.
GGCTGATTTTATTTATAAAAATAGATAAAATAAAGTAAAAAAATAACATTAAAAAGTGGGGACAAAGTTTAGAACATGGGTTGCCTCCCATGAAGCGCACTTGTTTAACGTCGTTGGCTCGACGCCCGCGAGAGATGTTCACGGTGGTTGATACGGGTGATGCCCGAAGTTCGGCATCTCTTCTTCATCGGAGCTTAAGGTCTTTGGAGCAGTCAGCGGCTGGAGAAAGATTTGCTCGACCACCCTCTCCTTGTTCTTGGGATCCGGGGGCTTTTCTTTCGTATTGGCGCTTACCGCCATCTTCTTAAGGATCCGGACCTCGTCTTTGGTGAGGCCCATGGGTTCTTTCCCTGCTTTCCTCGTAGGAGGAGCCTTGGGGAACCCGGGAGGGGTCGTTCTTGCTGCACTCGCTTTCCTAGCAGCATCATTGTTCTTGGGGCCGTCTCGGTCTTCTGAATCCTCCAAGTCATCGGGAGGGTTTCTTAAGAGAATCTCCCAGGAGCTCTCTTCAGCAGCTTTTTCTTCTTCCACCTCAAGCAAATTACACCGAGGGTCATCTGGGGGATCGGGATACTTCATGGACAACCCCAGATCAAATTCAACCTTTTCTCCGCTGACGTTTAGCGAAAGTTTTCCGTTCTTCACATCGATCAAAACGCCAGCAGTGGCCATGAAAGGCCGTCCCAGGATGATAGGGGTGTGTACGTCTTCAGGCATGTCCATGACTACGAAGTCCACTGGCACATGCACCCCTTTTACATTTACGGGGAGGTCATCCATAATCCCCACTGGATATTTGACCGACCGGTCAGCTAGTTGTAGGGTCATACCGGTGGGCTCCAAATCACCCATTCCTATCCTTTTATACATCGACAAGGGCATCAAACTTACACTCGCTCCGAGATCGACGAGTGCACGATGAATCTGGACTGCCCCGATCGTGCAAGGAATTGAGAAGCTCCCCGGGTCTTTAAGTTTCGGCGGATTTGCCCTCTGGATAAGAGCGCTACACTCCACCGTCAACACTACTTTCTCCTTTCTAGACCCTCTAGTCACCAAATCTTTCAGGAATTTCGCATAGGAGGGGATTGTTTCGATTGCTTCCAGGAAGGGGATTTGCAAGCTCAGGTCCTTGACCATGGCGAAGAACTTGCCATATTTCTCGTCGATTTTGGCCTGAGCTAACCGTTGTGGAAATGGCATAACGGGTTTGAACACTTTTGGGCTCCCTTCCTCGTTCTTCTTCTTCTCTTCTTCAGAGACTCCCTCCGGAGTCGTAGGATTTGATGACGAAGCACCGGCGTCGTTTGATTTTTCGATCGGTCGCTCAACGACCAACAGTGCTTCCGGTCTGTTAGGGGGCACTCTAGTAGGGATTTGTGTCCCGCTTCTCAGAACGATAGCGGACACATTTGTGTGCTCGTGCACGGGTGCCGACGTTTGGGTTGCTCCCCTCGGGTTCACCTCCGGTTGAGGCGGTAATTGGTTTAGTGACCTTGAAAGGTTCGCCACTTGTAACCCCAGCTGGGTTACTTGGTCCGTGAGGGCCCGCTGACCCATTTCCAACTTTTGATTGATCTTCTCCTGGTTGGTTATATATTGAGTTAAGAGAGACTCAACCGGAGAGACGGCCCTCTGTTGGCCATACTGCTGCTGCTGCTGGATTGGCTGCTGATTCCTGGGGGCGTAAAATTGTTGCTGAGGTTGCTGCTGATATGGTTGCTGCTGAATCTGACTCTGTTGTGGCCTAGCCGGCTGATATGTTTGTTGCTGCGGCTGCTGAGGCGGCGAGGGCTGAAATGGTGGCTGGTAACCGAAGTTAGGGTGGTTCTGGTTGTTTGGAGAGTAGGCCGGGTTGGAATTGGTTCTTGGCAGATACGACGCATTTCCTGTGGGGTTGTAAAATAGTGCGCTCGCCTGATCCAACGGTGGTGAGATGTCACCACCGTCGAATTCCCCAAAGAATTCGGATTCTCTTGCTGAAATTTGCTGTGTACCGGCCCCACCGGCTCCTACCATTAGTGCGGAGATCTGGGTCGAAAGCAAGTCGAACTTGCTTGAAAGTTTGTCGACGTCCTCGACTCTGTGTATACCCCCAGACCTAGGTGTGGCTCTCTCGTCACACCACCGCTCATTGTTGGATGCCATATTTTCCAGAATATGTCCGGCATCTTCCTCGCTCCTTGACATGAAGGAACCCCCAGCCGCGGCGTCCATAGAAGATTTCAGGTCATCCCTCAGCCCATTGTAGAACAGATTAATAATCTGCCACTTCGGAAGCTCATGGTGAGGGCATCTTCTTTGCATCTCCTTGTATCTCGTCCAAGCTTCATGCAAGGACTCGTGGCTGGCCTGGGAGAAGGAGGAGATCTCACTCCTCAACTTCATAGTGTTCCCCGGAGGAAAGAACTTCGTCAGAAAAGCGTTGGAGAGCTTCTCCCAGGTATTGAAAGTGTTGGGGTCCTTCCCCCTAAGCCATTGCTTGGCTTTGTCCCGCAACGAGAAGTGGAACAGCTTCAGACGGATAGCCTCAGTTGTGACACCATTAATCCTGAAGGTGTCACATTTCTCCAAGAAGGAGTCTAGATGCTCGATCGGGCTCTCCATGGGTGCACCCGCAAACTGATCCTGCTGGATCCACGTCACCAAAGACGGCTTTAGCTCAAATCTTTGGGCCGCAATAGCTGGAGAACGGATGGCGAAAGTGGACTCGATAGATGGCATCGAGTACTCCAACAGGGACTTGTGAGGCGGGGTGTTCTCCTCCATGGATTCGGGATCCACTCTTCTTCGCTTCTCGGCGGCCAAACGCCTAAGGGTGGCATTAATCTCTGGATCGAGGGGAATCAAGTCGTCAAGACTTCTTGAACTCCTGCGCATGAAAAACAACAAGCACCCGTGAAGCGACAAGTGGGAAAGAAACAGATAAGATAAGAAATAAAAAATAAGAAAATAAAAAGGAAAAAGGAGAATGCGAAATTTATCTCGAGGTAGGGATAAGAGCTAGACACGAGGGTTCAAGTGATCCTAAAATAACAAGCACGTTGCCTCCCCGGCAACGGCGCCATAAACTTGACCACGCGCACCCCGGCTTGCAATCCGCAAATGGCCGGGGGACCTGCGTGGGGGCTTAGAAATTTGTAACCGCAAGCGCACGGTGTTGTAGTGTGGCTTGGGGGTCGAACACAGGGAGGCTAGGATGTGCTCGTGTCAAGAAGGACCAAAATCACCCCGAGGGCGAGCTAGCCCGAATCGGTAAATGGTTGTCACGGAAAGAAATGAAGGGTGTGGACAATAAGAAAATAAACCCGGGACTTTGGTTTCCACTCCAATGAGCGACTCTCGCCGATACGGCCTACGGGTAGGATAGCGATAGGAATTAGGGTCTAATGGTGAGACGTTGCCTCTGAAAGTGGTACCGGCATCCCATGGGCCCGATATTCCGGTCGGTGCCCAGGATGATACACCGGACTTCCCGGATTCGATCAGTGGGCACTCCCATGTCCATTAACACCGATCGATTCCGGGAGCACTAAGCTTGCAACGATAACTCCCAACGTCTCATCCCGCCGCTCCCGCGTGCTAGGATTTGGCGTCTACGCTAAGGGCGTGAGCTATGGCTAGGGAGTCAACCGCCAAGTTTATTCCCCCTTGGCCCAACGGTCAAAGGCGGTCTTTTTCCCACCGATGACAATGAAACACCCCGCGTAACCGTTAGAATCCTAATCCCTATCGATTTCCTAACCCTATGGACGCATCGGGAAGAGCCCCCGAAGGGGTTTCCACCAAAATCCCAGATTTGGGAACTACTCACAAAAATTCATTAAAAAGCGATCTAAATGAAAATGAACCGTTGGAATCATAATCGGACGTTTGGAATGCGGAAGTAATAGAGTAATTAAGACAATACTAAAATTTGAGAAAGATCCGAAAACTTACAAAAGAACAGTAATTACAGCCGTCACAATGGGAGAAAACAGTAAAAACTAGCAGCTCCTCGTTTCTGGAACCCTAGGGGTTCTATTTATAGACTCTCGTATCACCCGATCGGTTGAAAAGTCAACCGATCGGGTGATCCGTTACAGATAATAACAGAAAACGGCGAGCTTTCACCCGGTCATACGAACCGGTCGGGTGAGTTCTTGGAGTGACCGGTTGGATCTTGGCGCCATCGGGTGAAGCGATCGGTTGGGTGCCCGTGTCTTCAGCTCCTCAGCATCAGCTACAAATGAACCGATCGGGTGAGAGTCACCTGATTGGTTGGAATTTTGCTCGAAAAGACAGAGAACAGGCCCCAGTTGAACCGGTCTGTGAACCGGTCGGGTGACTTTCACTTGAGCTCCGGCTAAGACCGGGTGGTGCACGCGTGCATCACCCGATCGGTTGGAGAAGACCAACCGACCGGGTGAGGGGCTGAAAGATGTATTCTTTGACGTTTGACCCCCTGGATCACGCGTGACTCCTCCCGTTTCTCCGGGGACTTGAGATATCGTCGTTAAACGTCCCCTACGCGGTCAATCTCCTGCAAACATGGAGAAACAAAGAAAAGTGAAAGAAAACGAGAAAATACGAGAAAACGAATAAAAGACGGCGGAAAATATGGAGAAACACAAAAGAAAACGTGCGTGAATATATGAAATATAAACGCACGTCGGTAATCCAGCGGCTGAGATTAAAATAACCAATCGTTATATTTATATGGAGTCAGTAGACCAGGGGTTTCGCGGAAAATTTCATTCCTCTTTCCTTTGGTCTGTCGTTCCGTTTTCTTCTTCATCTCAACACTCTCGCATTTCGTACTCGGGTTTCTTCATGCCGCCAAAACGATCTCGTGAGTCGACTTCTTCTGACTCTTGGGGAGTTAGTGATGATGATTCACCGTCACCTGAACACGATGATCCCCTTCCCTCGTCATTCCCGGCCAATAGACCCATTCTGCGTGATTCGCTTTCGCTTGGTCCAACTCAAGGTGAACACAATGTGCTGTTGCCTCCTCCTGGGTTTCCTCCTTTACATACAGGTTCATCAGTTCCATCTCCGGCTGAAAAAGCCCCACTCGAGGACAACAGTAACGGCATCCTCTCTATGGTTGGGATGTCTCGCCGTCAGGACTTTGTTCTGCATAACCTCCGTAGCAAACTCGAGGAGCTTACTACGTCTGTCTCTGTACTTACAGATGAACAACTTCAGCTTAAGGATATACTCATAGGCAATGTAAGCCCCGCATCTGCTGCTTCATCATCCTCCCATCAGCCGGTGAACTTTACTCGTAGATTAGGAGAAATTGAAACCCATCTCTCCAACACCAATCTGGCGATCTCACTTCTGCGTAGCGACTTCGACACTATGATGCTCATAATGTCGAACATACAAGAGAATATGGAGACTCTGGTGCCCTCTCCTAGAGACTTCCGTACTGTTGCCCCACCATCACCACCTCCTCCTCCGCCTCCGCCTCCAGGTTTTTGAGGTGGCCGGGCCTTTGGCGCACAAGCCTCTCTTGTCTTATAATGTATTTTTGATCATCGACGGAGAAGAGTGTTTGTGGGTAGATATTCTTTTGTTTTTTATGTCATTATGTACGAAATGTAGTTTCAAATTTGTTGTGGTATGTACAGTATAACGTATAAATGTTGTAGTATGATAGAATTCAGACCTTAATACACTGTCATTTAATTTGATACAATTGCATGACATTACGAAATTGATATATGTGATATATACATCGATGCTTACTTGAATCAATGTCCGAAATTGAAATTACCTATGTAAAAACTTTTTGCCGATATATGATTTACCCAGCGAGCACAACGGGCATAAATTGTGACCGTCCTTATATACGTTGTGATAAAACATTTACGTTTGCACACAATTACTCAGCGCGCACAACGGTCACATAATGTGTTTGACCGATGTGTGGGCTGTGAGCATACCCGTATCTGATTATCCACAATTACTCAGTTCACACAACTGCACGTAATTGTGACCTTTATACGCGCGGAGCCAAACTATTCTATATTACAATTGAGAAAAGCTTTTGAATTTGTCCTATGTGGCAGTGTCATGTCAAGTTTTGGGGGGAAATATCTTGGATTGAGAAAATATATTGGGAATACACAAAAGCATTGTAGAGAAATTAGTTGGGAGAATACAAAAGCTTTTCTTTTTTGAAATTGGTAGCATTAGCATTTAAGTCTTAATATATCCACATTGAAGCAAATAGATGGGTGTAGATACATACTCCTTCCCCTTTTGTATTTAGGTCCTGTCCTTTTGGCATCCGTATTTACGACACGCACACCCGACGCTGACGACACGCACACCCACACTTTCCTCTCCTTCCCAGTTTCGCGTGTTAACCGCTATTCTATATTACAATTGAGAAAAGCTTTTGAATTTGTCCTATGTGACAGTGTCATGTCAAGTTTTGGGGGGAAATATCTTGGATTGAGAAAATATGTTGGGAATACACAAAAGCATTGTAGAGAAATTAGTTGGGAGAATACAAAAGCTTTTCTTTTTTGAAATTGGTAGCATTAGCACTTAAGTCTTAATATATCCACATTGAAGCAAATAGATAATTGTAGATACATACTCCTTCTCCTTTTGTATTTAGGTCATGTCCTTTTGGCATCCGTATTTACGACACGCACACCCGACGTTGACGAAACGCACACCCACACTTTCCTCTCCTTCCCAGTTTCGCGTGTTAACCGCTATCGTGTTCATGGGGAATTATTTTTGCTCCGTGCACAATTTGCACGGGAAATTTCTAGTATACATATAAGTGAAAAGACAACACATATCGTACTGTTTACAGAATAAGACACCATATATCTTTGTGAATGATACTCATCTGTCACGCTATTGGATTTGATGATGTCCCATTTTGTAACATCCCATTATGAGTAATATTGTACAAACATAAATAATTTGCTCAACTTGCACAACAGCCATTATTTTCCCCGTTGTGCGCGTTGAGCAATTTTGTTATTGGCCATCAAGTTTGCTCAACACGCACCGTAAAGGCCAAACCTTCTTGGGAACATCATCTGGCTGGTAACAATATGTTGTAGATTCACTCGTCTTTATGTCCAATACAATATCACGCACAGTGACTCTTCTGTAGTATATCGTCCTCATCACTGGGCCAGTCCAATTCGTATATAAATAGCCTCTCTTCCCACTAGACCTTGTCAACCACTGCACTTCTTAATGATAGTATTCTAACTGATTCTATCTGTTTCTACTTCATACACTATTTTTTCTTCACAATGCTAAATATTTCCCGTTGTTCATCACTGCTTCGTCTTCAACACACAAAGATGAACAATATACTACCGGCAATTGACGTGTACTATCTGTTTCTACTTCATACAATATTTTTTCTTCACAATGCTAAATATTTCCCGGTGTTCATCACTGCTTCGTCTTCAACACATAAAGATGAACAATATACTACCGGCAATTGATGTGTACTGGAAGATGTTATTTGCTCCTTTATATGTTCTACTACAGCAGCGGATTCTTCTGAGAAGAAGCAACCGTGATATATTTTTATATCAGTGCCTAAACGTAAAGTTGCATGTCTTTATACCCTATTTTTTACTTAAATATGCTTTTTATCGTTCATAATTGATGCTTCTTCAACGCATACAGTGGCATGCGCTGAAGAATCCAGATCAGCCAACTTCGTTAAAGTAGTGGCTACGTATACCGTTATGGATGATCTGGATGCTAGTGATGATGGTGTGTGCTATTGGAGCTGATCATAAATGCCATCTTGCTTGAGCTGTTCAGCATGACTATCTGAACAGTTTTGCGTAATGGGATTCAATGTACCATTAGGATATTCACGTGATTGAATTTCATACCAGTTCCAAACTGTGAAGTTGCAAAATGTTTAGCTGTAGTTACAACTTTGTTGTGTAATGTACAGAATAATGCATATATGTTGTAGTATTTTGGAATTCAGACCCTAATACATTGTCATTTTATTTGATACAATTGCAGGACAATACAAAAAGGATATAGGTGATATATACGTCCGACACTGATATTACTGAGCAAAATTGTTTACCGAACTATAAATTACATTTATGCATTATGTACATTAAAAAGCATAATGCTGTAGTTTGTTAGAATTCAGGCCTTTTAATACTATGTCATTTAATATGATACAAATACAGGAAAATACAAAATTGATATAAGGTGATATATACATTAATGCTTACTTGAATCAATGTCCGACATAGATATTACTGATCAAACACTGTTCACCGAACTATAAATTCCCCAGGGCGCACAACAGGCTCATGCTATATGTTGTGATAAACTATTTACGTGTGCACACAGTTACTAGCATGCACAACGTTCGTATCAATTTGTTTGACCCCTGTGCGCGATGAGCAAAACCGTATCTTATTATCAACAATTACTCAAACCACACAACTGGACGTAGATGTGACCCTTTTGCTCGCAGAGCCAAACTGTATGCAATTAAACACAATAGACCATCGCACACAACAGTCAGATGCCATGACCGTTGTGCGTGCTGAGCAAAACTGTATTACATGCTCCATTACCCACAGTTAATCATCCCGTCATACGGGCAACATAAGGTAAGGTTGCGAGCACTGATCAAATTACACCCACCTGGACGCGTTGAGCAAAACGGTCGTAACGAATAATTGCTCTGCGCGCAAAACATTCAATAAAAATCCCAAAATATAAAAGAAACACAAAATCGGGCGAGAATTAAATAATGTTCAGTCTGACATTATTTAAAAAATCAAAATTGAAGCAAATTTGAGGCGCAGCAGTTGATTGATGGGTGTAAAGACATTTAAGTGATAAGACAACACATATCCTACTGTTTACATAATAGGACATCAAAAATATCTACATTTCTTTGATTTGTTTAAAAAATATACATTTTGGATATATAATACAGCGCACACAACGGATCAAAATACACCCAGTTGTGCGCGTTGAGCAAAGTGGACGTTACGAATAATTACTCTGCGCCCACAACGTTCAATACAAAATCCCCATAATTAATAACTTCAGCGCGCACAACGTTCAATAAAAAATCCCAATAATAAAGAAGAAAACAAAATTGGGGGAGAATTAATTAATGTTCAGAGTCACTTCAGACTGACAGGCCAGTTAAAAAAATTACCATTGAAGCAAATCTAATGCGCAACAGTTGATTGATGGTGTAAAGACATTTAAGTGATAAGACAACACATATCAGACCGTTTACAGAATAAGACAGCAAAAATATCTACATTTCTTTGATTTGTTAAAATTTGATCCTTAGTGCGGGGTATATAAAAAGGTATACATTTATAAAATATAATACAGCGCGCACAACGGATCAAAATACACCCAGCTGTGCGCGTTGAGCAAAACGGTCGTAACGAATAATTCCTCTGCGCGCACAATGTTCAATACAAAATTCTAATAATTTATTACATCAGCGCGCACAACGTTCAATACATTTAAGTGATAAGACAACACATATCCGACTGTTTGCAGAATAAGACAACAAAAAGATATACATTTCTTTGATTTGTTTAAATTTGTCCCTTAGTGCGAGGTATATAAAAAGGTATACATTTATAATATATAATACAGCGCACACAATGGAACAAAATACACACAGCTGTCCGCGTTCAGCATAATGGTCGTAATGAATACTTACTCTGCGCGCATAACATTCATTACAAAATCCCCATAATTAATAACTTCAGCGCGCACAACGTTCAATAAAAAATCCCAATAATAAAGAAGAAACACAAAATTTTGGGAGATTAATTACTATTCATACTGACATGCAAGAAAAAAAAATCAAAATTGATGCAAATATAATGGGAGCAGTTGATTGATGGGTGTAAGGAAATTTAAGTGATATGACAACACATATCTGATAGTTTACAGAATAAGACTGCAAAAATATTCACATTTCTTTGATTTGTTAAAATTTGATTTTTAGTGCGCATCGTGCGGGGTTTTTAAATTGTATACATTTTGGATATATAATACAGCGCGCACAACGGATCAAAATACACCCAGCTGTGCGCGTTGAGAAAAACGGTCGTAACGAATAATTACCATGCGCGCACAACGTTCAATACTAAATTCCCATAATTTATATCTTCAGCGCGCACAACGTTGAATAAAAAATCCCAATAATAAAGAAAACACAAAATTGGGGGAGAATTAATTAATGTTCAGACTGACATGCCAGATAAAAAAATCAAAATTGCTGCAAATATAATGCGGAGCAGTTGATTGATGGGTATATATACATTTACGTGATAAGACAACACATATCCGACAGTTTACAGAAAAAGATAGCAAAAATATTCACATTTCTTTGATTTGTTTAAATTTGAGTCTTAGTGCGGATTGTGCGGGGTATTTAAAAAGGTATACAGTTTGCATATATAATAGAGCGCGCGCATCGGATCAAAATACACCCAGCTGTGCGCGTTGAGCAAAACAGTCGTAACGAATAATTACTCTGCGCGCTCAACGTTCAATACAAAATTCCCATAATTAATTACCTCAGCGCACACAACGTTCAATAAAAAATCCCAATAATAAAGAAAACACAAAATTGGGGGAGAATTAAATAATATTCAGACTATTGGGTGTACAGACATTTAAGTGATATCTTACTGTTTACAGAATAAGATATAAATGGATGGGTGTACAGAATAAGGTGTACAGACATTTAAGTGTTGATACTCATGGGTCACGCTGTTTGATTTGAGGTGTTCACATCGCTATAAATGGATTTATGAGTAATATTGTATAAACATAAATAATTTGCTCAACTCGCTCAACTGCCATATTTTTACCCGTTTTGCGCTTTGAGCAATTTTCTTAGAGGCAATCAATTTTGTTAGCGTCAATTTCTGTAGCCCACAGTAACCCAACTGTAGTCTCAGTCTCATCCATGCGGACCATACCCAGTCCAATTCGTCTATATAAAGTGATTCACTTCCCTCTAGACATCGTCAACCACTACTCCTCTCGATGATAGTGTTCTATATGGTTATACCTATACAATATATTTTCTTTTACATGCTAAATTTTTGTTCTTACTAATGAATGCTTCGTCTACGACACACAAAGATGGCCAGCTAATAAACTTGCGGCAATTGCCGTGATGCTGAAATTGAATTCGTCACATTTATATGGGCATCAAAGATGGAGTCTGCTACTTCAGATATCATCAACGATGGTGTTGGCTCCTTCAGAAGAAGCACACGATGTTTTCGAATGCTTCACATTGCCATCAGCCTGAAGGTGCCACCAAGGTATCGGCTCTCAAACTGTGCAATCTTCTCTGAAACTGTGCATCCTCATTTGTATCCATGCTCAGAAGAATTTCTTACGAGTGCCATTATTGCATTTCATACCAGTGCAAAAATGTGAAGAATCTCTATTGGAGCTGCTCATAACTGCAATATCCACAGGAGACACGGTCACGGCATGAGAACTTGTCGTATGAGCAAAACTGTATTCCATTGCTCAAAGTTAATCAGCCCGCCCTACGTGCAAAAGTAGTTGCCTTTGTGTCCACTAAGCAAAAATATTTACTATACTGTGATTTGTTACAGTTATTGTCTTCTGAGATGATGTTGTATGTTTTTTTTGGAAAAACTTGGACAAGCACCGCAAGAGTATCGGTGTATTTAGATTTTGCACTTTCCTAATCGAAACCAGATGTTTTTTTTCCGTTGTGCGTGTTGAGTATAAAAAGGTATACCTTCAAGCAATTTTTCTCTTCGCGCACCATCGCAGTCGGATACTATTTGGAACAACGTCTGGCTGGTATCCATCTGCCATATATTCACGAGCACGAACTGTTACTCTACAGTGTTTCCATCCTCGTACTTGGTCAGTCCAACTCGTCTGTATATGGTTTCCATACCCACCAGACCTCATCAACCACTACCCCAGGTGAATATAGTTCCTTTATCTGATTCTCTCTGATTCTTCTAATACAATGTTTTTTATTCAAATTTGTAATTTTGTTGTTGTTCATGAGTGCGTCGTCTACAGCACACAAAGATGGCCAATATACTAGCGGCAAGTGCCGTGATGCAGAAATTGAATACATCACCTTTATTTGGCGGCGAAGATGTTCTTTTGCTCCTCTTGGCATGATCTGTTCATCTTCATTGCAAACCTCAAATGAAGGCAAAGATGTTCTTGCAACCATTACAGCTTCATTCTCGTCCATGCCAACTTGCAAATATTCTTTGACCCTTCGTAAGTTCCGTTCAGATTCATTGCATATATAACTGCTTGATGATAACAACTGTTCTATCTTATATCTATCTAAGTCTAATTATATTTACTTTTTTATTCTATCTTTTCCTAGGGGAGTTTGTACTTGCTGGTATCCCTCCTGCTCCCAAGGGTGTTCGAAGTGTCATTGTTTGCCTTGAGATAGATGCCGACGGTATCTTGAATGCCTCTGCAGAAGAAAGTATGTGTGCCGAAAAATAAGATCACTATCACTAACGATAAGTGCCACGTAGACCCAGGAGGAGATTGAAAGGATGTTCCTTGAGTCAAAGAAGTATAAAGCAGAAGATGCAGCGAACAAGAGAACGGCGGAGATGGTGTGTTATGTTCATTGGAATACATAAATGTTGTAGTATGTTGGAATTCAGACCTCAATATAATGTCATTTAATGTGATACATTTGTAGCCCATTACACAGACCTTAATACAATGTCATTTAATGTGATACATTTGCAGCCCATTACAAACTTGTGATTGGTGATATATACATTGATGCTTGCTTAAATCAAATTCCAACAATGAAATTTAATGGGAAAAATTAGTGAAAGTAATATACTAAGATTTACACAACGCGCACAACTGGCAAACGGCGTGAACATTGTGCGCGTTTAGAAATTTTGATCGAGGCCAACGATTATGCTCACATCGCTCAGCACGTCAGTGGATCTTTATTTGGGAACAGCATCTGTGTAATACATACAATAAATACCCGAGGTACAAGATTATTCTGTATATTCACGAGAAATCGTCTGTTGACTTTTATTTAGTAGAAGTGCTACTTTTGTTTATACCAGCTTCCATTTACCCCTGGACACTAATTAATCATCCCACATAATTGCTCAGCGTGCACAACTTGCAACAGAAATGAAAGTTGTTCGCGCTAAGCAATGCTTTCTACAATTACCGAGTTTTGCTCGTCGCGCACAACGGTGTTATTTAACAATCCGTTTTGCGCTCGGAGCTAAACTATATACAATTACACAGTACACGCAATTACTCATCGCGATCATATACGGAAGGTCATTCTCCCGCCAGTCTCGTCCTCGATGACGGGGCCGTGTCGGCCGTCCAACAGGGTTCCCGTGTGTCGACCTGGAATCATGGGGAGGAAGTAAACGCTCTCACTCGGCGTCTGTTACAAAAATTCCCTTCATTAAATTCTGAAAAAATTACATATGACTCGCTCGCGAGCAGCAGTCTTACAAAAGTAAAGATTCCCAAAATTTAGGAAGACGACGCACCGTCGGCTGTAAAGAGGTCCTTTATCGCTCTCGCCACCCTTTCCATCTTGGCGGTGGCCCGAGCTTTGACAGCGTCGACCTCTTGCTCCTTCTCGAGAAGCTTGGCCTGAAGGTCAGCAACCTCCTTCCTCGATGCCTCAAGATCAGCTCGGAGTTGAGAACGCTCTCTACCCCATTGATCTTCCAACTGCTTCTTGGCGCTTGACAAGGCGGCGAGGCTGGATGTCGACTCCGAGGCCGCCCAATCCGACTTGCCCTTGGCGGCCATTATCTTCCCCAAATCTTCCTTCAGCTTCTTCACCTGAGCTCTGAGCTCAGAAGCCTCGTTCTCGGCATCCGCCACCCGGCGCTGCCCCTCGATCAGTTCGTGGGCCCTGCGGCGCAGACCTGCCCCGAAAATGGTCACCTGCAGATGGTGACAATCAGCAAAACCAGATGGGGAAGCAAAATTCAGAATGCACATTGGCAACGAACCTGAAGGCCACTGCGAATGAAGCAGTTGGCCATCGTCTCAAGGTCGACCCCATTCAGGAAATCGACATCCCTTGGCAGAGTGATATTCTCCGCCAGACGAGCCCCCGTCCCAAAGTCCAGGAGGGCCGACTCGGCCGTCCCCACGATGTACGGTGGCCGATAGGTCTCCCAGTGAATCTCCCCATGATGGCCAGACCCAATGCGGTTCGACTGCAGAAGGTGGCCGAACTCTTGAGGTATGGGGCCGACGGAAGGGACCGGAGGATCAATGTCCTCGTATGGCCACCCGTCGTGTGGCGTGCTGGAGGAAGATGCGCCCCCAACTCGAGGATCATAAGGAGCCGCCTTCAAAGACCGTGCAGCTTGAGTTGAGGAGCATCCAGCCTCCCCCAACTCTAGCATGAGGTTCCCCGATTCCTCTGATTCCTCCGATTCCTCCCATTCCTACTCTTCCTCCTCTGCCCTCTTCCTCTTACAGCCTTCTTCATTGGCCCGCTCATCGCTGAAGTAACCTCTCTGTATGCTCCTCCCGCCATTTTTGTTTCTGGAAGAAATAATAAGATGATGAGATTTCCTCGGAGCGCAAAAGCCATTGGCCTCACCTCACATTTCTTTTATTACGCGAACGAATGGACAAGATGATCGACACGTGTCGGAATTTTGGCAAAAACAACGGTTGAGATAGGCGAAAGGTTTTGGCGGCCTTAATCCAAATTCGATGCTTCGAATGCCGTGCCCTATTAAAGGAAATTACCTATCAGTCGGCCTCGATCCGCGTTTATAATCGAGAACGAATCACAGTGGCCAATGTTGAACCCGTGTACGGCGCCGAAAAGGCATGGGTTATTGCTCATCGCACAAAACGACTCAAACCCTATAATTGCTCTCCGCACACGCCCACTCAAAACTCACAATTGCTCACAGCACACAACCATTTTTTTCCCATCCATGTTTACATGTGAAAGGGTAAATTTATTATTCGTATCACCGTTGCATAATTGTTAAGAAATTCCATGTCACAACTAGTCCTTACATAAAGTTTGGAAATGGTGCATGTCAGAAGGCAGAGTGTATGTCATGGCATATACATCTACTGTAGTAAAGGAAGTAACAACTATACTTATGAATATGTGAAAGCGTGCACGTGCAACAGTCAAGGTGTACCACAATGGATCGACACATGCAACAGGCAGAGTGTAATACAAGACTGAGGTGCATTCAATCATTGAGATACAAAAACAATCAATTCAAAGTGTCAAATAATACATCTTATGCATATGGGTAATGCTAAGTGCACCGCAAACCATGCGGTGCATTGTACTTTTTTTGCTTTTTTGAGTTAAAAAAAGATAAATCAAGGTCTCATCATGAACATTGGTTTTATTTTTTTCCAAAAAAAGACTAAAAGTACAGTGCCCCGATACTAAAAGTACAGTCTACCCGTACAATATTTTTACTTAATTATGCTTTGTTATGTGTTCATCACTGATTCTTCTTCAACGCAAACAGGGGGACGGATGGCCAAGATACAAAGAAGCAAGTGACGCTGATGCAGCTGATGGAGCAGCTCATAAATGGCAACAAACTTTAAATTTTTTTCATGGTGGGAATCCATGTATCCCTAGTATAGTCTAGTGCTTTAATTGTTGAGTCGGGCAAAAACTGTGATGTTACAAAATGTTTAGATGTAGTTTCTACTTTGTTGTGTTATGTACATTTGAATGCATAAATGTTGTAGCATGTTGGAATACAGATCTTAATACAATGTCATTAAATTTGGTGCAATTGCATCACATTACAAAATTGCGTGATGCTAACTTGAAGTACCCACAATTACTCAGCTCGCACCAACGGCATCATCATTGAACGTTGTGCAAGCTGAGCATAACTGTCTACGATTACCAACATTTACTCAACGATCATAACCGTCAAAGTTATTAACCGTTGTGTGCGTGTGGCTTAACTGTTTACAATTACCCATATTACTCAGCGCGCACATCCGTAACATTATTGAACGTTGTGTGCGCTTATTAGGAAGCCTGTAAAATTACCAAGTTTTGCTCAGCGCGCACAACTGGTAAAAGTTGTAAACGTTGTGCGCACGGAGCTAAACTGTATACAATTACCCACCATTACTCATCGCAGACAGCTACATGCCTCATTCTCTTGAATCTTCATTCTCTTCAGCTCTTCTGCTTCTGCTTCTTACTCCTTAATCCCATTAATTTTCTTGACATTTGTCAGTTTCTGCAGCAACAGAGAAATTATAAGATATGAGATCCGCAGCATCGGATATAGGTCTCGAATGATAGGCATCATCATCATAGGCTTATAACCAAGACTTAGTGTTTTAATGTTCAATTTGGACCCCCAGCCCTATTAATTCAACTCCACGATGGCTGCATTTTGGACTAAAAATATAGGAGGCTGCCGTTTTCAGATGACCATTTTTAAAGAGAACCAGTTTACTTACAACCCATTTACACTGATATGTCCGTGACAGATGCATGTAGTATATTTCTTCCAAGCTGATACAAAATTGTTACCTTTAGGATATAAAAATGTCGGCCTTCATATCACAGCCTTGTTAAGTCATCGGGCGAAGATTTTTCCTACAGAGATTATGGAGCAATGATGTTACAATAATTTATACTAGTATATAAAATAGTAACCAGCTGTGCTCATATATACCTTATTTCTACCAGCTGTGCTCATACGACAAATTCTCATGTCATGACCCTTTTCTGCACAAACACTGCATGTCCTTGTTCTTGTTTGACTTTGTTCTTGTTTGACTTGTATTCCAGACGGAATCCTTGACGCCACTCGTGGTCGGCCTTTAGTTCTAGCTTTTGCAGGATCATGCATAATGACATCATTTACTCCCACTTCTTGTTTGATAGGTGCACTGGACCCCACCTGTGATCTTGGCTCTTCAGAAGCAGTTTGCGCTTTATTAGTCATATTATGCTGGTCCAAAAAACTGTTTGCCCACCCAAAGACGACATCAAACAGAAGGGGATCTCTTGTTACCGCCTCCACGACTTTATCGAATGATGAACGAAGTCTTCAGGCTTGAAGTGGAGTAATTTGAGTTAGACGCACTTCGTGTACTGTGCTAGTCGACGAGGCCCCAAGACGCATGATGCTATGTCTTGCATTTAGAGTCCACCTGGGTAAAATATATCTCTCAAGGATGGCTTGCATATCATACTTTTGCTTCATCATATATAAAATTTGCGTGCATAGCAAACCTTCAGTCACAGCCCTTGCACACGTACACCTGAACTTTCCCTTAGATATATTGCATTGAACATTAAGCACGTAGCTCTTTCCATCAATCCGCATAGTTACTCTATACGTGCTCATATCCCCATCCGTGCTCACCCTTTTGTGTCGACAGTATAAAGTATTTTTGAAACGATTTTGAAAAATGGAAAATATGTTTCTAGTATATACCTTTGCGGCATGAACCTCTAACTAATGCATGCCGCTAAATTCTGGTTTGTTCCGCATACAAAAAGTATCTTCTCTCTCCTCTTTGTCTCGCTGAAATTTTACAGCTTTATCATATTGATCAATGAACTCGTATAATGGAGTCATACAGTTTACGTATCCATCAAAATACGCGTTCATGCTTTCACTCCTTTGGCTGGACGCCATGCCTACACACAAAACAAGAAATGAATACCATGTGCTGAGTTTATTTTGATCATATATTTTTACACCAATCTCTATCGTATTAACATTCATACCCGCAAAGAAAGTATCCAGTAGGTACGCCTTAATCCAATGCTGTGCTTTCTCATGCATCATATGCAACCACTTCCAGGCTTTCATTTCATTTTTTTGTTTTTCTGTCAATGGCTCCTGAAATTCCATTTGGTACTTCTCCATTAGGATGCACCAACAATTCTCAGCTTCTTCAACATTTTGACTGTTCTTACACCAGTTTGCATAGTCTTCTTCAAATTCAGGGTTATAAGAAGACCGCAATGAACGTAGATGCTCATCTTCGTGCAGACTGATATGCCATATGCAATACCTGTGTTTTGTATTTGGAAAAACTCTTTTGATTGCATTTCATATTGCCGGGTCTTGATCGGTGATGATAGCTCCTGGTGCTTTATCCCACATACATGTTAACCACTGTCCGAATAACCAAACAAAGGATTCTTCCTTCTCATCAGCAAGAAGAGCACATCCAAATAAAATAGACTGTTTATGATGATTAACACCTGTAAAAGGTGCAAAAGGCAACATGAATCGATTTGTCTTATAAGTGACATCAAATACAACAACATCTCCAAACTGGCTGTATGATGTCCTCGCCCTTCCATCAGCCCAAAATATACTCATGCATACATTCTCTTCATCATGCTCAATAGCATAATAGAACTGAGAGTCTGTAGCTTGCCTTTTAATAAATTGTTCTATTACTCTAATGCATTCCTTCCCAATGTTGTTCTTTCTTTCTACTCTCCCATGATCAATGCATTGTTACGTAGTAATGTTGACATTACTACTACTCGTGGCATTTAGAATCCTTGCAATATTTGCAGGTCCTACTCCACAGCCACGCATCTGATCAACTAAATTCCTACATGTTACGTCCATCTGCGATCTTTTATGTGACCGTAGCATCTGGATCTTCGCTGGGCTTTTTATCAACTCATGATTATGATCATCATTAAAGGAGTTTATGCGCCATACTCCTCCGGTGATTTTATGAACTGTCATTCGAGCCATACAGCCTTCTCTCTCGTTTTTCCTTCGATTAACGTCCCTCCCTATCTCCCTCTTATCTTTTAAGCTTTTATACCCTTCTTTGTTGCACGTATACTTCCTCCTCGTGGTATTGACATCTTTTCCCTTTCCCGTAGATCCCTTTCGGGTTGCAAAACCTTTCATTGCTGCAAATGTATTATAAAATTGATACGCATCTTCTTCTGTTTGAAATGTCATTCCAACATGTGGGCTGCCTTTTTCATTATCACTATGCCTATCCTCTTGATATACGATGTTTGCACTGTCATTTTCAGCTTCAATCTCATTTGGCATCTCCTGATCATGCACATAGGGTTCACTCTCTTCGATTTTCATTTTCTACATTAGAAACAAGTAAAAATATCAGTAATATTGACGCAACATGACTGCTATACATGTCTATACAAGTATCAGTAGATCATCATCAGCATGTTAGTTGAAACCACACTACTATTACTAATCATGTTAAAACCTTGCGTATTATATCTATTCTTTTTCAATATGATCTAATTGTTACCATCATATTTAATGACCGGATCAAATCCATCAAAAAATCAAACATATCAACCGTTTTGCGCGGTGGGCAATATTATGTACGCCATTCGCTCCATGTTGTTGTGCTATATGGGCTGCTTCGGCAAGTTTTGATGGACACCTCATATTGCTCAACGCGCACAACGAGTGCGATGTTTGAAGGGTTGTGCGCGGAGAGTAATTTCCATCGCAACACTTCGCTAGTTTGGAAATTACTCACCGCGCAAAAAGGGACAAAAATTTAGCCCGTTGTGCGCGGAGAGGAATTTCCAGCACTAATCGTCCAAAGGTTGGAAATTACTCCCCGCGCAAAACCCTTCAAAAATTTATCCCGTTGTGCGCGTTGAGCAATATGAGATGTCCAACAAATTAGGGATGATGATCCTTACCTCGATGGAGGAGAGTAACAGGGGAATCAACGAGAGTGTGATGGCCTGGATTTGGGGGCGATCTTAGGCGTGGGCTGTTGAAATCGAAGACCTTGTGCAAAACTGGGGATCTACTCCAGCTTCTGCGTTTTGCGCGGGAGTGAGAAAAAGAATTGGTGGCGATTGCTACAGCTTCTGCGTTTTGCGCGGGAGTGAGCAAAAGAATTGGTGGCGATTGTATTTTAGTACAAAAGGGGTTAAAGGTAATTTAGTACAGAGGCGCGTTGAAAAGAGCTTAAAGGGCATTTTGGTAATTGCACCAAAAGGTCAGATATTACCATGATCACTGATCGGATCGGACGGTCAGGAGGGGTCGAGCGCAGGAATCCCATCTGATCACGAGCTCAGGCGCATTTTACCCATATATATATATATATATATATATATATATATATATATATATATATATATATATATATATATATATATATATATATATATATATAACTTATATAATAACTTATAACTTAAACTAACTTATATAATTTCTTAACCCTTAAAACCCCAATAACCATCACCTTTCTCTCTGTCTCTTCCCTATCTTCTCTTCTGCCGTTTCTTCTTCTTTTTTATTTTATTTTTGTGCGTTGCAGAGATTGAGCGGCCAAGGGGGCTCGGGCAGGGTGGCTAGGGGCACGGCAGGGGGCAGAGCAGGTGGCCTCGAGGCGGAGCAAGTGGGCTGACGGTGCATGCAAGGGCGGCGCCCTGGGCAACGGGCAGCACAAGCAAGGGCGGGGGCGGTGGCCTTGGGAGGAGGCGTGCACGACATGCGAGGCCTTGGACAGAGCTAGGGCAGGGCGCGCACAGGTTGGGTGGCGATGCGGCAGGCAGGAGGAGCGGGAGGGGGAAGAACATGAGAGGAGAGGATGTATTTGATTTGTTGGTGGTTGTTGGAGGAAAATTGGGAGATGTAGAGGGTGAATTTGTTGGTTTCAGATCTGTTTCCCACTTCCAATTTCTATTTTATGTGTTTGATTTTTGGGTTGATTTAGGTGATTGATTGACAAAGGGAGAGGATGATGATGAGGTTGATGATTGATGCAGGGGGGGATGAGGAAGAACGGGAGAGGGGATGATGAATCTGTTGCTGCAGAAATGGCAGGGGAGGGATGGTTTCGTTTATACGAAAGAGAAGGAGACGAGTTTAATTTGAGTGGGGTTGTTAACTGAGAAATGGAAGGGGGAACGAGTGATTGCTGCCAAAAAAAATGGTTGAACGTAGATGGGATTTGAAGAGGAGACTAGGTCTGTTGTTCTTGGATCTGTGTAGGGGAATTGATTAGGGTATGGCTAGGGTAATTAGTTAGGGTTAAATGATAATTATTTACGCTTGGTGAAAAATTCAAAAATAGAGGCGTGCTCGCGTAGAATCAAGAACACTCGGACGAAAAACACTCGGACTATTGAAGTAACATACAGTCACATACGCAATCAAACACGCCTAAAATACAGGACGTTGCACCTTCATAAATTATTTTGGTGTGCTTTTTCATTTTTAGTGTGATTTTTCATTTTTTGGTGTGATTTTTCACGTTTTAGTGTGATTTTTCTTTGGTGTGCTAGAAAAAAAGAAAAAGTGAAAAGAGAAAAAAATTTAAAAATAGAAAATTGTTATGAATCAACTATTGGGGGAGGAGCCCCAACTCTTTATTTATAAGCAATGGGGAGAATACAAGATGGGTTTACAATGATATGGACCTATCTCTGGGATAGCCCAGAATCTCAACCAACCCGGTTAAATAACCGTTCACAACACTTCCCCTTATCCAGCCATAGGTGTGGACTCTGCTCGTGAATACTTCAGGATTCCGAGTGTAGAAGAGTCTCACATGGGGTGGATACTTCAGGATCCTGAGTTGGTGAGATTTGCCTCATTAAAACCTTTAGCTATGGAAAACCCAGTGGGAAAAACCATAGTTAAGGAAAAAGAGTACACACTCTGCCAAACTCCCCCTGATCTGTACAAGCCCTCAAGCTTGCAGATCTCTTAGGCGTCTCATTCCAATCCTATGTACAAGCTTCCTAAAAGTGGCAGTAGGAAGGGCTTTAGTGAACAAATCTGCCAAATTGTCACATAATTGCACTTGTCTGATGTCGATCTTGCCATTTCTCTGTAGCTCGTGCGTCCAGAAGAACTTTGGTGAAATGTGCTTTGTTCTGTCACCTTTGATGAAGCCACCTCGTAACTGGGCTATGCAAGTAGCATTGTCCTCAAACATTGTAGTAGGCTCGAGATCTCCAGTCTTCAGTCCGGTCATAGACAGGATGTGGTGGACAACTGAGCGTAGCCATACGCATTCTTTGCTTGCTTCATGGATGGCAATGATCTCAGAGTGATTGGATGAGGTTGCCGTCAAGGTTTGCTTGATGGATCTCCAGGAAATGGCTGTCCCTCCGTAGGTAAACACGTACCCAGTCTGTGACTTTTCTTTGTGGGGATCAGACAAGTAGCCTGCACCAGCATAACCTGCAAGTGTAGAGGATATTCCATTTTTGTAGAAGAGTCCCAAATCTGTAGACCCTTGGAGGTAGCGCAGAAGGTGCTTAACCCCGGTCCAGTGGTGCTGTGTGGGCACTGCACTGTATCTGGCTAGCAAGTTTACTGTGAACGCTATGTCGGGACGCGTGCAGTTTGCCATATATAGTAGTGCTCCGATGGCACTCAGATAAGGAACTTTTGGACCAAGTATATCATCCCCCTCTTCCAGCGGCCGGAAGGGGTCTTTATGTGCATCCAGAGATCGTACCACCATAGGTGTACTTAGTGGATGACATTGGTCCATATGGAATCTTTGCAACATTTTCTTCGTGTATGTGGTTTGATGTAGTAGGATTCCATCTTTGAGATGTTCAATCTGTAAGCCAAGGCAGAATTTCGTTTTTCCTAGGTCTTTTATTTCAAATTCTTTTGTTAGGCTTACAGATTTCTCAGTAATCTCTTCAGGAGATCCTATGAGATTCAGATCGTCTACGTAGACAGCAATTATTACGAATCCTTTTCCCTTTGTTCTTATGAAGATACAAGGATAGACTTCATTGTTTATGAATCCTTGTTGAACAAGGAACTCACTGAGTCTGTTATACCACATTCTTCCTGATTGTTTGAGACCATACAATGATCTTTGTAGCTTAACAGAATAGACGTCCCGAGGTCTATCTTTTAGTTCAGCAGGCATAGAAAATCCATCAGGAAGTTTCATGTATATCTCCTTGTCGAGATTGCCGTATAGATATGCAGTCACAACATCCATTAGCTGCATATCTAGGCCTTCCTTTGCTGTTAAGCTTATCAGGAATCTGAAAGTGATCGCATCCATGACCAGGGAGTATGTTTCGTCATAGTCAATACCCGGTCTTTGGGAAAATCCTTGTGCTACAAGTCTAGCTTTGTAGCGTGCGATCTCATTATTTTCGTTTCTTTTTCTGACGAATACCCATTTATATCCCACAGGTTTGACACCGATAGGTGTCTGGACTATTTGCCCAAAGACTTTTCGTTTCTGAAGCGAGTCCAGATCGGCTTCTATTGCCTGATTCCACTTTGGCCAGTCATTTCTACGTTTGCATTCAGCAACGGAATGTGGTTCATTATCATCGTCGCTTCCAGCGACGTGAATGGCAATGTGAAATGCGAAGTCATCGTCGACGACTATACTCTTTCTGTCCAATACCTCCCATGTACGTACATAATTCAATGATATTTCAGTTTCTCCCGGCAGTTCCTCTGCAGTGGATTCCAGGAGGGGAGAGGGTATGGACACGAGCTCGTTTCTCTGTGTGGGTATCGTCCCAATGTCTCCGCATATTTTTCTTTTTCTTGGATTTTTATCCTTGGAGCCTGGTGGTCTGCCTCTTTTCTATTGAGGTGCAGCCACTTCTGCTGCTTGTGGATTGCATCCATCCTTTGGGATGTCAATCCTAGCTGGAGTATTCGCAGCAGGGATGTGTGATCTGACAATCTTCTGGTTGTCAATAAACGAGTCCGGTAATCTATGGACTGTGTCCTGGATGTGTAAGATCTTCCGGATCTCATCATCACATTGTTTTGTTACCGGATCGTAGTGGGTCAGACTTTTTGTATCCCACGTTAACATTTGCTTCGCACTAGACTTTTCAATGTCTAGGCCCATTTTGGGGAAATAAGTCTCATCAAAGTCACAATCTTCAAGACGTGCCTTAAAAGCGTCCCCCGTTTGGTGTTCTAGGTATCTTATAATGGAGGGTGAGTCAAACCCTACATAAATACCTAGGCGACGTTGAGGACCCATCGTGGTCCTCTGGGGTGGTGCAATGGGGATATAAACTGCGCAGTCGAAGATTCTCAAGTGGGAGATGTTCGGCGGCGTTCCATATGCAAGTTGCATTGGAGATAGACTCTGACCTTCCGAGGGTCTTATTTTTATTAGTGATGCAGCATGCAAGAGTGCATATCCCCACGCATCCACCGGCAACTGGGATTTCATCAGCAATGGACGTGCAAACCATTGGAGTCTTTTAATTAGCGACTCAGCTAGCCCATTCTGGATGTGAACATGCGGCACTAGATGTTCAATTTCTATTCCCGTTGCCTGGCAATATTCTTGAAATGACTGAGAGGTAAATTCTCCCGCATTATCCAGATGTATTTTCTTAATTTGGTTGTCTGGAAAATGCGCCCGCAACTTTATTATTTGTGCCAAGAGCTTTGGAAAAGCTAAGTTGCGGGTTGAAAGTAGACACACATAAGAGTATTTTGAAGATGCATCAATCAGTACCATAAAGTACCGAAAGGGCCCACTAGGGGGTGGATAGGTCCACATATGTCTCTGTGTATTCTTTCGAGGAAGCTAGGAGACTCGATATCCACGTTAAGTGGTGATGGCCTTGTTATTAATTTACCCTTGAAGCAGGGTACACAAGGGAATTCTCCCTTCTGAAGAATCTTCTGGTTCTTCAGGTTATGCCCGTGGGATTGTGATAAGATGCGGTGCATCATCACAGATCTGGGGGTGGCCAAGTCTATCGTGCCAAAGTAAGAATTTGGCAGATGTCGGGCACTTCAGGTGCTCCGTCAGGTTTGCTTCCTCTCTCCGAATTTTTGTATGGTAGAGTCCTGATGAAAGGCTTTCAAAACGTTCAAGTATGGTTCTAACTCCATTTTCTTGAGACGTTACATACAGTAATTCATTTTCTTTTACATTTGCTGTTTCCAAGTGGAATCCATTAAGACGGATATCTTTGAAACTTAGTAAGTTTCTCTTGGAATTCGGAGAGTAAATAGCCTCTTTAATTTTTATTTCTGTTCCATTGGGGAGCAACAAGGTTGCATTCCCAGAACCTTCAATTTTGTCCGATGGCCCTGAAATTGTGTTTACATGGCTCTTATATGGAGTAATGCTATGGAAATAGCATTTGTGTTGAAGGATCGTATGTGTCGACGCGCTGTCTACTAAACAGTCACGAGAGCATTCCATCTAAAAAGATGAGTAAACATTTGCATTCAGAAAAACTAAATTTTATTCGACAGAATTCAAATTACATAAAAGCTCTCATAAAATAGATTGTTCGTACAATAAAATGCTAAGATAAATGAAAACAGTCTAATCAAGCATATCATATGACTCGAAGTCTTTTGCTGTGAACTTGACTGCATTGTTCGCAGCCACCAGGTTTGATTCAGCATTCTTTTTCTTGCTTTGTTTATAAAGCTCCTGGAGATGCACTGGGGTCCTGCACACTCTGGACCAGTGGCCTTTCATGCCACATCTGTGGCACTGGTCTTCCCAATCCCTCTTGGGTGGGGGTGCATCATTTTTCTTGTTATCATTCATGTGCCAGGTGAACTTGCGCTTCCCTTCATTCTTTCGCTGTTGTGGTGGGCCCTTGGCTCTTTTCTGTTGTCCCCCTTTCTGTGGTCTTTCTTTTCTTTTATTATCCCTCTTCTTTTTGAAGGAAGAGGCATGGTGAGCTTCTGGTAGGGGGCAGTGCTAGGAGGGCGCATATTGTGAGTGACGAGAAGAAGCTCTCTGTTTTGCTCGGCCATGAGTAAACATGATAGCAGCTCTGAATACTTGGTGAACTTGCGTTCACGGTATTGCTGCATGAGTATCGCATCTTTTTCATGGAAAGACGTATACGTCTTTTCCAGCATGCGATCTTCTGAGACTTTCTCACCACACAACTTCAGGCGTGAGGTGATGCTAAAAAGTGCTGAGTTGTACTCAGCAATGGACTTAAAGTCCTACAGTCTCAGGTTCTCCCACTCATATCGTGCCCTTGGGAGTATAACATCTTTCTGATGTTTATATCTGTCCTCAAGGGCAGCCCACAGCTCAAGTGGATCTTCGACCGTAAGGTATTCAGCCTTTAGGGTCTTGTCCACATGGCGGCGAATATAGATGATTGCTTGCGCCTTCTCTATATCGCTAACTTTTTCTTTGTCTGCCACAGCAGCAATGCGGGACTTTGCCCACAGGTGAAACTTTACATCTAGCTGCCAGCTCAGATAGTTTCTACCTGATGCATCCAGCACTTCGAAGTCAATGCTTGCAATTTTAGCCATTTATCTAGCAGAGCACAAACATGCATGAATTAATATTTAATCAAAGGAAAACATTTTCATGCGGAGGCAATATTTAACGAAAAGCTAAATGGGTGGATCGGCCAGTCCCACAAGAAAGAGTCCAAAGTCCACAGTCGAAATTATACAAATTTGCAGCTTTTAAAAATGAAAATACAACTTTGGAAACCCCATGGGTCCCATAAGATATCTCCAGCTTCAAGCGTGGCTTCCGTCTCCATGGAAGTTGGTCTTATTTCTTTGACATTTACATAAATTCCTCACTACAATTTCTCTCAAAAATAAAAGAAAAGTGCGGGAAATAAACTGTGGGACTTAAACGTCCGATCCAAAAACCACATTTAGCAATTCATGCAGAAAAGTTGTGCTCATCAACATTTTTATTCACAGACATCGCAGGCAGTTATATTCACATGATGATAAAAAATATT
Organism: Scilla litardierei; assembly: GCA_030789695.1. Classification (NCBI taxonomy): domain Eukaryota; kingdom Viridiplantae; phylum Streptophyta; class Magnoliopsida; order Asparagales; family Asparagaceae; genus Scilla; species Scilla litardierei. The sequence goes on from CM061134.1 coordinate 40,898,008, forward strand.
TAATCACTTAATAATTATTGGACCACTGGGCAACGTCATACACCGTTAGGTTAGGTGACTAACGACAGAGCGGTCGCAGGATCTTCCTAATTATTAAGTTTTAAATATAATGCACAACCATGCATATAATATCCACATAATTTGCCAGAGATGTAAAGCATGTAAAAGAAATATTACGATGCATTGGTTGTAAAGTAAGTGGGTTTAATCAATCAAATTGATTAAGGGCCCAAAATAAACATTTTCGTTGTAGGAGGAAAAGGGTTTTCCTCATTAAATCATCGCAAACAGCCCCCAAAAGTCCACCAAGAGCCCCTAAATGCCTGATAATTGCCCCATAATTTACCGTGATTTTTCATGAATTTATAGGCCCTATAACGCCCTTAAAAATGATTTTTGGCCCGAAAAGTGCCTTTAAAGGCTTATTTATGGTCTTAGCCCCCTCCCCCGTTTTTTTTCTCGAATTTGGCCGGCCAGCCTCGGGCCGCAGGCAAAAAAAAAATTTTATTATCGAATTCGGCCTGCGGGCCGAAGCCCGCAGCCAACCTGCGGGCTTCGGGCCGCAGGCAAAAAAAACATTTTTTTAAGTTGGCTTGCGGGCCCGAAGCCCGCAGGCCAGCTACGGGCTTCGGGCCCGCAAGAAAAATTAATTATTTATTTATTTATTTGATTTGGGCCACGAAAAAGCCCATTTGGGCTTAGAGGGGCGGCGGCTAGGGTTTAGCCGCCGCCGCCGCCCCCTTACTTCCGCCGATGGCGTGCCGGGGGGTCGGGGCAAACCGCTAGGAGGCGGTCGCCGATGGCCGCCCCGCCCGCTGTCGGCGGGGTGGGCGAAGGGGCGGTCGGAGACCACCCTTTCGGGCGTTGTAGCAGCCCCCCCTGCTTCGGGCGGGGGGGAGAGCAGTCGGTAACGCCCTTTCGGTCGTTTGTCGCAGGCGCCCCCCCCCCCCCCCCCCTCCCCCGCTTCGGGCGGAGGGAAGGGCGGTCGAATCCGCCCTTTCGGGCGGAGACAGGGGGCTGCCCCCCATGCTACAGGCGGGGGGCGACGGGGCGGTCTGAGCCGCCCATTCGGGTGACGGTAGCGTCCCCCCTCGCTTCAGACGGGGGGGCGAAAAACCGCCGTAGGGCACAAACAAGGGCTAAAACAAGTTAAACCCTAAAAGTTTGGTTTTTGGGATGAACGATTTGTCGTTTTCAAGGCGACAATAGATCCCCGTACCGATCTTGCGAGATCTAGGGGTAGAGTAATCATACGTTTTAGTGATTTTTACCTCTATATCCGTTCTCCGGATATAGCAACGGTTGCACGAAGCCCTACGCGGATGATGACGCTCGATTGAGGAAGCCTTGCATCGCGCTCGTGGATCTCCCGTCTCCTCTCGCCTTCGCCTTTGCAACGAACGAAAAGAATTTTTGTGGAAAGAAAAATTTTTAGAGGCTCGTGCTGATAACTTGTTATGAATCAACTATTGGGGGAGGAGCCCCCAACTCTTTATTTATAGGCAATGTGGAGAATACAAGATGGGTTTACAATGATATGGGCCTATCTCTAGGATAGCCCAAAATCTCAACCAACCCGGTTAAATAACCGTTCACAACAAAAATTATAAAAAATTGTGCTTAATAGTTATCTTTCTTTTGTTCATTGGAAAAGGACACATTGGGTAAAAAATCATATTATGTATAAAATTCTAGTATTATTTTCTTGACTATGTTTGTGTGATTGACTTTATGAATAATTAAGACGTGTTCGATAACGAATAACTAGATTTCTACATCTTCACTTTACACTTTCACGTTATCAATTGTTATTCTTATATGGTATTGTTTTTATGAATATTGGAAAGTGGTTGAAGGTGGATTAAAAAAGCAAAGTATGTTACTTGATGGTATATGTAGTGTCATACCTTGGATGAAAAACAAAGCTCATGAAAATATGTTGAAAAGAAAAAGGAAAATATTATGAAAAGAAAAGAAAAGAAAAGAGTTTCGTATGAAAAATGGATACAGTCCATGGCTATGATACGATCCACGTGCATCCAACTTATGCTATAGATTCACATCTTTTAGTGTTGGTGTTATGTCCGTCAAGCAATGCCACCCCTCGTCTAAGAGTCCTTCTAGGCAATGTATGGGTGATGTTATCTTGAACTAATTACTCATGCGGTGGGGAAATACAATTCTTGTAAAAGTACATACAAATTTGGATAGTTGATTTGAATGGTTGAATTTCATGATTACTTCTCCCTATGACCTTAACTTTTGATCATCACACGAGCACAGAGATGTTTTAATCATAGTTATGAATTATTGGATATCAATTGGCTATTCGTGATTTTCATAATGTAATTGTATGTTATGTTTAATAATACTTTATTTTCTATATTGCATATGGTATGTTTATTTTGTGTGGTCTTTTGATGATAATAAAAGGAGAAGAAATGTTAAGATTTGATTCATGATGGTGCATATCGATAGGGGAGTTTATTGATATGGGCAGCATATCAATAGGGGGAGTTATTTGCATATAAATATATCTTGTTGACATGCATGATCACACTTCACAAACACAACACATGATGATATGTTTTTGAGCTTTTATTGATCAAATCTTAATTGTGATTTGTAATCATCAAAAGGGGGAGATTGTTGAAAACAACGGTCTAGGATTTCTTGTATGATGATAATAAAGCTTCATAAATTATTTTAATGTATTTGTCAAGTGTTTTCATGTTGAAAGGAGTTCATTTTGATCCAGGGGTAATTTGGTCATTTTGGAGATAAAGGTCACTTCGTGCATAAAAGGGTAATTTGGTCATTTTCATGACATTATAAAATAGCAACTATGGCCATGGATCATGAAGGAGATAACAAGGAAGACACGTGAATTTTCGGATTTGAAAACGAATCGAAAACGACTTAAATAAGTGAAAAATAGGCTTGTGGTGGCAATTTTGTAAATTGGCTAGGTTTTCTTTTAAAATACCCTATAAATATCCCACTAGGGCCCTGCAAAAAATTCTGAGCCTCCCTAAAAAGAATTTCGGCTCTGCATCTAAAAAGGGAAAAAAAGAAGAATAGAGAAATAGATAAAGAGAGAGGGAAAGATGTTGAGGATATATTGAATTAGTTTCCCCTTTAACTTTGTTTTGATTTTTATGTTGTAGGTCCTTGAGAAGAACACACAATCCTCTTCAATTCTCCTTTTTTGGTGGCTGGTATCTTATGAGAAAGAGAGAGGGTGATAAAGAAGAGGGGAGAGAGGGATTGGAATCAAAGGAAATAAACGGGCAGAGTTCAGTTGCATCATTCTTTAATAACAGCACACTGAAAACGAGAACAGAGGGAACATACGGTCATTTTTTGCACAAAAGTCCCGAATATTCAAAAAATTGCAAAATGGTCACTGCAAGTTTGAGCAGCCATATCTTTCAGCATAGACCTCCGATTGACGAACGGTCAGAACCATTGCAGAGGTGGCTACGAGCAGAACGACGAAAACATATCGATGCCACAATCTGAGGACTCTGAACTTTTCTATTAAAATTTTCTGGTGTAGTGTGATTTGATCCTTGTATTATTTTATATTATTTTTTGTGGTGAGAGAGCTACGTGGGCGTAGTTCTGGGATTCTTGATTCACGGGGTGTGGATTGAGGCAGAGTCCATCTAGTTAGATTAGTTCAGTCGAGCATGTGATTTGTGAGTCTATGGAGCTTGTGCGCGTGGAGCATGAGAGTTGTGATTTCTAAGTGTCTGTAGGCGTGTTGAGACTGATTGATCTATTAGTGGACTTTGAGGGTTGCTGGAGTTGGTCGAGTTTCGACCGAACCAGGGTACATATGGTGTTATCTGTGATTGGATGCGCTTTCTGTGATTTTATCTGCCTATGTTGTGCACGATTTTTTTTTGAATTTTTCGATCACCCTATTCACCCCCCTCTAGGGTGTACTTTTCTACATGCCGCATGGAGGAAAACTTGTACAATTGTTGCCTAATGGCAATTCTTTGTCTATTTTTTTTTGTGGATGTGGCCCTCTATATTAAAACTACTTGGAAGTAAACATGTACTTTTGTTACATAAAGGCAACTCTGTATAATTTTCCCCAAGGTAACCCTTTGTGTTTGCAATCAGGAGGCCACCCTTTGTGTTAAAACTACATAAAGATAAAAACCTTCACTTGTTCCACAAATGAAATGTTACACAATTGTTACTTGAAGGTAACCCCCTATGTTAAACTTCCTAAAGGCTATTAGGTCCAAATCTGTTTGCAGGGCCGGTTCTTCTGTTTGGCAAGTAAGGCGGCCGCCTTAGGCCTCCAAATCTCGGAGGCCTCGTATTTTCATTTTACAAAGCCCATTCTCAATTTTTTAGCCTATTTATTTTTCAGCCTAGTTGCTTTACGGCCCGCCTCGTTCCCTCAACTGAGTCAACTCCCAACGGATTGAAAAAGTCTGTGCACTAAAAAAATCTCAAACGACTCAAAGTCTCAAACCCTTGCCTGCGGCTGCGGCGCTCCAAGTCTCCAGACTCCAATCGCCGCTCCCTCAGTCTCTCTGTGCTCAAACCCCCCCTCTCTCTCTCAGAGGACAGAGCCTCTCTCTATCTTCTGGCTCCTCAAATCCTTGCCTGCGGTTGCGGCGCTCCAAGTCTCCAGATTCCAATCGCCGCTCCCTCAATCCCTCTGTGCTCAAACCCCTCTGGCTCTCTCTCTCTCTCAGCCTCTCTCTAGACTCTAGTCTCTATCTCTCTGGCTCTGAGGCTCTCCCGCTCTCCCAGACCCAGTCGACGCTCCGCGCCTCCGATCGATCATCGAATCATCGTCATCGACAGGCGACATCGTCACAGCAGCATCGGAAAATACAACAAGGGTAATTAGTCTTCGTTGTGTTCCTTTGATCTTTATATGCACTTTTTTTAATCCTTCTATAATTCGTATTTTAGGACTATGATTGTGAAAATAAAATATGCAGGCTTGTTTTAAATATAGACCTAAAAATGAAAAATTTTCCAACTTTGAATATGACGAACCTAAGATCAATCGCAAACAAGGAGACTATAGCAACATCATGTGTATTGTCATATAACCTTTTTTCTAGTCAGCATATGAATGTTAAGAAACCAAACATATTATAAGAGGAATCTGTTAGGGGATGTTAGCTTTCCTCAATCTATTAATCTATTTACCATGAACTAAAATTCTTACATCCTTGAGAGATCCTAAATCTGCAATAGCTTTGGCATGTACCAGGAGAAGAAATATTAATCATCAGGAACAAAGAAGGAAAATAATATAATTATTTACCAACATCAACCTCAATTATACTGAAAAAAAATGAAAGTTCAGATTGTGGCAAAGTTACAATTTAGGCTAAAATTAAAAATTTTGTGTTAATACGTAGGCCTCATATTTTGTTTCGCTTTAGGCCTCATTTATGCTTGAACCGGCCCTGTCTGTTTGCCACCTCTAATTGTAATTAATTTAGAAGTTGATTGGAATACATAATCCAATGAACAAATAAGATTATCCAAGAGGATGACATAAAGGCTAAAATCTATACTAGCCTTTTGTTGTAGCTTTGATTGAAAAGAATTGGCCAGAGTAAATGGATAGTAACATGTCACTCCAACTGAAACTTCATATAATCGTTCCAAATTTTAAAGAAGATGCCATAATCATGGACCAGAAGAAAATAAATAATTAGTATTAATCCTATATCTGAGGCCATCTCTATATTTAACGTCCTTTAAATTATTTTTATTTCCCTCAAATATTTGAACTTTAAAAATAAAGCTTTCAAATACTTCAAGTATATCACAGCAATCCCTTTGATTAACATTTATAACTCAAACATATTTTTAAAATAGTTGTGCAAGTGTTTTAAGTTGCTCCAAATAAATCAACCGATAAGACAATATGAGTGATTTAAGGGGCGTATTAATTAAAAAAACCCACTTAATAAAAGGGCCGAGGGGCGAATGGGCCTTGTTTTAGTGGCTGATTGTGCGTATGAGGCCGACCAAAGCTTTATTTTAGTTCCAGGCCGCCTTGGGCTAATGTCGCGTGACGTTGGGGGCCCATGGGGCTATGTTGACACGTAGATTGCAGCAGATAAGAGTTAAGTCACAGTCAAAAATAAAGCTTATGCATGCGTCTAAGTTTGTGATTGATCACAATGACGTGTTGATTAACGGTCGATATGGAGAGAGGACATACTTTAAATTCGGTATTGGCCGGATCAACCATTTAGCAACGACGCCAGTACGCGTCCATGTTTCTTACTTCTTTTCGGTTGTGCATGTATATTGTATCTTTTTTTATAGCACACTTATCACGAAATGATAGTTTTTTTCGCACAGTATAGTACACTATGTACACCGGTTATTGCTAGTCATTTTACAAACTATCATTTGATCCATTTGGCCCTGGCTCAAGCTTCCTTTAAATCAATTATTTGATCGTGGAGCCGAAAATAAAACTTGCTAGGTGTCCAAACAATGGTGTGAGCCCGAGCCCGAGCCGGACCCGACCCGATAAGATTCAGATACTTGTTTGAACAAAACAAGAAGAGCATAGTACTCTTGATCTCAAATTCTCTGCATCCGACGATTCTTTCATTTCATTCACTAAAGGTTGTCGGTGATTCATCAAGCTGTGAAGTCTTTTCTTAAGATTTTGTAGATGGTTTTAATGTTAAGGCTGGAGACAAAAGCTGTGCCTATTGAAAGTTGGCGGCTAAATTTGTTTTTGGATAAAAATTTTAAGCTAATGTTGATGTGCATAATCTCACAGGGCTCGGATCAAGCCAGGGGGACGAGTATTCTTGGAACATAGGAGACCGGACATGATGGTTTCGCCGAGCTGAGATGAAAAATCCTTCGCTGCCACCTGAAACAAATAGAAAACTCATCAGCAGAACCAGATTATGGTGTCCTTCCGATTCACCTCTGAAGTTTATGTTAGTGTTTACGGGTGTTTTCTCACCACTGAATCGTTGACCGATGACTGTACGGTCAACGTGGTCAAGGGGTCAGTTGAGATCCCTTGGACAAGCCAAGCTCGCGTGCGCTCAGCGTGGGTCGGAGATGAAATCGGGGTTGAGCATCGGTCTTCGGCTGAAGCGGAGGAGACGGGAGGCCTCGGCTCTGTTCGATGGGCTCGGCCTTGGTTGGACGGGCGTCGAGGGGTAGCCTCGGCGCTTCGTCTGCTGCTCAGTCTTCGGTCGATCGTCACACCCGCTAGCAGCGAGGGTGATCGTCGGGCGCTGAGGGGTAGCCTCGACGCTTCGTCTGCTGCTCAGTCTTCGGTCGGTCGTCACACCCGCTAGCAGCGAGGGTGATCGTCGGGCGCTGAGGGGTAGCCTCGGCGCTTCGTCTGCTGCTCAGTCTTCGGTCGATCGTCACACCCGCTAGCAGCGAGGGTGATCGTCGGGCGCTGAGGGGTAGCCTCGGCGCCTCGGCCAGCTTCTTCCTGAATAGACGAGAAACTCGTCAGGGTGGCCGGACCTTGGTTCTGGCCGAATCCCCTCCGATGCCTAAGTCAGATCAAGGTCCGAAGAGTACTCGACGGGGTAGGCACAACTCGAGAGGAGATCGATACGCTGACCCTCGGCACGAGCAGGAGGAGGGAGAGAAATGGCGGAAACCAAAGTCGTTGATAGAATACCTCAGCTTTCGGTACCTGGGATTCGCTCTCTTTCTTAGTCGTCATCCCGTCCTTTTATTGAGCTTCGTCCACGTTTGCCCCCGATCCACGCCCCCACACAGTCCGCCCCACTCACGCCCCCGAGATCCGTCCCCACGATGGCACCTGCCCGCATCATGGGGGAGCCGATTACGGGGCTCCTTAATGGACATTAAGGCCTCGTGCTTCGGGGGGAGTGGTTACCCCGGTGATAATGGGCTGGTTATGAGCGTGTCGGACCGTGGATGGTTCGGGTCTGAGATTTCCCGTGGGTCCCATTGATCGGGCCGTACCTTCTTCGTGGGCCTCCCGCCCTCGGGTTGGGCTCGGGCCCCCCGGTTCTGGGGCCTCTCCAAAGTAGGCGTATCAATTGCCCCCATCGGTCGTGTTGATCCGCTCCAGCCGCCTCGGCTCGGCCGATGTGACTTCCGCCGATTTTGACAGGCGTGCCAGTCGAGGCTAGTTCATTAAATGGAGACCATCATGAGGCGGCCAGTTCAAATCCCTCTAGGTGTGGGTTTCGAAGCGTCGTCGGCTCCCAGATGCTGCCACGTGCCCCCACGCGTTCATCCCCGCCGTGCGAGGGGCCGTCTTGGGGAAAGAGAGGGGTAAAAGGGGAGTCGACATCCATCGGGCTGGCTTCACCAATCGTCATCCCCCATCTCTTCTCTTTTCTCTTCATCGAACTGAATCCTATTCAAGCTTCACCGCATGTCATCATCCTCCGCCACTGGTTCGGGTCGGCTAGAGGACGTCGGTGATCCCAGCATGGCTTGCGGGTCGGTCTCGGCGGTTCGCCGTCATGGGGGCGTGCTTTCAGGGGTGCCCTCCGAGGTTTTGGGGTGGCCCTCGTCCGTTTGCGCCACCTCCATTGGGGATATGCGCACCCATTATCTTCTTACCCCATACTCTGCCCGGGCTCCTGAATCCGACGAGCGGATCTGCTTCCCCGGTCCACGTGAGGTCGGGATATACCAAAAGTGTTTTCGGTTCAGGCTTCGGTTTCCTCTCCACCCCTTCATCGTCGATTTCTGCGAGCTCATAGAGCGGCCTTATGCCAATTCTGTCCCAATGCCATTGGGCTCATCGTCGGGTTCGTTGTTCTCTGCGTACAGAAGGGGGTGGTCCCCTCCCTCCGACTCTTCACCTAATTCTATCGTCTGAGCCATCATCAGTCAGGGGCCTGGATTTATATCAGTGCTCAGCCAAAGATGAGCCTGGTGCTGGGGCTGCCGAGCTCCTTGAAGCCCTGGAAGGGTGAATATGTCTTCGTCGTCTTCCTGTCGGACGTAGATTTCCCGACCCAATGGAGCACCGTCGACACGTTGGCTCTTGAGATGGGTGACCCAACCGACGATGAGCTTGAGGCGGTGAAGACCCTGCTGGCGGCCCTGCGAGGGACCGAAGAATCGACGTTCTCTTTGACGATCTTAACTTGCGGAAGTCCACCTGGCCCATTGGTGAGTTCTGCTGATGTCTGTCGCTCGGAGGAGCTGATGTCTGGGGCTATCCCGGCCAGTCTGACCCTTTCTTCTGCCCCCTTGTACAGGTTGATTTGCCCCTGGTTCCTCTCCGACCCCTCCCCAAGTCCCGGTCCCAGAGCCTGCTCCGTGAAGGAGGGATCACATATTGGAGGTCCGAAAGAAACAGCGGGGCGGGCCTCCTGGTGCAGGTTCCAAGAGAGCAAGGGGGCAAGCTCCATCATCCCCCCCTGCCGAGCGCCTCGAAGAAGGCCAGTGCCCAAGTCAAGGAGGTTGGCGTTCCACTGTCTGAGGGTCGGGCCCCGTCCTCCTCGGTTGAGGCTATTTGGCTGTTGGCCGGGCCCTCATCGCTGTCGAAGAACCCTCTCCCTGAGGTTTACGAGCGGTACCTGGGAGCGTTCCACTCGGCTCCAGTCGATTTACCTCAGTCGGGCGAGGGTCTTCTCCGACCTCGCTTCCCGGTGGGGTCGAGGGAGTCGGTTTTTGCTGACTGCGGAGTGGCGGCGCGGCTGGCTGAGAACTGCTGCATTCCTCCGGACTAAGCTGCGTTGGATGGGATCAAAGGCGACCGCCTAGCCGCCTTCGTGGTCCAGGCTGGTCAAAAGGTGAGGCGTTCTCGCATACCTCGTTCCTAGTAGCAGTCTTCATTTCATCCCCGTCTCTTGGTGCAGTTGTCCTCGGTTGGGCTTTCGATAAGGCGCCAATTCGAGGCTCTTTCTTAGGCCAAGGCTGATGTGGCGCGGACTGCCGAGACCAAGGGGGCGAGGGTGAGGCAAGCCAGCTGGCCGAGGCACGCGTCAAGTACTTGGAGACCCGGGTAGCTGAACTCTCCTCTGCTTTGGAGAATTCAGATCGGGAGAAAGCCTTGGCTTTGGTTGGGAAGTTTAAGGCTGAGGACCGGATTGTCGAGCTCACGGAGACCGCCGAAGTGGACGTCGAAGCTGGCGTGGGCCCTGCCCCTGTCGTTGCGGCTGACACCCCAGAGCTCTGCAGCCTTCTGGAGGCGGAGGAGGAGAGAGAGAAAGCTGTTCTAGTCCAGCTTAATGCGAGATCCAGAGAGATCGAGGTGGAGCGGGTGGAGCATCAGCGCCGGGCCATCATCTTCGAAGATCGGATCCGAGAGCTGGAGGCGGTGAACCCCACTCAGATTGCCCAAGACGCTGTGGAAGAGTATGCCCTTTCTTTCGTAGCCATGGCTATGTCCGAAGCATTCGAGAAGGGGTTCGCCCGCTGCCAATCCGTGATCCAGAAGAGGTTTTCACTCTCGGGGATCAATTTCGAGGAGCTCCGGGTGTACTCTGACGGCAAGGAGGAGACACGGGGCGGACCTCATGTGTAACCTGCCGGCGGCCCTGAGGGGGCTCCAGGCGGAGACGAGTGAGTGAGGGTTTAACATTGTCGCTCGGTTATTGTGCTTGCTGTGTAACACACCCTCCATTCTCATATTTAAAAATGAAGTCTCCTTTTTCTGCCTGTGACTGCTCATCGTCCCCCTTGGTGTGTGTCCCATTTTTGGGTTTTGCTGGCGATGAGGTGGCCATCCTGCCGGGGGTGTTGCCCCCCGTCCTTGCAGCGTGTTTGGCTGGTCGGCTGGCTGGGGGATGCTATCCCCCCAGGCTCACGATCCGATTGGCGTGCCAACATGCCGGGGGAGTTGCCCCCGGCCTTACAGTCGGTTCGGTCGGTCAGTTTGCCAGGGGTGCAACCTCGTGTCTTGCGACTGACCGCTGAGGTTGACCGCTGAGGTCGACCTCTTGACCGATCTGCTAGGGGAGGTGCCCCTAGAATTACGGCCGATCGGTTAACCGACCTGCTGGGGGAGTTGCCCCCAGCCTTACAGCCGATCGGTGTCGTTCAGCTTGCTGGAAGGGCTACTCCCAGTCTGACGGTGGATCGACGGACCGACCCGCTAGGGGAGTTGCCCCCAGCCTTACGATCGATCCATCCCCCTGGCCGACCAAAAGGGGGGGAGTCCTCAACCTGTCGGCCGGTTGGGGGAGTCAACTTGCTAGGGGTCTATCCCCTAGTCTCATGAGCCTATGCTCGGGTGCTCACCCCGCGAGGTCTCCCTCATCCTAAGTGAGCTTCTCACGGTCGTAAAATACGAAGATGAATAGGCTCAAACGATTTTATTCGGGTAGATGGAAGAAAAGAGATACATTTGTGGGCGATCTCATTGATAATATTTGTGCAGGTGCTCGACGTTCCAGGTATGGGTGAGGATCTTCCCCTCCGAATTAGCTAGTCGATAAGTCGCGGGTCCGAGGACCTCGATGACCTTGTAGGGTCCTTCCCACTTAGCCGCTAGCTTCCCTTTGCGAGTGATCTCCGGGCTGAAGGCAGCTTTTCTGAGGACCAGATCCCCTTGGCGGAAGCTTCTCCCCCTAACTCGGGAATTGTAGTAGCGAGCCACCTTCTGCTTCTGGCAGATGATGGTGGCCAAGGCCTGCTCCCGTCGCTCGCCCAGGAGCTCCAAGCCGAGCTCCAAGCCCTCCGAGTTCCTTTCCTCGTCGAAATGCTTTATGCGGAGGGATTCCTCGCCTACTTCGACTGGCACCACCGCCTCGGCGCCATAAGCGAGCATGAACGGGGTTTCGCCCGTGGCCTGCTTGTGGGTCGTTCGATATGACCAGAGTATCCCTGGGAGTTCCTCCGGCCAACTCCCTTCGGCGTCCTCCACTTTCTTGCAGAGGGGCTCTATGATGCACTTGTTGGCGGCCTCTGCCATCCCATTGGTCTGGGGATGCGCCACTGAGGCGAAGAGGAGCTAGATCTTCCACTCTGCACAGAAGCCTTTGAACCCAGCAGATTCGAATTGCTTCCCATTGTCCGTGACGATGGCTCGGGAAATCCCAAACCTGGAGATGATGGAGTTCCATACAAAACTCTTTGCCATCTTACAAGTGATGGAAGCAATGGGTTCGGCCTCGATCCACTTGGTGAAGTAGTCCACTGCCATGATCAGGTACTTTCTCTGTCCTCGACCTGAAGTAAACAGTCCGAGAATGTCGAGCCCCCATTTCGCGAAAGGTACGGGACTGACAATCGGAACGAATTCCGATGGGGGTTGAGCCGAGTTTGGCAAACCTCTGGCATTCCTGGCACCTTTGGACGTATTTCGTCGCGTCGTGGACCAAGGTCGGCCAGTAATATCCTTGCCTCAAGATCTTCTGGGCGATCGTCTTGCCTCCATGGTGATTTCCGCAGATCCCCTCGTGCACCTCGTGGAGGACGTAGTCTGCCTCCCGAGGTCCGAGGCACTTAAGGTAAGGGAGGATGTCTGTCTAGGTCCAACGTCTCTTGTAAAGTACCCCTTCATGGATCACGTACCGGACTGCCTTTCTCTCCAGGGTTCGGCGTTCGTCCAAGTCCGTTGGCACTTCCCCATGGGAGAGGTACCGAACGATCGGATCCATCCAGGTGGGGTCCCCGTCGATCGCCATCACTCCTTCTCCTTCGTGCTGGGGAATCGGAGGTTCTCTACATAGATGGTGCGACCCAGCTCCTTGGTCGAGGATGAAGCCAGTTTGGACAGGGCATCTGCGCGTGCGTTCTCCGATCGTAGGAGGTGAAGGGTCTCAGCCTTCCTGAATTTATACAGGACGGTCCTGGCCATGGCCAGGTAGCTCTGCATCGCCTCCTCGCAGGCCTCGTAATTCCCCTGCAGGTGGTTGATTACGAGCTTCGAGTCACTGAGGAGCCGCACAGATTTGGCCCCGAGTTCTCGGGCCAGCCTTAAACCGTTTATAGCGGCCTCGTACTCGGACACATTGTTGGTGGCCGGGAATTCAAACCGAAGCGCATACTCGATGACACTTCCTTTGGGAGATCGAATCGCGATCCTGGCCCCACTTCCCGACTGGGTTGCTGAACCGTTTACATAGACTATCCATGTGTTCTGGTCCCCTGGATGGCCAGTAAGAACGATGTCAGTCGAAAAGAAGGACAAGGGTTGGGTGGTTACCGTAGCCGAGCCCTCTCCCTCAAAGGGGTTCCCTCCTTCTATGGTGCATTCGGCGATGAAGTCTGCCAAGGCTTGTCCTTTTATGGCCATGCGCGGCTTGAATCGAAGGTCGAACTCACTTAGTTCCACTCCCCACTTCAGCATTCTCCCCATCCGATCGAATCTCTTGAGGTTTTGTTCCAGTTGGGAGTTGGTAAGGACCAATATAGTGTGGGCCTGGAAGTAGGGCCGGAGTCGACGGGCCGAGAGAACGAGGGAGTAGGCCAGCTTTTCCATAGGGGTGTAGCGCCCCTCCGTGTCTTTCAGGACTCGACTGGTATAATACACCGGCCTCTGTACTCCACCGTGTGGGGATCGTCTAACCCTTGCAATACTAACAACACACACTAGAGGGGGGGTGAATAGTGTAATGGCAATAAAATTGTCCAAATAAAATTTAACTTGCAAATGCGGAATTATAAATGCAAGAGGAATTAAATGGCACAATCAATCCAAACGCAAACACAAAGTTTTACCCTGGTTCCCCAAACTTGGGTACATCCAGCCAGACCAATATTCACTATATTCCCACACAGAGAAGTGAATACAAATCTCACAAGGAGATACCCCACAAAGAGGATTTATGCCCTACACAAGGACCCAACCAATCCTACACAAGGATCAAGACTCCCACACAGAGAATCACTAACTCCCACTCAGAGAATTAGGGTTAGCCCTACACTAGGACACCAGAACTCCCACAAAGAGAGTTAATTCCCACAAAGAGAATTCCCTAGTCCCACAAAGAGACAACCTCCTAAAAAGAGAGAAACTCCCACAAAGAGAGTATCCTAATCACACAAAGAGAAATAGGAAAATAATTTACACCCTGTAAAGTAAATACTCTTACCTATGCCTTGAGATGCTTACTCATGAATGAATGCAAGGAATGGAAGAGGATCTCCAAGTGTTGGAATATGCTTGAGAGCACTTGGATGATTTCCCTTGAGCTGAACTTCAATGCATGAAGAGAGATGAATGCTCAAAAGAGGGAAATGAGGGAGCTTGAGAGTGGCTTATTGATCTCTTGAGATTTTCTATAGAGTCAAGAGTTTATCAAATGTTGTCCAGTGTTCTCAAGAAAGGCAGCACACTCATATATATAGGAATCCTATATCAAGCCCAAAAACACAAAGAAACAGCCAAATAATCAAATCTGCAACGGCTAGAAACTGGGTGAAAACGACAGGAACAGTCGACTGATGATCATAAGATAGTCGACTGATCAACGGCTAGAAAATATCCAACGGCTATAATCTGAGCCAGGACAGTCGACTGACGAAGTCAATACAGTCGATTAACAAACAGGACAGGCGCCTGTTAATCCTTCAGCAGACGACTGCTGCAGGGGATGGATCAAAACAGAGAGCTGCACTCTTTCTCCAATTCTTCGCACAGGCGACTGATGTTAATACTACAGTCGACTGTCAAATAGTCAGGCAACTGTATATTCTTTATCAGTCGACTACAGTAAAGTATGGAGAGAAGACAGAGAGATGCAGAGATTGCACTTACGCTAGACAGGTGACTGTTGACCAAATCTCAGGCGACTGTATATATACATGCGACTGGGAACTGATTGACAGGCGACTGTGCGTAAAGCTCAAGTTTGAGTCAATTGAAATGTTAACTTGAGCAGTGCATATCAGGCGACTGTAGAAGAATCTACATGCGACTGGAGATCACCCAGTCGACTGTGTTTCCCTCATCAGACGACTGACCGAAAGAGTGAACCTATTGGGTTGAATTCTATGATAATCCTAAGGTTCACTAAGATGGTTAAATGCATGTGCATGAATGAGCAAACCATCTAGCAAGGCATTACATCAACCCTAGACTCAAAAGAGAGAGAAACCAATAAAGTAAATTACATAGATTACAATGCTTTCAAAAGAATCTAAGTCTTCAATCTTGATGCCTTGATTGCTCTCCATTATCTCCAAGCTTTGGCACTTCTTGAGTCCAAACTTTGGCTCTTCTTCACATGATGTCCATCCTTACACCAAGTGATTAGTCTCCAAGAAAGATATCCATGAAATAAACAGAGAGACTAAAACATGAGATTCATTAGCAACAACATAATGTTGTGATCATCATCAAAATAAGATTGGTATGAATCACCAATACTCAACAATATCCCCCTTTTTGATGATGACACACATTATGTAAATCATAAAGAATTAAAGCACAATGCTAATGATCTCCCCCTAGTTATATGCACCAATTAAATAATGAGCTACACAAAGGTAAAAAACTCATAATATCAATAACAACAAGGTGACATATAATAGGCATGGGTTACATAAACCAATTGCAAAGAATAAAGGCATGCAAACACAAATGGTTTAACTAAACCCATATATCTCTCCCTATAGAGATATCTCTCCCCATATGCATATGTATATATCTCTCCTCCTATAGATATGATCACATAATGCATATATCTCTCCCCCTTGACATCGTCAAAAAGGTGGACATCAAAAACATCCCCATCTATCATCTTAACCAAGATATGACAATATGCAAGAAAAGAAAGATATGTATGATACCAAATATAAAATTTAGTGGGTATCAATTCACTATCCCATGCTCCCCCTAGATCATAGAAATGGTCAACTTTTGACTTCTAGGATCTAATACCATTTAATTAATGGAGCCATGGGCCATAAGTGTATCAAAGCAATAGATATGGACAAATCAAGCTTCAAAGATACACACGGATATTGCCAAAAAAAAATAAGATATGAAACAAGTTGGCAATTAACAAGAGGTTTGGTTTGAGACCCAAAATAACCAAATATAAATAATGATCTCAAATAACCTTCAAAATGAGAGTTAAAATATGTCTTAAAGTAATTTAAACATATAATATATTAACTCCCCCATTGACATACACCTGGATCATGCATGCATGTCAATAAACCCCAAGGTCCCAATTTTCATGAAAAGAAATAAATTTGAAAAATATTTTCAAAATCATGAAACACACACAATCAATGGGTATGCTTAAAATAAACGTAGAAGCATAATACCCATGTAATATGCAAATGTGTGAGGAACCTAAACATTAGGTAACCAAACCCAAGAGGAGTTTGATTTCCTAACATAATCACACGAGGTGATCACATCACTAACTAGAGAGTTGATGTAACTATCTATTTCTTGCACACTAGCCTTATTGGGAATCCATAATCTCAAGGATTTCCTAGGCAAAGGTTTTGCCTTAGCAAGAGGGGAGAATGTGGCATGCTTAGGTGTAGAAACAAGTTTCTTAGCATGCAAAGAATGAGGATTTTGCTTCTTAGCAAAAAATGAAGAATCTTCATTCTTCCTCATCACCTTGTGATCTACATGCTTCTTGTTGGTGTTCTTGTTGTACAAGAAAGCATGGTGATTCTTCTTAGGTACTTTAGCAATATTTCTTGAATTTGCACCAAAAGAAGAATTAGAGGTGGGTTTGGGAACCTCATTTTGAATATAACCCAAACCTCCTCTATGATTTGTCGGATGTTGTTTTTCCAACAAATCGTGGAGTGAATCCCTAGAATACACAAAGTTTATGAGCTTCCGGGACTCCTCTTCACATTTCAACGTAAGTTGTTGAATGTGAGCATCTAAGCTAAGGTTTTGAGCAATGAGATTTTCATTAGAAATGCTCAATTCCTTAACTTGAGAAAGAAGTGTGTCTTTCTCACAAGTGTCATAAACATGCCTTTCATCATGAACTACACTTGCAATAACTAGTTTATGCATTCTACTCTTAGCATTCTTATATTTTGCTTTTAATCTATTGTAAGAGTTGATGCACTTACTAGCCTTTTCGGAGGCCAAGTCAAATTTGAACTTGAGCTCCGCATGTGAGATCTTTTCTTCCTCGATCTCAACAACATCATCATCATCCTTGCAAGAGCTTGATGACGACTTCTCCTCCATAGCCGTGAGACACGACTCCTCATAGGAATTGTATGCGTCAAGCCAAGCATCCAACTCTTCTTCGTTTAATCCGGAGGGGATTGGAGTCGGAACATCCATGGCTACAAAGCATGCGTGAGCATCCTCCTTTGTATCCTCTTCTTCGTTACTAGAAGTGTCCTCACTCGAATCATCAAAGGTCCCGACAAGTCCCTTTTGGTGATTTTTGGACTTGGACCTTCCTTTCCAATGCTTCTTCCCTTTGCCCTTGTAAGTTTCTTTAATGGGTTTGGAAGGGCATTCGGTGGACAAGTGACCTTTTCCACTGCAAGTGTAACAAGTAGGAACCTTGTTAGAATTGGAGGCAAACTTTGACAAAGACTTACCTTGCTTGCATTTGAGGAAAGCTTTGAATTGCTCGGCAAGTTCCTCAATTTCTTCTCCACTTGCATCTTCTTACTCATCTTCTTCGCTAGGAGCTTCTCGATGGAATTTCCTCCTCCACTTGATTGGCTCCTCCTTGGCATGGAATGCAACCCCCTTTTGCTTTTCTAGCTTCTCGGGCTTTGTTGGATGAATCTCCTTCTTGTGTTGAAGCTTTACTTCATACGCCATGAGATTTCCAATGCATTCCTCAACGGTATATTTGGACGTGTCATAAGACTCCAAAATTCCGTTGGCCTTTGACTCCCAACGAGGTGTGAGAGAGTCTAGGATCTTCTCTACATGATCCTCTTGGGAAATCGTCTTCCCGAGACCCTCCAAAGCGTTCACGATATCGGTGAACCTTGTAAACATCTCTGAAATGCTTTCGCCTTCCTGCATCTTAAACATTTCATATTTAGATCTAAACACAGTTTGTTTAGATTTCTTTACCTTCGTTGTCCCTTCATGACAAATCTCCAAGGTGTGCCAAATATCATTCGCCGTTTTGCACATGGAGATGCGGTTGAACTCACTAGCAGAGAGCGCGCAATGTAATGCATTCATAGCTCTCGCATTGAACTTGATTGAGTCCTTCTCCGCCTTTGTCCTTGAAGCCGTAGGAGTAGTCGGCTTCTCAAATGGCACCTCCGTGATGTCCTATAGGTCTTGACCCTCCATATAGATCATCATTCTGATCTTCCAACTTGGATAGTTGGTTCTGTTGAAGAGCGGGGGTCGAACAGTTGAGTGACCTTCTTCATGAGACGCGGATGAGGCGTTGAATGCCATTGTTGCAGTATGCTTTAACCTCGCTCTTATACCAATTGTGGGGATCGTCTAACCCTTGCAATACTAACATCACACACTAGAGGGGGGGGTGAATAGTGTAATGGCAATAAAATTGTCCAAATAAAATTTAACTTGCAAATACGGAATTATAAATGCAAGAGGAATTAAATGGCACAATCAATCCAAACGCAAACACAAAGTTTTACCCTGGTTCCCCAAACTTGGGTCATCCAGCCACACCAATATTCACTATATTCCCACAAAGAGAAGTGAATACAAATCTCACAAGGAGATACCCCACAAAGAGGATTTATGCCCTACACAAGGACCCAACCAATCCTACACAAGGATCAAGACTCCCACACAGAGAATCACTAACTCCCACTCAGAGAATTAAGGTTAGCCCTACACTAGTACAACAGAACTCCCACAAAGAGAGTTAATTCCCACAAAAAGAATTCCCTAGTCCCACAAAGAGACAACCTCCCACAAAGAGAGAAACTCCCACAAAGAGAGTATCCTAATCCCACAAAGAGAAATAGGAAAACAATTTACACCCTGTAAAGTAAATACTCTTACCTATGCCTTGAGATGCTTATGTTGGATCCTGTGGATGGCAAACAACACTAGAAGGGGGGTTGAATAGTGTTGTGCAAATAGTATACTTTTTCGATTGTTAAGATTAGCACAAATAAAATCCTTCTAATGTTTCCTAAGAAGCCAAGTAGAGTGATCTACGCTTGGTTCTTAATCAACAAAGTAATCTTACAAATATGATAGAGAAAAGATTACAATCAGATATAAATCTTTTACAGAGAGATCTTTTCACAGCGGAATTAAATAAATAAACAATCTTTGCAATAATAAATAAATAAGGAATTACAACGATATAAGATTATCAAATGAAAGATGCTTGTACAACAATCACAGAAAAACGAACGCAGAGACAAGCGATTTTATCCTGGTTCCCCGCAACTCGGGTACGTCCAGTCCCCGACCAATCCGGTACGAGATTTTCCACTATCTGCCTTGGCAAATACAAGTACCTAACTTCACTCGTTAGGATTTCCAACGACCTAGTCTCAACCAGGATTTCCGACTGGCAACACCTAGACTTGTCTAGTGTTCCAACAACAACACAATGAAACTTATATCCAATACACCACAATAAATTGATGGAGATTGGTTTTTACACCCGATTCTATAGGCAATCAATAATAGACAAAATTGTGTAGTGGCTTGATAGAATAAGAGTCTAGATCACACAAAGATACGAGAGAATTCTTTGTGATCTAGATCTAATGCCTTTCAAAATATCCTTTAAACAAAAATAAAGAGAATAGCAATAAGGATTTTGAAAAACGTTTAGCCAATAAAACAAGAGTATGATCTTTAAAAAAGTAATAACAGAATTTTGCAAGATCACAATAAAAATAGAATTGGCTAGAGAAAATGAGAGCTTTGAATTAAAGAGCATTTGCACGAGAGATTTGATTTTCAATAGATGTTGTGTTTTTCTCAAATGAAATTAGCTCTTATTTATAGGGAAAATTCTGAGATTTGAAATTCAAATTTTCTTTGACTTTTTGTCCCAAAAATCTCGGAGAAAATCACTCAACGAATTTTCAAAATTCAAATCAAAACGTCAGAATTTAACAGCTGGTAGTCGACTCCCTCATGTTGGTAGTTGACTCCCAGAGTGTTTCAGGGAATCTCGAATCTCAGCTGGTAGTCGACTCCCTACTGTTGGTAGTCGACTCCCAGAGGAGTTTTTCCTGCAACACTTCTAGTAAGACAGGTAGTTAACTCCAGGGTGTGTGGAGTTTCACTACGGAAGTTATAGGATGACTAGAGAAAGCTCTTAAAATATTTTTGAAGATATAAAAAGATTTTCAAGAAAGCTTTTTCAAATTGTTTGTGTGCGTGTGTTTTGTCTATATGATTTGGCTTTGACAAATACCCTAAAGAGACACGCCACACTCACTATAGACTTAGGACATGTCTTCGGAAGCTTGATCAAATTTGATGAAGTGGATACGAGCTTCACTTGAGCTTCTTGTTCTATTTGAGCTTGAACTTCATCATTTGACTTAGCCACGTTTGTCCTTGTCTTTGAGCGTAGATTTGTGCTCCTTTGAGTATAAGTAAAACTTCGCATATTCTGCACGCTTCAGTGTAGTGTAGTTAGTACACTTAAGCTTTCATTTGGTGTGCTCATCATCAAAATCTCTTGGTGTGGAATTCAATTTCCATCACTCTCCCCCTTTTTGATGATGACACCCAAATGAAAAAATGAAGTAAGTTAAAAATGAAAATACATTTAAGTATACTTACTCCCCCTGCTTTGATGCGGTTCTCCCCCTGCATCGAAGCTGTTAGCAATACAATTCATATAATTTCATTTTTGCATTTCATATATTTTTTATTTTTCTCCCCCTTGTCATCAACAAAAAAACAACAACAAATGAAAAGGCTAGTGTCAAAGCATTATAATTGATCATTATTCAATTCCTTTTCACTAACAATACCCAATTCTCTACGAAGTCTAGAAAATGTATCTTTTTGTAGGGGTTTTGTTAGAATATCTGCAACTTGCAATTCAGAGGAGACAAATTTAAGTTCAACATCCTTTTTGGTACAGTGATCATCGATAAATCTATGTCTGATATCAATATGTTTTGTTCTAGGATGAAGAACGGAATTTTTAGTGAGATTAATCGCGCTTTTATTATCGCAATAAATTACACATGTAGATGTATTAACACCATAATCTACGAGAACTTGTTTCATCCAAAGAATCTGGGCACAGGCTAGTCCAGCAGCTATGTATTCTGCCTCAGTGGTAGATAGTGAGACTGAACTTTGCTTTTTGCTAAACCACGAGACAAGGGAATGTCCAAGAAAATGACATGTTCCACTTGTGCTTTTTCTTGTGGCTTTACAACCAGCATAGTCTGCGTCACTAAACGAAGTTAAATCAAATGTGCCGCTTTTGGGATAAAATAGTCCAAAATCAGAAGTGGTCTTAAGATATCTAAATATGTATTTTACCATTTTCAAATGTGATTCTCTAGGATCACATTGAAATCTAGCACATGCACAAACACTAAACATAATGTCAGGCCGGCTAGCAGTTAAATAGAGTAAAGATCCGACCATACCTCGATATGTTTTCTGGTCAATCTTTTTACCTGCTTCGTCTTTGTCTAAAGACGTGGATGTTGCCATCGGTATGTTCTTTCCTGATGCGGTTTCCATCCCGAACCTTTTGATTAGGTCTTTGGCATACTTCGTTTGATGAATGAAGGTTCCTTCTTTTCCTTGTTTGATTTGTAAGCCGAGAAAATATGTGAGCTCCCCCATGTGGCTCATTTCAAATTCTTCCTGCATTAGCTTAGCAAACTCTTGACAAAGATCTTCATTAGTAGATCCGAAGATAATGTCGTCTACATAAACTTGAATAAGAATAATATCATCATGAATTTTCTTAACAAATAAGGTTGTGTCTATCTTTCCAATAATGTAACTTGAGTCAATTAAAAATTTTCTTAATCTTTCATACCAAGCTCTTGGAGCTTGTTTTAGACCATACAGGGCTTTATTTAACTTGTAAACAAATCCTGTGTTTTTATCATGTTCAAATCCAGGAGGTTGCTCAACGTAGACTTCCTCAACGTAGACTTCCTCCTTTATGAATCCATTTAGGAAAGCGCTTTTTACATCCATTTGGTATAGTTTGAAATTTTTATATGATGCAAATGCAAGTAACATCCTGATAGATTCTAATCTAGCAACAGGAGCAAAAGTTTCATCGAAATCTATACCTTCTTCTTGTGAGTATCCTTTCGCTACTAACCTTGCTTTATTTCTCACTACATTTCCATCTTCGTCTAGTTTGTTCCGATATACCCATTTGGTGCCGATAACTGGACGGTCTTCCGGTCTAGGTACTAACTCCCATACTTGATTGCGTTCAAATTGCAGAAGTTCTTCTTGCATAGCTTCAATCCATGCTTCATCTGTAAGAGCTTCTTCTACCTTTTTCGGCTCAACGTTAGAAACAAATGCAACATGTGTCAAGTGTTCTATTTGAGATCTAGTTCTAATTCCTGCATCAATATCACCTATGACTTGTGTGTGTGGGTGATATGTGACTTCAGGAAATGATTTAGGTAGAGGACTAGAGATGTCATTAGCAGTGATAGATTCATTATCGGGAGTAGATGCAATGATTATGCTATCATCATCATTATGAGCAGTATTATGAGGTAGAGATTCATCAAATGTTACGTGTAGAGTTTCAACAATAGTTTCGGAACTTTTATTGTAAACTCTATATGCTTTACTACGTAAAGAGTAACCGATAAATATGCCTTCATCTGCTTTGGAGTCAAATTTATCTAAGTTATCTTTAGTATTCAGAATATAGCACTTACAACCAAAAACTCTGAAGTAAGATACTTTCGGAATTCGTTAGAGCAATAACTCATAAGGGGTCTTTTCAAAAGGTTTTCTTATTAAAACTTTGTTTTGAATATAGCACGCGGTTGCTACCGCTTCCGCCCAAAAACTTTTTGGAAGGTTGCTTTCACACAACATTGTTCGTGCACACTCTTGGAGTGTTCTATTTTTCCTTTCAACTACCCCATTTTGAGGAGCAGCTCTAGGAAAAGCAAAAGTATGAGAAATGCCTCTTTCTTCACAAAACAGTTTAAAATGTTCATTTTCAAATTCACCACCGTGATCACTTCTTAAAGAAATAATTTTCAAAGAGTATAAACGTTCAATTCTTTTGAAAAATATTTCGAATTCACGGAAGGCATCATTCTTATGAGTTAAGAATAATACCCACGTATATCGAGTAAAATCATCAACTATGACAAATACGTATCTAGAGTTACATAAGGATGGAGTTCTAGTTGGGCCAAACAAGTCCATATGAAGTAGTTCGAGTGGCCCATTTGAACTAAGAGCTCCAATATTCTTAAATGAACTCTTATGCATTTTGCCAAATTGACATGAATTACATATTTTATCCAATTTAAAATTTATTTTGGGAAGTCCTTGCACCAACTCTTTCCTGGAAATCTTATTCATGTTTTTGATGTTCACATGGCCAAATCGTCTATGCCAGAGCAAAGGGTCATTTGTTGAAACAATTAAACATACATTTGATTCATATTCATTTAGTCTAAGTACATAAATATTTTCTACTCGCTTGCCTTTAACAAGAATGTTTTTCATATCCTTATCATAGACTAAGCAGGAGTCAAGAGTGAATAGAACTTTCATACCTTTGTTGCACAGTTGACTTATGCTTATCAGATTATGCTTTAATCCTTTCACCAAGCTTACATCTTTGATGAGCAATTTTGAAGGACTGCCGATATTACCTATTCCGACAATTTTACCTTTCTTGTTGTCACCAAATGTCACGGTTCCGCCATTATACATTTTTAGATTGCTAAGTAGTCTTGCGTTCCATGTCATGTGTGCGGAGCATCCGCTGTCCATTATCCATGTGTCCTGAAAAAAAATAATTTTGACACGTTTGGTACCCACTTATAATTGGGTCCGATTTGTTAGAGAAAAGATAATTTTATTGTTATGAGCGATCTTGAATGTTTGGGTATCAGAAGAATATACATGAAGTATGTGGATACCCTAATGTATGTACAAAATGAAAAAATTACTTATTAGGAACCCAAATTCGATTTGAATTAGATTTCCTATGAACAAATGAATCATTATAAGATCCATGCATACTTCTTGTCAAATTATGAACATAAACATTTTTATCATGCAGACATAAGTGTTTAGGTACCCATATCATATTATTTCTAACATTGTGTACATTGTGAGGCTTGTGTAAAAAATGTGATCTTTGATGTGCATTGTGTACATCATTTTTGTGTGCCGTGTTATGGGATATAATATGAGGTTTATTGTGTGTATTATGTATAACATGTGGATCATATGAAGCATGAGGTGCATTATTGTGTCTAGCATTTTTACCATATATAAAAGCACTATCCCGTGCACCCGTGCTTTATACATCATGCTGGCATCATCTTGTCCCAGTCAGCCCTAGTTGTCTTTTAATATATAGATACTTTTTGACATTAGAATGCACAACATTTATATTCATATCTTTAGATGTAGAAGCTTGAGCATGAGTAGATATATCAACAATATTTCTAGGAGCATAAGAACAAGAAAAAATAGACCTATTTCTGATACATTCAAATTTTGCAACTAATTCTTCATGCTTTATACGATTAGAGGCAATAATATTTGCAAGTGAATCCATCTTATCATTTAAGCATGAAACATACAAAGCATGTTCATTTTTTAATAAATCATGATCACAGACTAATTTGTCATGTTCTTTATTCAGAGTCTTGTGTTTCTTGTCTAGTACCTTGTGTTTCTTTGACAAACGTTCATATTCTCTGTAGAGGTTTTCATATGCGCTTACAATGTCAAACTCATTTTCCTCATCGGAACTAGAATCACTTACCTCGTCTTTGTCGTTTTGGCGTGCCATCATGCATAGGTCTTCATTGTTGACTTGAGGTATCTTCATGGGTGTTTGAATCTCACTTGATTTTGATCCGAATCTTTCGTCCAATATGTTGAGGATTTTGTGCGCGGTATCTGCCTCTTCTACAAGATATAACATCTTATCAGTTAAACCAATATAAATTAGATGTATTACCTTTATGTTTCTGAAGTAGGCTTCTTCTTGATCCGGATTCCATTGTGTTTGCGGCATGGTTGGAATCTCATATGGTTCTTTAAGAAATCTCGTGTATTTTAGATCTTGTGCCTCCAAGAAGATCTCCATTCTTCTTCTCCATTGGGAATAGAAATTGCCGTCAAAGATTGGAGGTGTATGAATGCTATAGGACGCTGTTGATGCCATCGCTTTTGACCTTGCTCTGATACCAAGTGTTGGATCCTGTGGATGGCAAACAACACTAGAAGGGGGGGTTGAATAGTGTTGTGCAAATAGTATACTTTTTCGATTGTTAAGATTAGCACAAATAAAATCCTTCTAATGTTGCCTAAGAAGCCAAGTAGAGTGATCTACGCTTGGTTCTTAATCAACAAAGTAATCTTACAAATATGATAGAGAAAAGATTACAATCAGATATAAATCTTTTACAGAGAGATCTTTTCACAGCGGAATTAAATAAACAATCTTTGCAATAATAAATAAACAAGGAATTACAAAGATATAAGATTATCAAATGAAAGATGCTTGTACAACAATCACAGAAAAACGAACGCAGAGACAAGCGATTTTATCCTGGTTCCCCGCAACCCGGGTACGTCCAGTCCCCGACCAATCCGGTACGAGATTTTCCACTATCTGCCTTGGCAAATACAAGTACCTAACTTCACTCGTTAGGATTTCCAACGACCTAGTCTCAACCAGGATTTCCGACTGGCAACACCTAGACTTGTCTAGTGTTCCAACAACAACACAATGAAACTTATATCCAATACACCACAATAAATTGATGGAGATTGGTTTTTACACCCGATTCTATAGCCAATCAATAATAGACAAAATTGTGTAGTGGCTTGATAGAATAAGAGTCTAGATCACACAAAGATACGAGAGAATTCTTTGTGATCTAGATCTAATGCCTTTCAAAAAATCCTTTAAACAAAAATAAAGAGAATAGCAATAAGGATTTTGAAAAACGTTTAGCCAATAAAACAAGAGTATGATCTTTAAAAAAGTAATAACAGAATTTTGCAAGATCACAATAAAAATAGAATTGGCTAGAGAAAATGAGAGCTTTGAATTAAAGAGCGTTTGCACGAGAGATTTGATTTTCAATAGATGTTGTGTTTTTCTCAAATGAAATTAGCTCTTATTTATAGGGAAAATTCTGAGATTTGAAATTCAAATTTTCTTTGACTTTTTGTCCCAAAAATCTCGGAGAAAATCACTCAACGAATTTTCAAAATTCAAATCAAAACGTCAGAATTTTACAGCTGGTAGTCGACTCCCTCATGTTGGTAGTCGACTCCCAGAGTGTTTCAGGGAATCTCGAATCTCAGCTGGTAGTCGACTCCCTACTGTTGGTAGTCGACTCCCAGAGGAGTTTTTCCTGCAACACTTCTAGTAAGACAGGTAGTTAACTCCAGGGTGTGTGGAGTTTCACTACGGAAGTTATAGGATGACTAGAGAAAGCTCTTAAAATATTTTTGAAGATATAAAAAGATTTTCAAGAAAGCTTTTTCAAATTGTTTGTGTGCGTGTGTTTTGTCTATATGATTTGGCTTTGACAAATACCCTAAAGAGACACGACACACTCACTATAGACTTAGGACATGTCTTCGGAAGCTTGATCAAATTTGATGAAGTGGATGCGAGCTTCACTTGAGCTTCTTGTTCTATTTGAGCTTGAACTTCATCATTTGACTTAGCCACGTTTGTCCTTGTCTTTGAGCGTAGATTTGTGCTCCTTTGAGTATAAGTAAAACTTCGCATATTCTGCACACTTCAGTGTAGTGTAGTTAGTACACTTAAGCTTTCATTTGGTGTGCTCATCATCAAAATCTCTTGGTGTGGAATTCAATTTCCATCAGCTTACTCATGAATGAATGCAAGGCATGGAAGAGGATCTCCAAGTGTTGAAATATGCTTGAGAGCACTTGGATGATTTCCCTTGAGCTGAACTTCAATGCATGAAGAGAGATAAATGCTCAAAAGAGGGAAATGAGGGAGCTTGAGAGTGGCTTATTGATCTCTTGAGATTTTCTATTGAGTCAAGAGTTTATCAAATGTTATCCAGTGTTCTCAAGAAAGGCAGCACACTCATATATATAGGAATCCTATATCAAGCCCAAAAACACAAAGAAACAGCCAAATAATCAAATCTGCAACGGCTAGAAACTGGGTGAAAACGACAGGAACAGTCGACTGATGATCATAAGATAGTCGACTGATCAACGGCTAGAAAATATCCAACGGCTATAATCTGAGCCAGGACAGTCGACTGACGAAGTCAATACAGTCGACTGACAAACAGGACAGGCGCCTGTTAATCCTTCAGCAGACGACTGCTGCAGGGGATGGATCGAAACAGAGAGCTGCACTCTTTCTCCAATTCTTCGCACAGGCGACTGATGTTAATACTACAGTCGACTGTCAAATAGTCAGGCGACTGTATATTCTTTATCAGTCGACTACAGTAAAGTATGGAGAGAAGACAGAGAGATGCAGAGATTGCACTTACGCTAGACAGGTGACTGTTGACCAAATCTCAGGCGACTGTAAATATACATGCGACTGGGAACTAATTGACAGGAGATTGTGCATAAAGCTCAAGTTTGAGTTAATTGAAATGTTGACTTGAGAAGTGCATATCAGGCGACTGTAGAAGAATCTACAGGCGACTGGAAATCACCCAGTCGACTGTGTTTCCCTCATCAGACGACTGACTGAAAGAGTGGACCTATTGGGTTGAATTCTATGATAATCCTAAGGTTCACTAAGATGGTTAAATGCATGTGCATGAATGAGCAAACCATCTAGCAAGGCATTACATCAACCCTAGACTCAAAAGAGAGAGAAAGCAATAAAGTAAATTACATGGATTACAATGCTTTCAAAAGAATCTAAGTCTTCAATCTTGATGTCTTGATTGCTCTCCATTATCTCCAAGCTTTGCAACTCCTTAAGTCCAAACTTTGGATCTTCTTCACATGATGTCCATCCTTACACCAAGTGATTAGTCTCCAAGAAAGATATCCTTGAAATAAACTGATAAACTAAAACATGAGATTCATTAGCAACAACATAATGTTGTGATCATCATCAAAATAAGATTGGTATGAATCACCAATACTCAACACACCGTCCTCCCTGACCAGCACCGAGCTCACCGCTTCTCCTGTGCACGCTAGGTAGAGGCTCAGCGACTCCCCCTCATGTGGTTTAGAGAGGAGTGGTGGACTTCGAAGGCATTCCTTGAGTTCGGTGAATGCTCGGGAGCACTCCTCGTCCCACTGTATCGTCTTCCTTTTGTCGGCTGGCTCAGCGATGGCTTTCCTCAGGGTCTTGAAGAATGGAAGGGACTTCTCCGCCGACTTGGACAGAAATCGTCCCAGAGCGGTGATGCGTCCATTCAACCTCTGCAGCTCTTTAATTGTCGTCGTCTCCCGCATGTTAATTAGCGCCTCGATCTTGTCGGTGTTGGCCTCAATGCCACGATTGGTGATCATGAAGCCCAGGAACTTACCAGATCTCACCCCGAATGTGCATTTCATGGGATTGAGCCGGATGTTGTGTTTTCGCAACCGCTCAAAGGTTTCCCTGAGGTCAGTGATATGATCCCCTGGCTCCTTCGATTTGACCAGCATGTCATCGACGTAGACGTCCAGGTTCCTTCCTATCTGGGAGTCGAACACCTTGTTGACCATTCTTTGGTAGGTGGCCCCCGCGTTCTTCAACCCAAAAGGCATCTTCTTGTAGCAGAAGGTCCCCCGATCCGTCGTAAAGGCCGTCATCTCTTCGTCCCGAGGGTCCATCTGGACTTGATTGTACCCAGAGTAGGCATCCATGAAGCTGAGCATCTCATACCCTAAGGCGATGTCCATGAGGTGATCGATGCGAGGTAATGGGCAGCTGTCTTTGGGGCAAGCTTTGTTGAGGTCGCTGAAATCCACACACATACGCCACTTCCCGTTGGGATTTTTGACCAGCACGGCGTTGGACAGCCACTCTGGGTACCAGACTTCTCGGATAAAGCCGGCGTCGAGAAGACGCTCCACCTCCTCGGAGGCAGCCCTCATCGTCTAGCCTCCTAGATTTCGCTTCTTCTGTCGGACCGGTTTGAAATTGGGGTCGGCATTCAACTGGTGCACAATTACCCGGGGGTCAACACCGGGCATGTCATCGGGTGACTACGCGAAGATGTCAAGATTGTCTTCCAAACACTCGATCAGCCTGCTTTTCAGGTCAGGGTCCAGTCCCGATCCGATGAAGACGAACCTTCCTTCGACATTCATGACTGGGATCTGCTCCTGCCCCTCCCTGGGAGCGGGTCTCGGCCCACATCTCAAGTCAAGTGAGGCCATCAGATCGTCGGGCCGTTCAAGGGGTTTCTCCTCTGCTAGCTGGTAGCAGATCTTCAGCTTTCCTGCATCACCGTCGACTTGCCTAATCCCCCTTGGGGTCTGAAACATGATCGTTCGGTGGAGAGTCGAGACCACCGCACCGATAGCGTTAAGGAGTGGGGGGCTGATGATCCCATTGTACGCCGACCCGATCCTCAGCACCACAAACTCCACTGCCAGAGTCACCGAGTCGGGTGGCTCCCCGAGCGTCACTGGGAGGTGGATCGCGCCGACGATGGGCATGGAGTGACCCGTGAAGCCCACCACGGGCCTGGAGCATGGCTCCAGGTCCTCGTCACACAGTCCCATCCTTTCCAAAGTCGACATGAAGAGGATGTCGCATGAGCTGCCAGTATCGACCAGCAGCCGTCGCACCATGGATGTGTCGATGACCACGGATACCACTAGTGCTTCGTCCGACCGTGGCTTTTCCCTTGCTACACCTGCCCCGTCGACTGGGGGGTGACGGAGGGCTCCCAGTCTCCATATCATAATCGACCGTGCGGTCGGGCCGGGGTCGCCTCAGAGCTCCAACCTGAAGCGTGCGACGGGGAGTGATGGTCCCTTCCCACCGACCGCGATGGGGACCGATGCCTGACGCCGGGGTCGTGTCCACCCTTTGGTGAGGAGGGTGGAGCCGTGTCATTGCTGGTGTGGTTGTTTTACGTGGGTGTTAGCTCGTTCCCACAGATGGCGCCAGATGTTTACGGGTGTTTTCTCACAACTGAATCGTTGACCGATGACTATACGGTCAACGTGGTCAATGGGTCGGTTGAGATCCCTTGGACACGCCAAGCTCACATGCGCTCAACATGGGTCGGAGATGAAATCGAGGTTGAGCGTCGGTCTTCGGCTGAAGCGGAGCAGAGGGGAGGCTCGGCTCTATTCGATGGGCTCGGCCTCAGTTGGACGGGCGTCGAGGGGTAGCCTCGGCGCTTCGTCTGTTGCTCAGTCTTCGGTCGGTCGTCACACCTGCTAGCAGCGAGGGTGATCGTCAGGCGCTGAGGGCTAGCCTCGGTGCTTCATCTGTTGCTCAGTCTTCGGTTGGTCGTCACACCCGCTAGCATCGAGGGTGATCGTCGAGCGCTGAGGGGTAGCCTCGGCGCATTAGCCAGCTTCTTCCTGAATAGACGAGAAACTCGTCAGGGTGGCCAGACCTTGGTTCCGGCCGAATCCCCTCCGATGCCTAAGTCAGATCAAGGTCCGAAGAGTACTCGGCAGGGTAGGCACGACTCGAGAGGAGATCGATACGCTGACCCTCGGCACGAGCTGGAGGAGGGAGAGAAATGGCAGAAACCAAAGTCGTTGATAGAATACCTCAGCTTTCGGTACCTGGGATTCGCTCCCTTTCTTAGTCATCATCCTGTCCTTTTATCGAGCTTCGTCCACGTTTGCCCCCGATCCACGCCCCCACGCAGTCCGCCCCACTCATGCCCTCGAGATCCGTCCCCACGATGGCACCTGCCCGCGTCATGGGGGAGCCGATTACGGGGCTCCTTAATGGACATTAAGGCCTTGTGCTTCGGGAGGAGTGGTTACCCCCCGTGATAGTGGGCTGGTTATGAGCGTGTCGGACCGTGGATGGTTCGGGTCTGAGATTTCCCGTGGGTCCCATTGATCGGGCCATACCTTCTTCGTGGGCCTCTCGCCCTCGAGTTGGGCTCGGGCCCCCAGGTTCTGGGGCCTCTCCAAAGTAGGCGTATCAATTAGCATCAAGCGGAGGAGAGCGTCTGCTAGAGGTAGCCGCCGCTAGGGTTTTTAAATGGAAAAAAAAGATTGAGATGCTAAGGTTTGAGTTAGGAAAATTGAGCATACCCGATATATGGTGGTTTCCCCTATATTTATAGGGTTGGGGGACGGTTTAGCCACATCAGATGGGGCCCCATTCTCTTTTGTAACCGATTTACCAGTTGTCAGCGGGGTTACATGTGGAATTACTGGGATTTTTGTAATGCCCCGCTCCCCAGGATACCCGGGAAGTACGAATCCATCTCAGGTTCTCCCAGAGTAGCGAGTGTTATGCAGGAAGAAGGGAAAGAAAATACAATTGAGACGGCAGTCCACTGTACACTGCTGGAGTAGTACATGTAATGTTCCCACATACAAGCAACAAATTAACAACATCCACAAAACCAAACACAGAGACTACCCAAACAACTTAGAGACAACAAATAAATTCTGCCTTATACACAACTTATCATGTCCATCATTTTAAACATCTATATACATCTATCATACAACATCATAATCAGCTGCCCAAATAAACCCAACAGTACAAATCCACTCTCCTCACCCCTCATCCTACAACATTCACAAGCCCAGCTCATCACCAATTCCATTTTCTTCCAACTCCAATACCTGAATACTTGAAAATTCAACGGTGGGACACGTCAACGCGTGACTCAGTAAGAAATCCAACTCCACCTCAAATGCCACATCCTAAATTGCAACTACGTGCAAGATATGCAGCGAAGAGGACATGTCAAGATAACAGTAACACGAGTATGTAAAGCTGTAAATGGGTACGAGGGAAGGAGTTACAATAATAGCACAAAAATAAGCGTATACATAATAATGCAATGGGGTGCATAGAGGAAGGGGTAACAACAAGTAGCAACAAGTACAACGAAGGTAAATGACAACTTGTGCAAGCTAAAGAAAAGAACAAGCAAACAATAATGAAACTACAAGAGCCATACAAATAGAAGAGTGGACATCAACAACTTTAAGTGCAAGGAAAAGAATTAATTTAATTAGTTTTTGTTGTTATCGGAACCATGTGTATCGAGTAAAACATAGGGGGCATGTACCTCACCCGGTAATGTGGGTGGAAAACTAGGACTCTCCGCCGCACTAGCCCGTCAGGAGCTTATAATCCCCCAGATACACTATTAGAAGAGGGATCCAAAACTCTGCCCACTCCCCCGCCTCATGTCAGGAGTGCGAGTGAAACCACAAAGCACGTCCATCCCATATGACTCCTGGTACTCAGGTTTCCCCCAACCCCATGTTTGTTGCTCACCCTTCTTTAAGAGGACTGAGTCGTTCTCATGCATAATATTAATTCATTACAATGCTTGGGCATCAAAATAGAAAGACATTGTCATGTTATATAGGTATACTGTCAAGTTGACTTGTCCTTATGATTTACTCTATATTCTTTTCATTTCACTTTCCATTTCTTTCATTCACCCAAACCATGGGTCATGCACCATTGTGTCATGCCCATCACCATCATTTACACATTACATAATGTCATGCCAAACTTACACTCCATAACCAATCTAGGCATGTCCATACAAGTCAATTTCAAGTCTCAACATCCCAACATCAAGTAATTATCAGTGGCATCATAAATCAAAAGGCTATAACATATATTGAAGTGCTGGAATTAGCATTCAGTCTTCAAATA
Organism: Scilla litardierei; assembly: GCA_030789695.1. NCBI lineage: Eukaryota > Viridiplantae > Streptophyta > Magnoliopsida > Asparagales > Asparagaceae > Scilla > Scilla litardierei. The sequence goes on from CM061134.1 coordinate 40,930,854, forward strand.
GGGCCATTTTCATGACATTACAGTTAGAATCTAAAGAAAGTGTCAACTAAAAAGTTGTAGATATTGAAGTTTTACATACATCCACCAAATTTCAGAAAAACATATGAAGTGTATGATTTATGATGCTCAATTTAGTTACAGATAACAATTCTGCAGAAAAACAGAACTATGCATCAAATTAGTCAATGATTTACTCCTAATTACAATTAGATCTGGGTGGAATGCAAAACATGAATATGTGTATCTTGAAGAGTAGTTATCCGAAATGTCTCAAAACACCTAATTTCATTAAGTACAGAGGTATTTAAGACTGTTTTAGTAAATGGTATCAAAACTAATATACTTCTGCTATGTTGCAAACTATTCTCCTTTTCTCCTAATTTCTGAACTAAACATATGACATATTATATATGATTATGGGCTAGAATCTCGTCAACTACATGGATATAATTTTTTCAGATTTTTGATTAATCTAGAATGAGCAGAAATCATAGTTGTACAGAGGTCCAGTTTGCAGGAATTTCAGAAAACAGCACCACCGAACACTAAATTTAATACCCTTACAAGACATCATATGAGCATGTGAGCATCACCATAGTAACTAAATTGAACATGTAAAGGCATCACAACATAATGAGTGCAGCTTGGTCATCCAAGCATATCAAGAGAAACAAATGAAGCATGTATACATATAAAAGCTAACAACTTGCTTAACAAATGAACCCCTTTTTTGCAATGAAACATGATATGCATGTAACGCTCCGCTCCCTAGGATACCCGATAAGTACGAATCCGTATCAGGTATTTCCGAAGAGGCAGGTGCTACGAAGGAAATACAAAATTTCAACACAAGCAGGTCCACTGCACATTGTTGGGATAGTACATGTAGCATTCCAGACAACCCAAAAACACAAAGAGAACCAACAACTCAATCACTGATGTATATAAATACAAACTGTTCATATACAACTTCCTTATACAAATATCATATATAACATTACCTGCATCTCACTAATGTACAAGAACTCACATCTCACCCAAGTTACAACAACACTCCCAAGTCACTCACACACTCTCACAAACCCGCAACTCCAACCAGCTGAGCCAAAGAGGCCTCCAACTCCAAGAACTTACCTGAAAAGTCAACGGGGACACGTCACAGCGTGACCAAGTAGGAATGCCAACTCCCACTAGTATCCTATTATGAAAATGCAACCACTTTACATGCATCCATAGCAAAATGCAAATGAAACATGGAATGAGTTAAAAGGAACATGGGTGTGGCATAAAGCATTGTATGCATATCATGAATGAAGGTACAAACAACAAGAGGGTGAGACAACATAAGTAAAATAATCACATGTTAAACATGATGAAGCTAACCTGTTAACATTACACATGCGCATTCTAACATCCTAAATGAAACGTGGCATACAAAGGAGACATTAGTAGCATATTAGCATTGACAGGATATACCATGACATCTAATATGGCCACTAAACTGAACCTGGCATAAGAGAGCTATAGCAGTAATGTAAGGAACTACAGCTACACAAGCGTGGAAAAGGCGCACGTGAAACAAGCAAGGTGCATAACAATGGTAAACGACATAAAAGAACCATAGTAAAGAAACAAAAGTAAACAACACATACATTTACAATTTCTACGAGAATAATGAGGGTTAACAATTAATTCATTGGTTAGCATTTTGGAACCTGGGTAAATCGTAGGGCGCTAAGGAGCCGGATTCACCCAAGGTGGGTGAAAATGGTACCTCAACCAGCAACACGGGCACTGGAGGGGCCTCTTATAACTCCCCCTATCCGAACGGAGCAAGGTATAGGAGTGAGAAAAATCTTTGTTTTTCAGTGAAAAACAGAGAAAACCATCATTTACCAGTCATTGTGCAACACGAGCGCACCACTGACCTCTCTAACCCTCTCAAACTCCCCCTTCCGGGAGTGACACATCGGGTGAGAATAATAATATTGTCCACTCCTTAACTCCTATAATTTAACCATGTTTCCTCCAAACCCCATGTCACCCTCCTTTAAGAGGACTTAGTCATTTTCATAAAATATAACACTTTCCATTTCGTTTCTTTCCACAGTTCATCACATATTTGGGACTTGCATCGCCTTGTGCATTCCCTTTCTCATTTTACATAATATACTTGAAACATATAACCATATTCACACCATCATTTGCATGTGTCAAGAACATAGACCACATCTCACCATATAACAGCAACACTTAAGAACATTAATGGCAAGAATAACCTCAAAAGAACTTTAAAAACATTCAAATCATTCAGCTTGCTGGAAAAAACAGAACTGTCAGATTGAGGAGCACATTTCTCCATAATTTTGTATTAAACATGCCCATACAATATAAATGAAAGTTACAGATATGGTTGTGCTGGATTCACCTATAAAATTTCATGCATACATATAATCTAGGTGATTTATAGTGAATTGTTTGGTGAGACCTGTCGAATCTGTTTTTCAGACAGATTCTGACGGCTGTAACGATTGCTAATTTAGGGCATGTTACAGTCAGAATTTTGAAAAACTTGCACTTAGATAAAGTTGTAGAAAAATTTGTTAACTTTACAACGAGACCAAGAATACAAAATTCCATGGCTTGTACAGTGACTGAGCACAATTTTACTGAAGTGTATCCAGATTGGATGGAATACAGACATGTTGTGAAGATGTAATTTTTATTCCTAAATACTGAACTGAACATATGCATGTTACATCAGGTAGAATTTAAAGAGCTACAGGAATATAAATTTTGTAGAATTCAATTCAGCGCACGTAAACAGTTATGAAAGATTTATGTTGCTATCAAACTGCAGGAATTTCTAGGAGCACATAACAAGGAAATTTACTCCTACAACTAGCATGAAAATAACATACAAGATGAGGTTGGATTCCTACCACTTGGATGATGAGGGAAACGGGTTTAGCCCTAACCCTTATGCCTCCTCCTTCTTCAAGTCCTTCTCCTTGGTGTAGCTTTCCCTTCCATGGATCCTCCTCCTTACTTCCCTTTCTCTTTTCTCTCTTCATTTCCTTTTCTTTTTTCCTTTCCTTTTTCTCCTCATCCAAATTCCCATGCATAATTAGGAAGGGGACATGTGTATGCTAGGTGTCAAGTTGAAATGCAAAAGGGCTTAGAGAGTGACACCTAATGAGTGATGTGTCATGAGGAGATTAAAGGATGCTTAGCCATATGACACCTAAGGGCTAAGGTGGCATGTTAACAAAAATCAAGATATCTAATTTGTAATAAAAAGAAATACACTCATTATTACTAGTAGACATACTTTATACTATGCATTAAACCAAATACTTCACACATCATACATCTAATAATGTTTAAACATATTAAACAGTAGTTCATCAATATAATAATTCTAGAAAAATTAGGAAAAATCACCAAAAAATACATTAAGCCATACACATATAAATACGATCGAAAGATAAGTACATAATATACGTACATATGGAAACATGGTATTACATCCTACCCACCTTAAAATATAGTCCATCTTCGGACTTTCCAATTAAGGATATAGTTAAGGGTGAGCAGATATATACTGTAGGGTCAATCTATCCAAAGCATATAAGAAGGCAAAGCACACCGATAAACAAATACTTATACAGATACTTCAACCATGTATCCTGACTTACATCCATACGTATATTTACGCTATTATACATTATCTCATATTCATACACCCTCAGACATCTACTGCACGTATACATCACATGGTCACATGTATTACCCATACACACAAATATACACAACATTATACTTCATATACAGGGCTAATAGGGCACTGCATATGCACATCTGTACTACTTCACGGGCATACAATCCTGTATGACTTGTGGGGTACAATCGATTCACATACACAGAGAGATATATATCACTACTTACATATATAGAATACCATACATTATATAATACAACATCTTTACCATCTCACACCATGCAAACAGAGACACATAATGAAGCATAAGTTTACTTATGCATGGGCTCACGCCCACACATGCGAATATACAATCATGTTACACCATACGTCACATACAACTCATGTCAACACATATGTTATGTATGAAACATAAACATGTCATGACAAATGTTATGATAGGATCCATAACATGAAGCATACACATGCCATAACCACTATTATGACATGAAACATAACATGAAACGCACACATGTCATAACTTACGTTATAACATGACATACTAAAACAAGCACAACCAATACATTCAGATATTCACCCAAATCATTATACACAAATATACCCATGCAGCAGCATAGGTGTCCACAAACATGTACACGCGTACATGTTCGCAACCATACATATGAATATGTATTTAGTACACAGGTTACCACCTATATACATAGATCACCATAGGAAAGCATAACCTCATATGCTTCCTCTAACATACCCACTCATACCTAAGCAGAGCACAGAGGCTCACACATAATATACATATAACACATGCTAGGTATATACACACTACATACATCTCACACAATACAATAGCTTTCCTAAACATACAGCTTATATATCAACCATCCGCAATCGTATATACTTATAATATCAACATTCTGACCCATATTCATACAAGTATCTAAAATAGTAGCTATAGCTATAGCTGCAGCTGCACACACACTAGTATATTACAGAGATATACTCGACCACAAATATCATATATATGTATGTATGTATGTATGTATGTATGTATGCATGCATGCATGTATGCTTATGTGTTTACCGATATGTATATGTATGTGTGTGTGTGTGTGTGTGTGTGTGTGTGTATTTTGGAAGGTTACTGTCCTTCATTATTAATATGGGCCAAAATTACAAACATACTACCACTAGTAGATAAGTGTAGTAGGTAATCTCAGAAAGGGGAGAGGACACCGTATATCTATCTATCTATTCATATATCTATTCTATAAAGGATGAAGATTTTGAATCTTATCCTACTATGACAAAGGTTTGTCCTACGTGGCAAGTTTGTCCTAGATGGCAATGACAATTTTGGGGGACTTAAATTTTGGGGGAAAACTTAAATTTGGGAGGAAACTTGAAATTTTGGGGGAAAACTTGAAATTTGGGGGAACTTGAAATTTGTTGGGGGGGGGGAACTCAGCCATTAAATAAATCGTGCCCTATGGGCACGGGCAATGACTTGTGTGTGTGTGTGTGTGTGTGTGTGTGTGTGTGTGTGTGTGTGTGTGTGTGTGTGTGTGTGTGTGTACATACGACCATGTATGTCTCCTAATATATATCCAAGCACACACATTCATGTCATCACAAAAGTCTTATACCTCAGTAAAAACACATACATTTATCCAGATAATGGTATATCCATTCACACACTCGGTGTAGGCGTATCCACTTACCACCAGACATGCAACCATATACATCTTCCAGATATGTATATCAAACACACAACTTTAATACACCTAGGGCATGCCCACTCATACCTGAGTGGAACACAAAGATTCGCACATTGATCTACACAATCAGCATGTACATATACACCATATACTATAAATACAGACGTCATGCCATATGTATACATCGCCTAGAGCTCAATCAACTATATAGGTCCATGATACACACTCCTCGTAGGCTACCATATATTAACATATATACACATGCACCTCTATACTCAGACATACAATCATGTATGTCTCCTAGCAGCCATTCAACATTCACAGATGTATCATCGCACAAGGTCTACCATGTCAATATCAATACACATAGAATACCATATAAAACTATATTCATCCATATACAAGTGTAAGTGTACCAGTTTACAACCATACATATATCATATACTGATCATATATATCAACACATATCACTAATACTCTTAAGACATATCCACACATACATGGGTGGGACTCAAGGATCCTCACGTGCATCTGGACACTCTACAAGTGCATATATCACACACAATATATAGCCACAACACAGTACATCTATACATTACCTGCACCCCAATCAAGTATATAACTCAATTTTTTATACACACTACTCATAAGTCAACCATGTATTAACACATATACTTCAAATACAATCACATAGCCATATAATCATTCGTACATATACCATAGTTATATGCACATGTGTATATCATCTCAATATGCTCGACAAGCCATATTCAACACTTATAGAGCTATAGACGTATAGGTACACATACATACACACATAAATATATACACACATTCTTACTCAATCAACACTCTAGTGTCTACCCTCAGGGCTTATACCTCAAACTTCTGATATCAGAGTTCTATCTTAAGGCTAAACTCCGGCCCACCTTAAGACTAAACTACCCTCGGAACACTACACACACTACCCTTACACAGCCACAGTGCGGTGACCTACATGGGCCACCAAATTGTAATGCCCTGCTCCCCAGGATACCCGATAAGTACGAATCCGTATCAGGTATTCTCGAAGAGGCGGGTGCTACGAAGGAAATACAAAATTTCAACACAAGCAGATCCACTGTGTACTGCTGGGATAGTACATGTAGCATTCCAGACAACCCAAAAACACAAAGAGAACCAACAACTCAATCACTGATGTATATAAATACAAACTGTTCATATACAACTTCCTTGTACAAATCTCATATACAACATTACCCACATCTCACTAATGTACAAGAACTCACATCTCACCCAAGTTACAACAACACTCCCAAGTCACTCATACACTCTCACAAACATGCACCTCCAACCAACTGAGCCAAAGAGGCCTCCAACTCCAAGAACCAACCTGAAAAGTCAGCGGAAACACTTCATAGTGTGACCCAGTAGGAATGCCAACTCCCACTAGTATGCTATTATGAAAATACAACTAATTTACATGCATCCATAGCAAAGTGCAAATGAAACATGGAATGAGCTAAAAGGAACATGGGTGTGACATAAAGCATTGTATGCATATCATGAACGAAGGTACAAACAACAAGAGAGTGGGACAACATAAGTAAAATAACCACAAGTTAAACATGATGAAGCTAACATGTTAACATTACACGTGTGCATTCTAACATCCTAAATGAAACATGGCATACAAAGGAGACATTAGTAGCATATTAGCATGGACAAGATATAACATGACATCTAATATGGCCACTAAACTGAACATGGTATAAGAGAGCTATAGCAGTAATGTAAGGAACTACAGCTACACAAGCGTGGAAAAGGTGCACGTGCAACAGGTAAGGTGCATAACAATGGTATACGACATAAAAGAACCATAGTAAAGAAACACAAGTAAACAACACATACATTTACCATTGCTACGAGAATAATGAGGGTTAACAATTATCATTGGTTAGCATTTTGGAACCCGGGTAAATCGTAGAGCGCTAAGGAGCCGGACTTCACCCAAGGTGGACTAAAAATGGTACCTCAACCAGTGACACGGGCATTGGAGGGGCCTCTCGTAACTCTCCCTATCCGAACAGAGCAAGGTATGGGAGTGAGACAAATCTCGATTTTTGAGTGGAAAACGAAGAAACCCATCATTTACCAGTCATGGTACGGCACGAGCGAACCACCGGCCTCTCAAACCCTCTCAAACTCCCCCTTCCGAGAGTGACACATCAGGTGGGAATAATAATACTGTCCGCTCTTTAACTCCTATAATTTACTCGTGTTTCTCTGAAACCCCATGTCACCATGCTTTAAGAGGACTTAGTCATTTTCATGAAACGTAACACTTTCCATTTCTTTTCTTTCCACAGTTCATCACACATTTGGGACATGCATCGCCTTGTACATTCCCTTTCTCATTTTACGTAATATACTTGAAACATATAACCATATTCACATCATCATTTGCATGTGTCCAGAATATAGACCACATCTCACCATATAACAGCAACAATTAAGAACACTAATGGCAAGATTAACCCCAAAAGAACTTAAAACAACATTCAAATCATTCAGCTTGCTGGAAAAATCAGAACAGTCAAATTGAGGAGCATATTTCTCCATAATTTTGTATTAAACATGCCAATACAATATAAATGAAATTTTCAGATATGGTTGTGATGGATTCATCTATAAAATGTCATGCAGAAATATAATCTAGGTGATTTATGGTGAATTATTTGGTGAGACCTGTCGAATCTGTTTTTCAAACAGATTTTGAAGGCTGTAAAGATTGCTAATTTAGGGCACGTTACAGTCAGAATTTCGAAAAACTTGCATGTAGATGAAGTTGTAGAAAAAGTTGTTAACTTTACAACGAGACTAAGAATACAAAATTCCATGGCTTGTACAGTGACTGAGCACAATTTTACTGAAGTGTATCCAGATTGGATGGAATACGGACATGTTGTGAAGATGGAATTTTTATTCCTTAATACTGAACTGAACATATGCATGTTATATATAAACATGAGGTAGAATTTAAAGAGCTACACGAATATACTTTTTGTAGAATTCAATTCAGCCCACGCAAACATTTATGAAAGATTTATCTTGTTATCAAACTGTAGGAATTTCTAGGAGCATACAACAAGGAAATTTACTCCTACAACTAGCATGAAATTAACATACAAGATGAGGTTGGATTCCTACCACTTGGATGATGAGTGAAACGGGTTTAGCCCAAACCACTATGGCTCCTCCTTCTTCAAGTCCTTCTCCTTGGCCTAGCTTTCCCTTCCATGGATCCTCCTCCTTACTTCCCTTTCTCTTTTCTCTCTTACTTTCCTTTTCTTTTTCCTTTCTTTTTTCTCCTCATCCAAATTCCCATGCATAATTAGGAAGGGGAAATGTGTATGGGCTTAGAGAGTGACACCTAATGAGTGATGTGTCATGAGGAGATTAAATGATGCTTAGCCATATGACACCTAAGGGCTAAGGTTGCATGTTAACAAAAATCAAGATATCTAATTTGTAATAAAATGAAATAATACACTCATTATTACTAGTAGACATACTTCATACTATGTATTAAACCAAATACTTCACACATCATACATCTAATAATGTTTAAACATATTAAACAATAGTTCATCAATATAATAATTCTAGAAAAATTAGGAAAAATCACCAAAAATACATTAAGCCATACACATATAAATACGATCAAAAAATACGTACGTAATATCTGTACATATGGAAACATGGTATTACAATGCAAGTAACACTTGAGTGGAGAGAAATTCCTACCTCAAGATGCTTCATATCATCCTCTTAAAAGCCAACTTTGGCTCCATGAACAACTCCCCTCAAAGCTCCATAAAAAACTGCATCTTAGCTGGCAAAAATTCATCCTTCTTTGCTTAAACTCATCCACTTGCTAACATATTGGACTAGGGACTAAAAGGAGATGAAAATATGAAATTTTGGTGTCAAAATGAGAGCAAGAGAGATGAAGGGGTGGGGAGCACGAAATTGACAAAGAAATAGAGGAGAAAAAAAATGAGAAAAAGAGAGAAATGAAAGGAAATGGGTTTAAATAAGAGGGGGTTTCTCTAGAGAATTCTCAACTATCTCTTTGTTTCTTCCATCTTCTTCCCTTTGTCTTTGTCTTTCTCTTTTTCTTTTCTTTTAATCCCTTTTATTTTTTCTTCCCTTATCTCTTAAGAATCCAAGTAGGACAAAGTCAACATGCTACTAATTACACACACCCTCTTCTAATTACTAAGGAGCCATCACTCTACACACACCATCCCACTTTATTATTAAATAGCCATTACCTTGCACACTCTCCTCTACTATACACACACACCACAATTAATCACAACAATGCCATCCATTATTAATACATTATTTTATATATATATATATATATATATATATATATATATATATATATATATATACTATATATATATATATATATATATGTACACTACAACACAAATTACACATTACACAAATACGCCAATACTCATAAACCAATATGAATACACAAATACACTATAACAATATGCCATCACTACTAATAATACACTATGATACTACCTTCTACACCAACGACATACATAATACACCACATCCAAATAGGCACATTCAATAGTAATCAAATATTATAAAGTGTACACACTACTTCTAATTGCAGGTGTTCCATTACCATGCACACCCACTTCTTTCTATGCATGCGTACAACCAACTAATTACAACAATGTCATCTTCACTATGAATAATACTAATAATACCCCTATTAATAACATATTACCACTAATACACGATACATTACCATATAAACCAATATTAATAAATAATGCATTACCATGTGTACTACAATACATATTACTTTATACACCACGTATGTATGTACACACTACACACGCATACCAACATACAAACGCCAGGTAAATACAAAATCATGTACACCCTACCGTATATATGGCATACTCAAAGTCAGACAATTACACAACCAAATAGGATACATAGTTGTTGCGAGGTAAATCCGCTTACAATGAATTTATATTGAAGTGTGGAATTAAGGACATGATGATTACAAGTGTAGGGTTGATGACGAGGCTAATCACGGTTTGAGGACGATTTGTGGATGCGAATCTCAAGGTCACCCGTCAATCGGAGTAGGTCGCCCTTTGATTGAAGTTGGCTGCCCTAGGTCGCTTTAACCGTCATCAGCAGAGGCGAGCTACCTGTAAGGAGAACAACTCGTCAGAAAGGCGGGGCTGGCTGCCAGCCCGTAGCCTCTCCGATGCTTAAGTCAGCGGGTGACTATTGAGAGAATGTCAGACAAGGTCGGTGATCCTAAAGGCAGATCGGCACTCGCATGGCGGACTCATGTGGGAGGCACGAATATATGGAAGATATCCGAACCTTGCGTATTGATGGTAGTAATTTAGTCATAACTTACCAACCCCTTACTAACCCCCTTTCTGACGGTGGATGTGAGGTATTTATAGGCTATTGAGTTGGTTGCTTTTGCTGAGCTGGCGGTGTCAGGGTGTTAGAAGTTCGGCTAAGGACGTCAGGGCCGAAACCGTCAGGCGCACTTTTGTCAGGCTGTTAGAGCCGAACGTGTCAGGCGTGCTTTTGTCAGGCTGTCTGGCGGTGAAACGGCCAGGTGCGCTTTTGTCAGGCGTGAGATTCTCGGGTGGAAAAACTGTCAGTGATATTTATGGCGGTTCGCCTCCCTCTTGAAGCTGCAAGTCCTTCTTTGGGCGGACTTCCTTTGGTGGATAGTTAGGCATGATGTCTCTTAGCCAAGCTTCTCCTCGCCGAGCTGGCATGGTTGGTGTGCGGTCAGTCAGAGGACTCTTCTCTTTGATTCGGTTGACGAGCTTGTCACTCTGCTTGGGCGAGGTTCTCTAAGACTCGACGAGCTTCTTGTCGGAGCTAGTTCTCATTAGGGAGACTCCGGGGGGGTTTACTTGGGCTTTGAACATGAGGGTCTAGATCGACTGGGCCGATTTTGAGGTCGTAACAATAGTATACATTGCACTGTACACATATTTACTGCACTGTAAACATATATATAAGGATCTATACACACATATACACTGCACTGTATATACATATATGCTGCACTGTACATACATATATACTGCACTGTACACAGATATAAAATACACAGATATACAAGCAGATGAACATACATATCTAAATATATATCCACATATATATGAACAGATACACACACATATTCATATGTATGGATATACATATATCACTAACTGTATATACATACACACTCAGCTGGACATACATATAATACCATAGAAACATGCATAGAATCCCGACTACACCGTGAACACACATACAATGAAATACAAACACTCTTATAATATTAGAGGAATACATACATATTACAATCTGAACACACACATACTACACTCTACTTACTAGCATGCACATGCAAAATTATCCACACTACATAGATACACACAAGTATATAAGCATATATACACGTCTTAGTATATCCCACTCAGGGGCATTACAATTTTGATCGTGTCTGTCGTAATAGTTCCCCTTATAAAGCTGGCCACGCACCCCCATACAAATAGGAAATGTGCACCCCCAAATGGAACTAGCCGACGCGTACGTTTTGGACGGGTCCGTTAATAATGATCCGGAGATGGTGCAGATCGACCACTTGAGATTGCTCCACGTGGAGTGGGCCGATTTGGTCGATCAAGTAGGTGCTTGATCCTTGAGGAAAAGAAAGTCGAACTCGAGGAGTGAGGCTGTTCGTATGGAGCTATGCAACGGTCAGATTGGACTGACCCCTCATGCTAGTTTAGGAGGTCCACGATGACGGATGACATATGACAGGCTGTACTGGGCCCCAAGCCTAACTCAGACACAAAATCTAGGGTTCGATGGGACGTGGGATGCATGGAACAAACACTCCCCTGACAAAGCTGGCCATATGCCCCCTGACAAAACAGTAGTACGTCACTTCTAATAAGACTGACCACGCGTCGTCTAACTACACAGAACACACGCCTCCTCAAATAAAGCTAACCTTTACGCACATGGGACGACCCACTAGTAATGGTTTGGAGAGAAAAGCAGCTCGCCCGAGATCATGCCCTGAGGCACAGGCTGATCCGGCCCGGTGGGAGACTGCTCAAGCCATGAAGTTAAGCGGACTACTAAAAGGGGTCGTCTCTCGGAGAGCCACCATTAAGGGGGCCGGCATACTGGAGGTCGCCCCCGTGAAATTGAGCTGCCGAAGGAGCAGGCCTCGTGGAACCGTCCTCGCTGAGCTGCACTCACTACTACAAAAAGGGCCTTTAATAGCACACCTTTAACAACGCTTGTCAATTATAAGCGCTGTTAATTAGAGGCCCAGATAATAGACATCGCTTCTTTCTACAAGCGCTATTAAAGGTCAGACAATAGACAACGCTTCTTTATGCAAGCGCTGTTAAAAGTCAGACAATAACAGCGCTTCTTTCTGCAAGCGCTGTTAAAAGTCAGGCATATATAATACACAGCGCTTCTTTTTTCAAGCGCTGTTAAAGGTCAGATAATAGACAGCGCTTCTTTATACAAGCGCTGTTAAAGGTCAGATAATAGACAACGCTTCTTTAGTACAAGCGCTGTTAAAGGTCCACCATAGACAGCGCTTGTACTAAAGAAGCGCTGTCTATGGTGGACCTTTAACAGCGCTTGTTTAGTACAAGCGCTGTTAAAGGTACCAATAGACATCGCTTTTTTAATACAAGCGCCGTTAAAGATACCAATAGACATCGCTTTTTTAATACAAGCGCTGTTAAAGATGGTGTATTATACATTAACTTTCACAGCGCGGCAACCACTCTCAGCGCGCGGTTCGGGAGAAAATTTTAGCACGCAAACAAAAACCCTAGTTCCGCAAACGAAAATTTTAGCACGCAAACCGATCGTCCCCTCTCGAGGTTTTCATCTCTCGAGGTTTTCACAGCACCGATCGTTCCGCAAACAAAAACCCGCCGATCGTCCCCTCTGGAGGTTCCCTCTCAAGTTTTTCTCCTGCCCCTAAAAAATTTTCCCCCACCGCTCCTCCCGCCCCTAAAAAATTTTCAGCCCCCCACCGCCCCCCCTAGCGGAGGGCAGAGATAAATCGCTGCGCTCCTCAAGGCGTTGTTGCGCTCCTCAAGGCGTTGTTGCCCCCCGTAGTGTTCTCTCTCAAGGCGTTGCTGCGCTCCTCAAGCCCATGAATCAAGGTTGAAATCGCTGCGCTCCTCAAGCCCTAGTACTCTCTCAAGCCCTAGTACTCTCCCTCCATTCTCAAATCCAAATCCAGAAAAAAATGGCACATTCCTCCCAAGCCCACATCTGCCACAGCCTCCGACGAATCCAAACTCTCCGGCGAGATTCTCCGCTCACAATCTTCGGCGACCGCAGGAGGACCGGCCGGGAGTTCGCCGATGGCGTAATCAGCCTCGCCCTTGGCCTCTTCAACATCGGCATCTGAAGCGGCGATGTAGTCTCCATTGCGGCACTCAACAGGTTTAAACTGGGTTATTTTTAATCTTTTAGTTAAAATTAAATTTCATAATGTTTATGTTTGCGTTGGTTTTAGTGATTTTTACATGGAATGGCTCCGGGCAATCGCATATGTTGGAGGCATCGCGGCTCCCCTCAATTATAGATGGGTACATTAATTTGGTTAGACAAAAACTAAAATTTGGTATGTATTTTGTCAATTATTTTTTAAAAATGTAATTTATTCAGAGCTTCGAGGAGGCGATGTCGGCCATGGAGATTGTAGCCCCTGTGATGTTAGTGGTGGATGAGAGCTGCAGTTCGTGGGCTTTGGCGTTGCAAGATGGCAACCTTGTCCCGTCTTTGAGGCTGTATGCTTTTATTGGAGGCCACTCTTCTCGTTATTGAAATTCTATTTTCCCCTGGTCTTTACATTGTTTCCATTGATTTTGGTGAATAATGCCATCAACTGATTGTTGATTATGTGAATGAAACAGGATATGCTTTTCAATGTATGGAATATTACCTCAGAATTGCATGATTCGGTCATCAGGAAAAGGATTGACGTGCAGAACTTGAGACATGAGATGATGCTGAAGTTAGTACTAAAAGAACAAGTAAGATCTCTGGTAATTTATGGCTGATCTATGACTTGTCGAACCTGCTGCTTAAAAAGTTGCATATGACTTCTATGTCATATTATGGTTGAGTAAAGGATACTTTTAAGTTGTTGGGTGTATGAAGATGTTTCATTTGGATACCTATAATAATATTAATCTGATTAATATTATCTATCTTTTAGATAGACAATGGGTGAAAGAAGTCCTACCATGCCTACAGTCTGACCTTTTTGATGTTGAGATTGTTTGAGAACTTTAGTTTAAGCAATAAATCAAAAAAAGGAAAATAAAGGAAATTGTATATGCATGTTTCCATTAAATCATGCATTTTTATATGTTTTTAAATTCACATATGAAAGTTTAAGAACTAATGTGACTTGATTAGTTGGTTTTAAGAAATCATTTCATATTTCTATACATTGTGCCTGAAGCTTCATGCATTATGCCTAAGTTATTGATATTATGTACACATATATTGTAAAGTAAAGAGAGAAGCTGTATTGTCTAGGCGTGCGAAGCTACGTTGCATGGACATGGACACATAAGCAAATTATTAAAAAGTATATTTAAAATACGAGTATAGTGTCACGTTTGGGTGTCCAACGCATGGTTGACAAGTGTCTGGTATGGATTGGCTTTATGGTGGAAGTAGTGGTGTAAACAAAGTGGATTTGGAGCAATTACTCTTTTATCCGTATTTGAATCTACTATCTGAATATGATACGATGTTCGACTGAATATTGCTTATGCTATCCATATCTAAATTCGATGGATATAGTTCAAATTTCGATTTTATCCAAATGTGCTTATATCATTTTTTGTTGAATCTGAAGAGTCAAAACTAGCAGAAACAAAATAAATAAGTTTAAAGATTCTTAATAATTAATTACTGCGTTAATTTACAAACTGATTTTGCACACTTGTTAATATTTCAAATTCTTTGTAATTATGATTTCATGACATTAATTTCTGTTAATTTATATGCACACATGCTTTGCAGATAATTAACAGAGCGGATACCATACTATTTGAAATCCAGTTAATTTTTACCGGATATATGTTTAAGCATCCAATCCATCTACGTATCATATATATTCATATCCGAATCTACTTAAGTGAACTGGATACATAATGGATTTGGATATTTTGGATATTCATTTACACCCTTGTGTGGAAGTGATAGGCACAAAGGGTTCTTGTCAGAAAGTTAAAATTATATTAATGTTAGGTGAGTGCCTTAAAAACATCCTTTATTAGTATATATGCAACTTCTCACTTTTGACACAAAAATTAGATATATATTATTGTGTTAAGAAACTAAGTTTTCTGATTTTCCTTTACTAGGAAGCATAGACATGGGTGTAGGTATTGGCATGGGTACAGATGTAGGTATCTGACATGGCAAATTTGTAAAAGATGGGGTTTGGAGACACGACTATTATACCATAATATATTACATTTTATATTGGGTACGGATGCATGTATGTGACATGGCAAATTTGTAAAAGATAAAGTTTGGAGGCATGACTATTATACCATAATGTATTACATTTTATATTTTTATTTACACGACAAACAAAATTTAAAAGGTTGTATCAAATAATATTAGTTTAAACATATAATTTAGATAAGTTCTTTACTTCATCTTAGAGTTAGGTCTGGTGGTGAAATGGCTTGAAGGGATGTCTAGTGTTTGTATTGAAGTGGCCAGGTATGGATGATTTGATCCCATGTCAGAATTTTGCTTCTCTTTTTATTTTTGGAATTTGTTGGTGATAGTTGTTTTGTTTGACCGGCGAAGTCATGGGTGGTGGGGATTTAAATTTAGGGACGGCAAGTAGTCTGCAGAGTTCGAGTATTTGTCTCTGATGGCTGTATATTTTATTACTATATTTATGTATCTGGCAAGTGTATCTTCTGTATGTTATTTCCATGTGGTGTGGTGTTGGCAAATCCCAAAATCAAGTAATTTGCAGGATATACAATTATCTATTTTCAGCTGATCATCTAAGAGATTATATTATGTTTCAGCGATTAAAATTAACTTAGTCATCCCTTTATTTATTTATGATAATATTATTAAATAAGTTAGACAATTATCTATTTTCTCTGACTTCGTGAAGGATCCAAGTCAAAGAAGGGAAGCTCATGTCTTCCGTACATAAGCTCTAGGAAATTTTACTAGATTTTCCATGCTTCAGCCATATTTTCTCGAAGACTGCTTGATACTTGGAACGCATATCTATTTTCAAGTCATCACAACATGGGATGCACCTGATATTTTTGGGGATAAAATTACCTTCTGGGTTAGAAAATCCTCCACAGTCCCAACTCAATTAGTTTGTATAAATTTTGTTCCAAGTTTTTGGCAGGTGCAATGCACATGTGTGCAGAAAATTTACTTGCTATTTTTGCAAAATCATGTGTGGTACTGTTTTATGTGGTTAATCCAAAATAATCTGTTTTCTGCTGGTTTGCTATTTTTGCACCAATCTTCAGTTGATCACAAATTGGATTATGTTTGATCATTTGTTAGGTGCATGTTGGCTGTGCTACTCTTGGACGCATCATTAATGTGATTGGTGAAACATGTGGCTGCTTATTCATGCTTATGGTGGCATACATTCAAACTATATCTCGAGTAATTGGTCCTCATGCACATCACACTGAGGAAGCTGAAATCCCATTGTAAGAGATACTCTTGCTAATCTTAATAAAAACTATTTAATTTTTCCTTACTCTGTTTACATTATTAATAGATTTGATTCGATATTTTTAAACATGCATAACGTGAGAATTCATGCCATTTGAGTTTAAGCAAAAGGATTTGGGACAATGATCAAACATCTCATGCATCCACTTCATCTGCTTAAAAAGAAATTGTTGTTTATATTAAATTTTTAGCCATTATGCTAATTTGCCTCATACATCTATCAATCATGTTGACAATGCAACATAGAACATATCATATCATAATAATCAACCTAGAAATCATGCTAGAAATTGTTATTCATACACTAGGAGATGTGATAGAAATGTACAGTTAGGTAGGACATTTGTATCAAATGTTGCATGTACATATTACAGAGAAATTGGCATAGCAGCACACATTGTAAAAGTAGATATAATCTTATATCCCCACTTGAGATGGGTACTCCCAATGATGTAAATTACATGGTATTTAAGAACACACTTAACTTCTGTAATGTCATATGTGTGTGCTCTATTAATACATAGCGATAATTGGTGTCTTAATATTAGTTACTCATAGCATATGATGTGTAATCCCAATTATTTGCATTGCTAATAAGGATTCAACATATGACGATTACATTTAGAGATGATGGAGTGGTATGATTGTTGATATCTGTAATATTGGTAATTCCCTATACATCATTTTGAAAGATGAATTGTTGATTAATGGAATAAAAGCTAATCTTATTATCATTAAGCAACTATGCATGAACATCAATTTATGTTTTTGTACCTGAACTTTGAGGTCTTACCATTACATCGCTTGTGCAGACATGGGCGTGGAAAGATGTGTTCGGCTAGATAGCCTTGCCGAAGCTCAAATCAAGCAGAAGCTAGAGGAGCTGTCGTTGTTTCTCAGGAGAAATGGAGTGTGCTTGACGGTGCTGGACCCTGTGCTGGAGGATCTGTCTATTTCTCAGGACTGCTGCTGATTCGAGGCTACTTCTTCACTATTTCAGTTCTCGAATCCTCGGATTCTGTCTTTGTAGAGATAAATATGTTCATGGGCCAGAAGATCCTCAACGTTTTCAGGTTGAGTACATCTTAGCTCAAACCTACATCACAGTAGAGGTCAAGTATAACAGTGAAGGTGATTCCAGGACTACCTTAATCCCACCTGAGATTGGGAAGCTCTTAAAGCTCAAAACATTTGATCTCTCCTGCAACTACTTCGGTGGTGAGATTCCACCTACAGTCGGGCATTTGAGAAGCCTTGAATACTTGTAAGTCCAGAGACTGCCGCTAGATTTCGGTTCATTTCATTTTCAAATTTGTAATCTGTTTGTTTCTGTGGATTTATGACAGGAGACTCAACAACAACAGTTTCTCTGGTGCATTCCCACAGTCTCTGGCCAACATAACCCAGCTTGCGTTTTTGTGAGTTCCCATGCTCTTTGTGAAATCAATCAAAATTGAATGAAGCTAAAGAGGTTTCTGTCTCTTTTAATTCTTTCAGGGACCTGTCCTACAATAACTTGAGTGGCCATGTGCCCAGGTTTCCAGCTAGGACATTCAAGTAAGGGCTACAAGATCTTTGTCTTGCCTTTTTAAATTACATCTTGTTTGTTTGTTGGAAGCTAGAGGAGGTTTGGTATTTGGATGGTGATTTGAGAATTGATCATTCATGTGCAATGTTCTTTTAACTGCAGCTTGATGCTGTGATCTGGGGTCAGGGTTACTGTTTGAGTTCTATTGGATGTATGGATTTCCTCAAAAGGTGAGTCAGGAGAGTCGGGACTAATGTATCCTAGATGAATACTGATGATATGATACTTTTAGCTTGTCTATTTAGACAGCATGTGCGAAAGGATTTCTTTTTTAGTAAAAAAATAAATATTAACATAATTTGAACTCACTTGAAACCACAAAAGGAGGGATGTTCTTCTGGAGAAGTCTTGATGTTCAAATTCCATGCGTCAAACATGGAAAATAGTGGAATTTGGAGGAAGCTTTCTTGATTCCATCTTTCCTCTTCAAATTCCACGTGACAAACAGTAACAGTTGTACATGCAAAAATTATGACCATGTTGTTGTGTTTGATCACCTCCATCTCTTTGATTATTGTGATATATATTTAATTTTAGGAGGTGAAAGTTGGGGATGATCTTCAGGAGTCAGGAGAAAATGTTTTTGTTGGTGGAAAGAACCGATGGAAGTGAGTATCCTTCAGCGTACTTAAACACAAAATTTGTTTGGATATATGTTCATGGAAGGTTCTTTACAGGTATTCAACGTTTGTTAATTGGAAGCTTTGGTGGCCAAATTTTCCAATTCTAGTGTACTTTAAGGAGACACATACAAAACCAGAAGGACAAGTTCACTTCTTTCCAGTGATATTCGTAAGTACTTGGGTCTTCAAAAGAAACTTTATTAATGGTTTCCCCATTTTATTTTATTCCTTAATATGATTGTGCAGAATGGCAAACGACTATATGATGTCATGGTGGAGCGAGCAGGCCCATCAAAAACAAGCGGACCGAAATAATTCTGGTGACCTAACCCTGGTGAAACTATCATCTCCATATCAGTAAGTTATCCACTGCTAAAATTAAGTGGTTAAATATGTATCTATATTATTGTTGCTATACATCTTTTCTGTCTGACAAAATGTTAATAGATGGTATAATATATCTGAAGTGGGACTGATGAGGCTAAGTTTGGATAATTATAGACTACAATAAAGTTCAGTTCGTCTACAATAAATATTATCATCTCACAACATAATCCATTTCATTTTGTAAACTCAAACAGGCATGGTGCTCCGCCGCATGGTGGGTTCGGTGTTGGCCTGGATTGAGTGGTGATGCTATTCTGTGCCCTTAACAACATTCGCAAGACATCCCTCTTCCCCCGCGACCCTCAGCGGCTGGTTCCATAGAGGGAGCTAGGTTGCTCGCTCGCGGATTTCTCCTTCACTGCTTCCAATCTTCCAACCATTAGATTCTTGCCAGCTACTGGAATATTTCGCTTTGCGAAAATTGTAGTTACCGACTCACATATGTTATGATCAATATCATCGCTAGGTGACGAAGAACCCGACATGCACGATTGGTGTATGGAATATTTAATGCACACTCCTATGTATGATAATGGCTCTCATGAATTTTACCAAGCCTTTTCCATGTTACAGTTTGGTTCATCATGTGAGTTTTCTTTTCTCCTTTAGACGCCTCAGTCACACTTAACTTAGTAAAAGTGAATCGTTTCATGGATACAAAATCTTTCGTTTAAACTGGGGATCTCTACCATTCGTATCAACACTAAACAAATTCGAGCGCTTATACAGTGACTGATATATAAAATGACTGATATATAAAATGAATTGAAACAAGCGCTGTCTATCTAGGACGTTTAACAGCGTTTGTTTAGTACAAGCGCTGTCTATGGTGGACCTTTAACAGCGCTTCTTTAATACAAGCGCGGTTAAAGGTCCACATTTAACAGCGCTTCTTTAGTACAAGCGCTGTTAAAGGTCCACCTTTAACAGCGCTTCTTTAGTACAAGCGTTTTTAAAGGCCCTCCCTTTAACAGCGCTTGCACAAACACGCGCTGTTAAAGGCCCCCTTTAACAGCGCTTGCATAAACAAGCGCTGTTAAAGGTCCACCTTTAACAGCGCTTCTTTAATACAAGCGCTGTTAAAGGTCCACATTTAACAGCGCTTCTTTAGTACAAGCGTTGTTAAAGGTCCACCTTTAACAGCGCTTCTTTAGTACAAGCGCTGTTAAAGGCCCCTCTTTAACAGCGCTTGCACAAACAAGCGCTGTTAAAGGCCCCCCTTTAACAGCGCTTGTAAAGCGCTATTAAAACCAGCCCCCCTTTAGCAGCGGCGAGATAGACAACGCTTGTAAAGCGCCATTACAGACCTTATTTAAGCGCTGTTAAAGGTCCATTTTGTAGTAGTGACTGCTGAGGGAACACAGTGACTGCTGTTGGAGTCTGGTCACATGATTTTCAAGGACGCATGTGGTTCACCGATGGGTTCCATATATCCACCTCAGTCGGTCCCCTACTATGGATATGCCCCACCTGAAGTCTCATCTACAATGACCTCTCACCTTTTGTCATGACAAGGCCGGCCTGAGCCACCCCTTAGAATCGATCGTGTAGAGACGAGAAAAGGAAATGGAGAAGCGACTAAACTGCCACGAGGCTTCTACTATCTCTGCTTAACTGGACTAACTGACTTTGGGTATAATGCGCCTGAATTGCAGAGCCAACGCATAGGGATGTCGCCTGAATCATTCCTAGCTAGGTACCGTGGAGTGCATACATCGGGGACTTGAAGGGACCGGTCCGAGGTCATCATTTCCCTTCAGGGAAACCTGAAGAGGCTAAATCACTTCTCAAGGTTGGGTCTCCACCATGTTTGTCGAGGCCTGGTTGGCAGTCATCTATACTGCAAAAGCACTGTCAGATCGTGGGATCTGAACGGCCGCTATCGTTCCTCACCCAGAGGGATCGGACAACTGTGCTTGCATCCTGCCTTTTTGTTGATATTAACCCTTCTTCGGTTTTCCTGTCTTGCCGTGACACGTGATTCAGGATAGCTTTTGTGAATCAAGCCCTAATTAAATAAGACAAGTACATATTACTTAATTATTAATATACATAGAATTACGAGTGCATGATCTAAAAGGATTCTTGGCTGCCAACTCAATGGAATTGAAGGCCCCAACGCGCATTGCGTGCTCACGTGATTCAATTTTTTGTCGCTACAGTTCATGTGAAGGTCCTCATTAAGACAAGTTCACATGCAAAATATTCCAGATAACTTGCCAGCAAGTGGCCATGGCAAGTTCATCGTTGAGCTTGAGTTCATGCATGCATGTCCGCGACCAGATAGACACTGCAACTGACAAAACGCTTGCTGTTCACGCTCTCCTCCATCTCTTTGCCAACACCCGTTCGTTTTCTTTTTATGGAAAGGATAGGTTCGCAAACTCACGCCTTCCATTATCGATTCTTGACAGAATCTCTATCGAAGATCTTTTATCCCATGAAAAAGATTTCCTGTCCCTCTAGTTTTGGCCACAAGATGATCTGAAACGGAATCTAACGCAGTGCTCTCGTTGAGTAAGCCCAACTACGTCACTGTTTCTAGATTCGAGAATGGTAACAATATCGACATCCACCACTGTTGATTAATTAGATCAAATGATGCATATTGTTTCCCAACGGGGTGGCAAACGTAAACAAACGCAGTCAATTTGTTTCCTTAATTTTTGTAAGTTAATCTTTCCTAATTTTGGGTTTTCAGTCTCAATCAGTTCACTCGCAGTCTCTAGCTTTAAACTGTGTTTGCTTAATCCGAGCCTAATTGTTGCTCCTGAAATCTTACGCAGAGTCTTATGACACATGCTAGGGTCGTCCGCATTTTAACTCGATTTAGATTTAACTAGAAAGTTGTGTGTCAAAAAAGCATTACTTCTATCTTCTTTGTCTTTTATTTCAATCCAAACTGCCAAACCATGACTTAATTTACAAAAATTACCCGAAACTATTAATGAATTTACTACTGCTATCCTTTACAAAAACAACCCTAACACATAGACCTGACACTAACCCCAAGCCCCAACCCTAAGCCTAAATCTTACTCAAAGTCTTGTGACTTGTGAAGTTCGTAGACAATGTAACATGAGTCAAATTTAACTAGATGGTCCGAGTCAAAAAAAAGCTGTAATTTTCAGTACGTAGGAATAATCAAATAAACACAAAGATTAAAAAATAAGAACCAATCAGAGACACTCAAGACTTGGTAACGCAGTTCGGTGCGCATACCTACATCTGCGGGGCCACGCCCAGAAAATCAGAATACTTCACTAAAATAATCAATGAGTACAATCACTAATTATCGCGATTCTATTAGGAGGAACAACCTCCCCCTCAATACAAACAGTGATGGGTGGTCTCTACCAACCCATGGAGTATTCTCGGCAAGCTCCCCTTGCCCGCAAGCTCCGCTTACACAACTGACTAGATCAACTCCCTTGATCCTACGTGCGTCGCCGTCGGCCTCCTCCCGGAGTTCTTCAAAAACTGTCGTAAAAGCCGTCCCTTTTCCGCAAAACCGCACGCACCTCTATCTGCCCCGCTCCCCCTCAATCGCGGAGTAGTTAAGGTTCGCTCGACAGATCTCGTGCAGATTGGCAGCCCACAATTTCTGGAACTACTTCGGGCAAGTAGTTCCACATATCTCCAAGGATCAGATCAATAAAATATTGCGGGCAAGAATCTCTCTAACCGATACAACAATAAAACCAAGAGATTACAACTTCCAAATGTATCTTCAACAGAATATACCAGAATACCTAAAAGAGATAACATGAGATCTGAAGTAATCCACCTTTGATAACTGCTGAAGTCCGCCAACCGATTCCTGCCTTCTGACACAGCATGTTTACATAATGTTGTATAATAACGTTCAACATAATATACAACATGGCCAATAAATAGGATCTTTCATACCTCGGTTGTGGATTGATACTTTCATTCACCTTCGTCAGCAAATCTTATGCATACCTGCATTCAACCGAATATCTGGAGAAGATCTAAACAATAATGCAAGATCTGAAAACATTAATATATAGAATCTTCAACCGCACATATCTTCAACCGCACAACCATTCAGATATGAACCCATTCAGATTTTGTAACCATTATTTATGGGTAAATAACTTCCTCTTTAATGCAGAATATCCGCCAATATTTCTAGGATCACTTCGGATAAGAAATCTCATATTCAAGGAACCACCGAATCTAATTCAGGTAAAATGATTAAAACAAATCTCATGTGGATATTTTGCCCATAGAAGAAGGATCTATTTCTGGTAAATAAAACCAATAAATCTCAGCAAATATTTCCTCCCATCAATTTAGGAACTAACCAGATTCCCAAATATTCTCAACAAACCTCCATCAATTAAGGAACTAATTCGGTTAAGAAGGAGTATAAAAATCTCACCAATATTTGGAATCAATCAAATCAGGAACCTCCGATATTCTAGGCTACAAATCAGATCTGAGATCACCACGACAGATTTGTAGACCAAAGCAACGTTTCTGTATACGAACAATTATTCCAGATCCCGAATGTTGAACATAATGTTGCAACATAATGTTCAACAGTTTGCTCAAACTGCTCAAAATCAATCCAGATTCCACAAACTGAGCTCTCCAGATATAGTGCCACTAATGCCAACAAATATCAGCAGAAATTCAACCCTAACAATCTCCCCCCTTTGGCAGTATGTGGCACAAACCAAAGCAAGCGTCAACCAAGCACACATTCTCCCCCTTTGAGCCACAATAATCCAAAACACATTCTCCCCCTTACTAGAGCAACCCGAGCACTGATCACCTCAAAAAATACAGCCAAATTATTCATAAAAGACACCACATTCTCACCCTTTCAGCTAGCCTCACAACTCCAAAAGAAAATTCAGAAAAACTCAACCGAGGCACATCCAGAGGCTCCTCTGTCTCTCTTAATAGCAAATAAAATCTCAGGCACAGCGGAATAAGAGAAAGAACATTATACCTCACATCTGACAGTAGGGTGACGAATGAAATGAAGTCCAGGGTAGAAGTCGAGTTCTGAGGGGCCGAAAAGTAGTTGGAGAATTGAAAACATCGGCGGTGTTGACAGAGGGTACATGTGAAGATCCAATGGCACCGGTGGAGGAAGAGCAGTGAGCAGAGCAGCGAGATAGCACTCTGATAATTCTGGAGGAAGATTCATGAGACTTTGGCGCAGGTTGCTCACAGTGATTGTCGAGTGGAGATGTCGAGTCTGGTGTCATAACATCTGCAGTAACATTGTTCTGTGTTGTATCTAATGTTACAACATTAGTCACAACATGACGTGCTTTCTCTGAAGCTGTAGTGTTCTTGCTGTATAATTCAGACTTTCTGACCCATTGCTTCTTCATCTTCATATCAGTGTGTCTAACATTTCTTCCTTCTGACCAATGTCGCATGCGACTGAAGCAGTTTCTCTAAGTATGGCCTATGAACTTGCAGTAAGCACATGTAGGATGACCACCTTTTACGCATCTAGTCTGCTTCTTCTTCTGATCATGCCCCTTGTGCTGACCCATTCTTTCAAGTTCTTTGGTAACTTGACTTCTTCTTTCAGCAGACACATTATTGAAGGCTCCTCTATTGTATCCCACTCCGGTGCGATCTCCTGAAATCTTACCCATGTTTAAGATATCATCCAGCTTTGCTTTTCCAGAATTCCACTTCTCCAATGTGCATTCAGCTTTCTCTGCCCTGAGAAGAACATTTCTGAAGTTTCTTTCCAATTCTCTACAAGTTTCCTCAACTTTCAGACATTTGATTTTGACCTCCTCTTTCTCTTTCTTCAGTCTTTCATTCTCCTCCTTCAGGACTTTGTTGATATTGCAGATTTGCATCCACTTCTCAAACATCATCTGATATGCTTTTCGAATATCATCGTCATGAACTTCCTCATCGCTATCAACTTCAGACTCAGATTCAGTCGTAGAAGTTGTGGATGATGTTGAACCTGATGTTGCAACACTGGATCTGACACTGTTTGATTTGTTGGCTGATGTTGTATGTAATGTTGTAACATCAGATTCAACATGGCTGCTTGTGTTGTAATCAGGTCGCTTCTTCTGAGAGGCTGCGAGGGCAATGTAATTTCTGGCGATTTCCTCATCTTCAGCACTCCTATCAGACTCATCTTCACTCCAGGTACTGGTCGAGGACTTCCCTTTTTTCTTCTTCAGAGTGTTTGCACATTCATCTTGTATATGCCCAAATTCTTTACATACTCTACACTGCATGCCTTTTCCTTTCTTTTTCCCTTTACTACTGATCTTCTTCAGCATTCTACTGATGTTTTTAGTCAACACAGCAATATCCGCATCTACACCAGATTCATCATCTTCTTTAGAGACATCTCTAGCTTCAACTTTCAGGGCCATTACTTTGTCCAGGGACATTACTTTGTCCACGTTCTTCTGCTTCAGATTTATTTCATAGGTCTGAAGTGACCACATAAGTTCATCCATCCTCATGGTGGACGTATTTCTGGCCTCCTCAATGGCTGCAACTTTGGCCGAAAATTTGTCTGGAAGAGATCTCAAGGTTTTCTCAACTAACTTCTTTTGAGAATATTTCTTCCCAAGCTGGAAGGCCTGATTGGCTATATCTCTCAACCTCCCATTGAATTCGGCAACAGTCTCGTTGTCATACATCTTTAGATTTTCAAACTGAGAAGCTAGCATCTGGAGTTTGGAAGCTTTTACGGTACTTGTCCTTCATGAACATTCTGGAGAATATCCCATGCTTCTTTGGCATACTCACATGTGGAGATCAGCTTGAACTGCTCTTCATCTACAGCCGAAAAAATAGCATTAGTTGCTTTAGAATTGCACAAGGCCGTATGTTCTTCAATCCGACTCCAGTCTCTTGCCGACTTGAGGAGTTCTTTGTCATCTTTGTCAATTTCGATCGGCGGTGTCCATCCTTCAATGACAGCGATCCATGCCTTCTCATCAATGGACTTAATGAATACACGCATCCGAGACTTCCAATAAGTGTAGTTTGTTCCAGTGAGTAATGGAGGACGAACAACGGAAGCACCTTCTCGCGTAGCCATGATTCAAGTACTGAAATCCAAGATCACACCTTCTTTGATAACAAAGTTACACAGGTGACCTGCTCTGATACCAATTGTAATTTTCAGTTCGTAGGAATAATCAAATAAACAGAAAGATTAAAAAACAAGAACCAATCAGAGACACTCAAGACTTGGTAACGCAGTTTGGTGCGCACACCTACATCTGCAGGGCCACGCCCAGAAAATCAGAATACTCCACTAAAATAATCAATGAGTACAATCACTAATTATCGCGATTCTGTTAGGAGGAACAACCTCCCCCTCAATACAAACAGTGATGGGTGGTCTCTACCAACCCATGGAGTATTCTCGGCAAGCTCCCCTTGCACAACCGACTAGATCAACTCCCTTGATCCTACGTGCGTCACCGTCGGCCTCCTCCCGGAGTTCTTCAAAAACTTTCATAAAAGCCGTCCCTTTTTCACAAAACCACACGCACCTCTATCTGCCCCGCTCCCCCTCAATCGCGGAGTAGTTAAGGTAATTCGCTCGACAGATCTCGTGCAGATCGGCAGCCCACAATTTCTTGAACTACTTCGGGCAAGTAGTTCCACGTATCTCCAAGGATCAGATCAATAAAATATTGCGGGCAAGAATCTCTCTAACCGATACAACAATAAAACCAAGAGATTACAACTTCCAAATGTATCTTCAACAGAATATACCAGAATACCTAAAAGAGATAACATGAGATCTGAAGTAATCCACCTTTGATAACTGCTGAAGTCCGCCAACCGATTCCTGCCTTCTGACACAGCATGTTTACATAATGTTGTATAATAACGTTCAACATAATATACAACATGGCCAATAAATAGGATCTTTCATACCTCGGTTGTGGATTGATACTTTCATTCACCTTCGTCAGCAAATCTTATGCATACCTGCATTCAACCGAATATCTGGAGAAGATCTAAACAATAATGCAAGGTCTGAGAACATTCATATATAGAATCTTCAACCGCACATATCTTCAACCACACAACCATTCAGATATGAACCCATTCAGATTTTGTAACCATTATTTATGGGTAAATAACTACCTCTTTAATGCAGAATATCCGCCAATATTTCTAGGATCACTTCGGGTAAGAAATCTCATATTCAAGGAACCACCGAATCTAATTCGGGTAAAATGATTAAAACAAATCTCATGTGGATATTTTGCCCATAGAAGAAGGATCTATTTCTGGTAAATAAAACCAATAAATCTCAGCAAATATTTCCTCCCATCAATTTAGGAACTAACCAGATTCCCAAATATTCTCAACAAACCTCCATCAATTAAGGAACTAATTCGGTTAAGGAGTATAAAAATCTCACCAATATCTGGAAGCAATCAAATCAGGAACCTCCGATATTCTAGGCTACAAATCAGATCTGAGATCACCCCGACAGATTTGTAGACCAAAGCGGCGTTTCTGTATACGAACAATTATTCCAGATCCCGAATGTTGAACATAATGTTGCAACATAATGTTCAACATTTTGCTCAAACTGCTCAAAATCAATCCAGATTCCACAAGCTGAGCTCTCCAGATATAGTGCCACTAATGCCAACAAATATCAGCAGAAATTCAACCCTAACAAAAGCATTACTTCATTCTTGATGGTCTTTCATGTCAATCCAAATTGTCAAACCATGGCTTAATTTATGAAATCTACCTCCTTAATTTTAGAAATTCATCAAAACCCCATTTACTTTGTTTATTCGCAAAAATCCCCCTTAATTTTCAAAGTATTTTTTGGTTTTATTAAATTCAACTCAAACTTTAAGTTAGTTTCTATAAATAATTTAAAGTTCAATATAGTTTTGGTGTGAAATGGTTAGGTTTAAGACGGTATTGATGAAAATTTGTTAAAGTTGGTTTTGATGAATGATCAAAGTTAAGGAGAGTTTTGACGAATTTCTAAAGTTAATGATTCTATTATTAAATTTGTGGATGCTTTAGAATAGTTTTCGCAAACTAAATTGCCAAACCATAGCCTGGAGTACTTCAACATCATGATGATGTTGAGTTTTTGGGGACCTCCTAGAAAACTGAGCACGGAAAAAGTGGAAACATGCACAAGATCAAGAAGAATAACACCAAGATAAACATAGTTTGACCTGTAATCTCGACTTACTTCTACGACGCACCGATATATAAATCTACTATATGAGAAGAATACAAGATTACGCGATGCATGCTCATCTCACTAATGATTTTTTTCCCTTTCCCACATACACCCAATCTCTATCACATGGCTTCCAAAGCCACCAAAGTAAAATCCAAGTCAAGCCACCTCTCATCTAACAATAAGAGATATATAAAGTGATACCAGGAATTCGTATCCTAAGTATAACTTTTATATAAGGAAATCTATCATATTATAACTTTTATTTAGTTGTAGCCTACACAACTAAATAACCAAAGTCACAAGATCAATATGACTTCTATTCTAAATCTAATTCTTTACCAAAAGAAATTCTAAACTGAATCCAATTCTTGAATCAAATCCGTAATATCTATGTATTTATCATAATTCTCAACACTCCGCCTACATACTAACACACAAAATTATTTGAACACAATGATATGCGACATAATCACAACACTCCACCTAGACTTATATCACATGAGCACATTAAAACTAGAGTTTTATTGTTATACTCATCATCTCATTTTCAATGCAAATCCTCACATATATCATGCGTCAACTCCACGAAGCTTACTATATGCTCAGCATGGTCTCCAGCCAAGTACTGATGACTACTCTCATGTTACGTACCGGACAATCACAATCATTACATCATGCTCCATTTTGATTAAAACTGAGCACTCATGGCTAGATATCCCTTTTCACATCCTGGACAATCACAATCACTAGACCATTTTCTACATGAGAAATACTATTTGCACCTCAAAACATGAGGTGCATATAGGTTTTTATGCATTTTTTGGCTAAGTTTGGAAAAAATCTAACTTGATTAGAAATACTGACATGACATATTGATTGTTTTTAGCTTAAAAGGGTTAGTGCACCTCATTATTTGAGGTGCATAGAGCACAACTCTTCTACATAGATCTCCAATTGAGCACTCTTGATGCTCCCATGTCATACCACGAACATTCATCACCACACTATACTCCACCTGGATCCGATCACAATGAATAACAACTGAGATGAATCTAATGACATACAAATCATATATCACATCATGCCTCGAAGCACATGAGTAGCCAAATCATAAGGATACATCACCTTATCAATGCCATCAATGCTGCCATTAACCTTTTGATCATCTAACATGATACTAATCGATTTGATCCATATTGATCTTGTAATTTATCTCTGACACCTACTTCGAATAATGGAATCCACCTAATCCTCTTCCACCATTATGCCTGGAGCCCGAAAACTATATGATTTGACTACTGAATTGCCTCAATCAGCCTTTAAACATCCAATTTGCACTCAAATCAATCATGACCGTTTGATCACAACATAAAACACATACTTCTCCTTCAATATCCCTAGGAAATGTAGCAACATTACCGTAACTTCAGTACATGTGGACATTTTTGGCTTTTTTTTCTCTTCTTCAATCTCGTGATGCTGCTGATCTTTGCACGATCTTCTTCACCCATCATGTGAGCTCAAAAACTAATCGAACACCATAAAGCTCTAATACAAATAATTGGGGCATTGAGGACACCTATAAAAAATACAGATGTAAGAGAATGAAAAACATGTATAATATCAAGAAGGAAAATACCAAGATATACATGGTTCAGTCGACCAGTCTTGACCTACATCCACGTAATACAGATGGTGAAATCTAATACGTGATTGGAATACAAGATTACTAGATGCTCCCTCATCTCATCGATAATCTCTATCCTTTTCCATATACAACCAATCTTTATCACATAGCTTCCAATGACACACATGCTCAAGCCAAGCCAAGCCACCTAGCATCTAACAATGCGAGGCATATACAGTGGTACAAGAAATTCCTATTGTAATGTAACTCTTATATAAGAAAACATACCTTACTAAAACTTTTATTTAGTTGTAATACACACAACTAAATAATTAAAGGCCTAAGCCCAATATGTCTTCTATCCTATATCTAATTCATTATCAAAAGTAATTAAAAGCAACTGAATGATCCTACTTCGTCTTCGGACATAAGACGAAGGGGACATGCCCATCGCTATCGAACGACTCAACTTGATCAGCAGCCGTAAGCCGAGGGGCCACCTCCTTGAAACTGAATGATCCTACTTCGTCGTCGGCCGTAAGATGAAGGGGACATGCCCCTCACTACCCAACGACTCTACTTGGTCGTCAGTCGTAAGCCAAGGGACCACCCCCTCGTAACTGAACGACCCTACGTCATCATCGGACGTAAGACGAAAGGGCCATGCCCCTCGCTACCGAACGACTCTACTTGGTCGTCAGTCGTAAGCCAATGGTCCACCCCCTCGCAACTAAATGACCCTACCTCGTCGTCAATCGTAAGACAAAGGGGCCATGCCCCTCGCTACTGAACGACTCAACTTCTTTGTCAGTGATAAGACGTGGAGAAACCCCTTCACAACTGAACGATCCAACTTCGTCGGCGGTCGTAAGACGAAGGGGCCATGCCC